>WBNM01015072.1:323202-383855 GCA_013399055.1 Ramphastos sulfuratus | reverse complement strand
GGGGTTGTTAAAAAAAAAAAAAAGGGGGGGTGAATGAAAAAGTGAAGGAGTGAGGGTAGGGGGCAAAAAAGCAAATTAAAAACTGGCAAAAAAAAAAAAAAAAAAAGATTAAACGCCAAAAAAACCCCAAAAAACTCAGTCTGTTTTTCTTTAGGGTTTTGTTGTTTGGTTGTTTGGTTGTTTGTTTTTTTTTAAAAAAAAAAAAGGACTGAGGGGGCGGGGGGCGATGCCGGTCTGATGGTGTCTGCAGCCTGGAGCAGCGAAGAGTCTAGCTGTGGGGTCCGGAGCTGCCCCTCTCAGCAAAGCCCGGCTGGAAACTGCATGGTCCCGGCTTCTGCCCAGCTGCTAAACGCTGCTGCTGCTGCTGCTTCTCCTTCCTTCCTTCCTTCCTTCTTGCACAGTCTCTCTCTTTTCCCTCCTTCTAGCCACCGCTTCTTCCCTCAAATGTTTGAATTTCTTTTCCTTTTTTTTCTTTCCCTCCCTCCCCGTCCGCTTTTCTTTTTCGGATTTTCAAGAGGTTGTCTCGGGAGAATGAGAATGCTGGTTCAGCTTCCTGGGCTGCTGCTGCTGTTGGCGGCGGCCAGAAGAGGAGCGCAGCTCTCAAACCCGGAGAGGGGGTGTTCAGGGGAATGTCCTGATTTCCTCCGAAGAAATCTTCCTCCTCCGGACCAGGAAAAAAAAAAAAAAAAAGAGCAAACAAAAAAGCTGAGACAGAGGCGAGGAGCCGCCGGGCTCCCCCGCTTATTGCCCTTGGCTTCAGGAACGGCTCAGGCTCCCCCCCTCAAAAAAACAGGCGCTCCCGAAGCGTTTTCGAAGTGGAAAGTTAGTTACTGGAGTTATTGGGGTGAGGAAGAAAGGCACGCGACTAAGAATCAAAAAAGAGACTTTTGCCGGTTCCTTCGGGAGGATCAAGACTTAAGGATTGAACTTTCGGATTCCCAGGGGAAAAAAAATGGGGAGCATAGTTGAAAAAAACTTCACATCACCCCAAAACACCCCTCCTTAGGCTGATTTCTAAAATGTAACCAAGTAAATCCTAGGAAAAAGCAGCCTCGGTACAGTCCGGTCCTTTTAATTAAGTCGCTGCTGGGTGCAAGTCCGTAGAGCTGAATAGGCTAAGCAAAATCGTTACTTATTTTTTTCCCCCCTGTCTTTGACGAACAACAGCGGGGAGGGGGGAGGGGGGAGAAGCATGAAAATGTCGGTTTATTTGAGCTAATTTTCTTTCCGAAAAATCGTGTAAAAAAAAAAAAAAAAAAAGCCAACCAAAACCAAGAAACTTCTTTTGGGTCCCCAGAAGTCGAGGTCGGTGAAGATGAAGGTGCCGCGGAAAAAAAAAAAAAAACCCAACCAAAACCAAGAAACTTCTTTTGGGTCCCCAGAAGTCGAGGTCGGGGAAGATGAAGGTGCCGCGGAAACAAAAAAAAAAACCCAACAAAAAACACTCCGCAGTTTTTTTGTCCTGAATGTGGTTTTTGGAGGCTAGGATTTCTAATGATTAGGTTTTTGTGGTTTATATATACAGGGCTCTCTGGCTAAGGCGATCATTATGCTGATGAGAGTCAGCAGCACGTGGTGCTTCAGTCCTCAGACTTCTGCAGCCTTCAAATAAATAAAACAATGCATACATACACACCCCCCCCAGGAGGAGAAACTTCGCTTTAAGTCGCTCTCACCCACGGGGAGGGGGACGGGGGGGGGGAGCAGGAAACAGTCTCCGAACTCCACTTCTCTCCGGGTTTTTTTCCATTAACAGTTTTGAGCTTGTTTATTTAAAAAAAAAAAAAAAAGCATGAAAAATCTTGTTTGCAAAAAAAAGAATAGAATAATTTGCTGCCAAGGGGAGTTTTTCGCTAGGTCTCCGGTAGTCTAAAGCCTAAACCATTTCCTTGAATGAATGAAAGCTATAAAACCCGCTTCAGACTATTAAGGTAAAAGAGTCTGGTTTGTTTTCTCCCTTGAAAAAAAAAAAAAAAAAAAAAAAAAAGAAACCGACAAAAAGGGCCGATCTTATTAAAAACAATTTACATACCCAATCGTAAAATAGTGTAAGCGCCTCCCAGGATAGATAACAACCTATCACAACCCTCCCTCTAATTTCTAAGGTTTTACTTCGACTTGCTACTTCCACCTTCTTGTAAAAAGTCTGCTTTGCGTGTGTGCTGCTTCGTCGCCGCCTGTGTGTGACTCTGGGCGGTGTGTGTGTCTGTGCGTTGGAAAGGGTGTATGTGTCCTTTTAACGCAGCCTTTGCAAGCCTTAAGCCCAGCACCCAGACCCAGCAGAAAAGCCAGGTTCGTCGCGCCAGCCCATCCGCGAGAAGCCCGGCCAGGATGCCCGGCGGCCCCGCGCACATGGGCACGGAGAAAGTGTGATTTGAAGAGAGGTAAAGATGCACATCAGGAGTTGTTTCCGCGCCCCGCGGAGTCTCCGCGCGCTCCGTCGCGCTGCTCACCGCGCACTCCCCAGCCGTCTTCCTCCGTTTCCCCTCTGCCCCCAAGTTTTTGCCCCCCTTCCCCCCGCGAGCAAATCCCTCCCCGGCTGTGCACGGGGGGGAAGGTGCGTGCAAAGGCAGCAGCTAGGCTGCAGCGCTGCTCCTTCCGTTTTTAAAGAACACTACTAAAGAAAAGATCTGATGTTCGGTCACAGGGGAGAGCTCTCGCTCCGCGCACCGCGGATGCCGCCTCCGCTCCGCTCCGCGTCCCGCCGGGGTCGTCGCGGTGGGCACCGCTCCCTGCCCCAAGGCCTCCGATTCTCTGCCTTTCCCACGGCTACAGCGGGAAGTGATCCTGATCAACTGCCTTGCAGGGATCGGTATCCTTGTCTCTTATCCCCTTTCCTCCTTTCCCCTTCCCCCCCCCCCTTATTTCTTTCTTTCCATACACACTCACCCACACACACTTCCCCCTCCCTCCCCCTTTCCCTGGTCCAGCGTTGGAGGGGCTGTGGAAGTTTTCTATCCTGTTGTGAAAACGGAGTCACTGTGCATAACGCTGAAACCTCCAGAGCTTCCCCACCTTTTCTGACAGCCATAGAGATCTGCTTTTACCCCAGAAGTGGCCACAAGCATCTCCAAAGGACAATTTACTCATCGACTACAAGGACTAGTATATTCAGAAGTTCTGATTTGATATATTTCATAATTATTTTGGTAAAATATGACAATAGGTTTGTTGCTTCCCCCCACAAGCACCTTTAGCTGGAGGGCAAATAGTTCCATTAGAGACATTCCAAAGGTGGTAGAAAGCAAGCAAAACGTTGTCTTACATCCAAATACTATATAAGCCTGACAATTATGATTTATTTCAAACAAGAAGATCCATTTCCACTTTTGACATACTAAAAGTTTTATAGTCTCCTCCCTACTAAAATAAAAAAGTTAATTAGGATAAACTAAACAAAGTTATTGAAAGCTACCAGTGTAAGGTCACTTAAAATAGTCCACGGTTATTTATAATGTCGAAATAAAAATTTCCACTGAACACCCTAGCAAAGTTTCAGGTATCTGGCACAGCTGATTTTCGGTCTCCATGCAAAAATATCTTTCTGCTGAACATTTACACTTTTCACAGGAACTTAAAACAGCCTGGAACAGATCAGAGCTCAGAGCACTAGAATTTTATTTAAATGGTTGTGGACAAATTAGTAAAAGTACCAGTAATCTTTATGGACCTACATAAAAGCTGGATGGGATTTTTCAGAAAAAGTCATGATATGTGTAATCTGGAACGCTGACTTGGATTTGGCTGAAATGGAGAGCAACCCTGCTGCTTGGCTTTCTTCGGCTTTTATTTCAGAACTTCTTGGAATTTTAGCATTGGTTGCAAAATGGGTCATATTTTAAAATGGTAGAGAATTGCAGGAGGTTAGTGAAAAACAAAGCGTGTTACAAATATGTGCTTGCCTGGCAAATTATGTCTTAAACACACTAGGATCATCTTTATAAAACAGAATCATTAGTAGGACTACATTTGCTGCAATTTCAGCTGTCTTTTAGCTTTTTCATTTTTAACTGTGTCATGAATGCATCCATAATTATATTGCTTTTTGGGCAAAACAGAAGTATGTTTTAAAGAGCAACCAGTCCATTTACCATTATATTTCTAAACCATGGGCCCAGCATGCCCCTGTTGTAAGCATCATATGCCCAAGATGAAAATTGTCACTTTTGAAATATTCCAACCTGGACGATGTTCCCTAAGTAAATATTTTTTAAGCTAGTTTGTTGAGCTGGAATGTGCTGTAAATATGATGAATACAGAATTTATTTCCAGTTTCTCTATATATGTTAATAGCCTTTGTGAGGCAGGAATAAATGAATGGATTCACTGGGTTTGTTATTGGATATTTTTAGTCAGAGTGACTACAGCAATGTCAGCAATTATTACTATAGTTAAGAACTTGCCAATATTCTCTTTCCAACATCTACCTTCCCAAAGATTTTTGTTCAGTCCTGAGAATGTGCATTGAGCCAAACTCCGTGATCTTAGGTATGCTTAATGCTACAGAAGGTTTTGTCCACATTTCCATTCATTTAAGTAAGATAAGGTCCAGTGTCTCCTGGCAGCACTTTACTTTCGATTTGGCTGTAAACTGACTGTTTGCCCAGCTATTCTTTGCCTTTTCTTAAGTATGACAAATAGTAACTCTAGATTTGTACATTATTCGGTCTGCTAAGTAGGCATGTGGTAATGAGATCTGTAACTACAGCAGCCATAGTCAGACTACGGACTACTATGTTTAACTACTGTGTCCCTGCCCACTGATTTACAGCCTAGATAAAAGAAGATTCTTTGTGTCCCAAAATTAGTCAAAAGCATTTACTATTTCAGCACCCATGCGCTAGTTCTTAGCCTTCATAGTCTCTGATACAAACATAAGCATAAACGCTTGAGAGACAGGCTAGAAAATGATTACATGAAAAAAATCAAGTGTTGAGAATATTACTTTTTTCCACAGTATTTTCAGTAGGAAATGAGGACTGAGAGCTGAGGCTCTTGCATTCTGTCCCAGCATTTGGTGCCGACTTGCGCTGTGACCTTGGACGGGCTTTTTGGCAAGTTCTCCTTCAGCATAAAATGGGGTACTAACTATTACCATATACCTTTGAAATATAAAAATACACATTAAATTCTCAGAAGTCCACAGATTAGCAGAGCTCTGTAGCTGTGCAGCATGCCAGTAATACCAAGAGAAAAATTCTGAAAGCTGGTAAGAAACTTGCCATGTCGTTACTGAAAAACTGTCGGCTTTTCCATGGCACATAGTGAAATGCACGTTATACAAACAGCAAAGTAAATAGGAACTGCTTCTGATTTTTTTTCCCCTAAATGATGTATTTTCTGCTTCTCTAACAAACGAGGGCTGCAAGCCTAGTCTCAGTCTTACCATAGGGCGCTCTCATTTCCCTCCCTGTCTGCAACCTCTTATGCTCCATTGGAATTGCATGTATTTCAATGAGGTTTAAAGCAGCAAATAACCAAGCCATCAATGAAAAGGAAAGAAATGTGGTCCTACTTGTCATCTTAAAGCAGCATTTGAAAGAGAAAGCATGACCTATGCTTTCTGGCTCTAAAAACCTGAATTAGAAAAATGTATTGCTTGCCCTTTTCAAGTAGATTTTGTTCTTTTTCCCTTTTTTGCTTGCAACATGCAAACAAAAAATTAGCTGTACAAAGTTGTTAGTGTCCTCATAGTTAGGGACAAACTGTTTTTTTTCATGAGAAGACTGACTTTGTCCCTTTCTATTAATCCTCCTCCTGTGTAACTAATTTCGGAATGAGGAAAAAGTCACTTTTTTTCCTTGAATGAGTTCAGATAAAATAAGCATGTTTTTCTAGAGAGATAAAGGCTAAAAAAATAAGAATTTAAAATTTTTGCTTGTTCATTTTTGTTTTCCTTATTTCACCATATATAAAACCACCATGAGCCAGAAACTTCACGGTTATTTTTTCTGTTGACCTCAATGAAAACTGGTCCCCTTGACTAACTGTGGGAATAGTGGGTGGTATAACTGTTCATAATTTAAAAGGGCTTTATGTATTTGGAACCTTGCAGAGTCCCTAAATTTTGCATGCTGGTTTTTAAGAGGCTAATGAAGTGCACTCTGGCCAGATACAAGCTCCTTAAAGCTCATGGAGAAGATGCTACAAGATGTAAGTCAATCTTGAGTGGGAGAGGTTGTTTTTGCTGCTCTCAACCACAAGCATACCATCAAATCCTTGCAGGGGCTTTCTCAGTGTTGCAATGGTAGGATTCCCATTGTAAATCTATTCTCAATAGCATGAATGTCAGAAAAATCTTTAAGTCAGATTCTTCTTAGTAGCATAAGTCTTGAAGCTGAAGTAATAGAAAAAAGGCCCCTGATAACTTTTTTCTAGAAAGGATGCAGACATGCAAAATTGAACGGGGTAGTGCAGGCTGCAAGTGTGAAATAGAAGAAAAAAGCCTATAGTAATGGTAAACACTGAGTAAACATAATGGATATCAGAAATCAGCTTTTTGAGAAACTATAAAAATTAGTCTATTTTTGCTCTTTCTTTCCTGAAAATTCACTCAAACGATGAACTAAACATAGGCCAGATCAGAGGATCAAGGTCATAACTGTATTTATGGTATGACATACTGTAATCCTGAGAATGCTGAGCACCCTGGTCATGCTTTAGCATTGTATAGTGTGACCTACAGTCAGTGCGGCCTTGGGACCTTGGGTGTGCAGGGATCAATCCCTTCATCGGCTGTTGGGGAACTGGCAGCCAAGTCACACAGGGTAACACCAGCAGCCAAAAAACAAGCCATAAAAGCAGATGACAGAATATAAGGCCTTGTTTTTACTCACATAACATTGCCAATTTTCAACTGCTCAGGATGAGCTTTTCGATCCTGAGTCTGCCTTAAGCTGAATTTTTGGGAAACTTTCAGCAGAAATACTTCTGCTGCCTCTAAGATTGTCATTTTATGAGAAAACACATTGTTTCACAACACTTTAAAATTTTGTAGAATCATGTAGATACCTGTTTCAGAGCTGGGATGGAAAGTTTTGCTGCTTAGGAAAGGAATAAGGAAGAAAAATCAGATAAGTTCCTTTTGTTTCCCTTGACCAAAATGGTCCACCTGAACTTGGCCGAGTTTGAAGCTGCTGAAAATGGTTGAGGGTTTTCTTGCGTGTGCTCAGTATAGATGCAGTAGCTGGCACTGAGCTTGCTAGACTGGATTGGATCTGTAGTCATTCTTGTCTGACCAATATTCTCCCTGACAGTAGGCTGCACTGTTTAGAAGAAAGGATAAGAAACTCCGAGTCAGCAGATAGATATGGGATCTGTTCCTCCTTTATGGTCTCATCCTAGTTAATAGTAGCTTATAAAATAAGATCAGAATGACTGTCAGCAGCTCAGTTTTAAATTGTGTGTTTTAGAAGTCTATACTTCAACCATAAAAATTCCTTACAGGCTGAAATCTGGCTTATACTCTCAGTTTAGAAGTCAAAATTCTCTGCAGATTTTTTTAAATCTATTTTGAAGAGACAGAAAGGAAAAAAAAGTAGTCATGTACAAATTCTAGGCATTTTTTTCATAATACACTTCATAATTCAGATGTAAGTATGACAACTATTTGTTTCAAATGCTGTTCAGGTCCTAGAAGGAACGTGAGCAATTACAATCTCCACCATTAACATCAGACACCCAAATGGGAATAAGACTTCGAACTTTAGGATATTAGGAGCTTATATGATGTGATACCAAAACCTGTTATTCTACTTTATCTTATAAATATTTAGATAATTTATTATATGCATACATATTAAAGAGTAAAGGAGACATCCTTCTGTCCTTTCATGGCAAAACTCAGCACAAAGACAATCACTCAAAGGTTTTCCTAATTTAAGCATAAAAAGGAAGACATAACCTGGAAGTATCCAGGAGGAACAAGCAAGAGGTCCTCAGAGGGGGAAAAGCAGTCATCTTGGAAGGCCACAGCAGCTCTCATTACTGCCAAGCTTGCCTTTGTAGTGAAGAAGATAGAGCAGCTATTCTCGTCCTTGGAGTGCTTTCAAACATACTGTGCTTGGTACCCTGAGGTTAGCGTGATTTTTGAGCAGATAAAAAAGCCTGTTACATGAAAAGGCAGATTCCACCTTTTTTTTTTTTTTTTTCTTTTTTTCTTTTTGTGTGTGTATGTGTGTGTGTGCTTGTTGTTGTTTTTCTCGTGGTAAGAAAGAAATATTTTGTTTGCAGTTCCACTTATTTCAGTGGGAGTCTTAATGGAATGAGGTGCTGCTTCATGTAAGAGAAGGTGAGGCAAGCCTTTAGGTAACTTGTGACTTCAGGTTACTCTATCCTTTCACATTTCCATGTGTAAATGCCCATCTTGTTAAAGAATATGTCAAGTATTTCAGCTCTTCATTTCCATTCCATTTTAAAGACATGGAATAATTCATATTTTTAGACAGGAGAAAACCATCTTCCACTGTTTTTGACAATTGAAGAATATGGACTGAGGGAATCAGAGGAAAGCTCTATTTACTAAACCACACAGAGATTACCACTGATAGTTTTTCTAAGGAAATTTATGACCTGTGTGGAGTAAATAAACTCCCTTTTTGGTAAAGAATCTGCAAGCCAATCATTCATGCTTGTTTAGAGACGTTACTGTTCATGTTGCTTTTATGTGGAAGGCTACAGTAAAGGCTGGTGTTATGTCTGAAATAGACAGCTGGCAGCTCTGGGGAAAAAAAAGAGAAAAGGACCATTTCTGACATTATTTATAATGAGATTCTTCTTAGATTATGGCACATCCACTATGACTCAGGAAAGAAAGAAAAGATAATGACAGGACAATTATAATTCTTGTAACTAATATGTTATCTTCATGCATGCACTTGCATGCCTAACTACATTTACTGGCAAGTTATGGTATTTTACACATTTGAAATAAACAGAGAGCTCTCAGTGTATTCAAAATGTTTAGTAAGTCTGAAAACTGTTTGCTCTGTATCTCGGAGTAAGTAAGAATGGGACAGACACTTCTCCTGGCTGCCCACATAGTATGCTCCTTCCCTGATCTCCTTCCTCTCCCCATTCTACGCTTTGGATCCAATAGAGACATAACTGGTTAAGGCAGTCATGAAAATCAAGTGAGAAGAAGGAACTTTATTAAGTGCCTTTATATCACATTTTCAGAAATAATAATGGTTTTCACATGCAAATAACTAGGTGGTTTTCAGTGTTACATCTCTTGATTTACACGGGTGTAAGGGCTGTTAATACTATCTATTAAGTCTACCTTGTTTGATAGATGTACCCAATACATTTGCTTATTTTCTTTATATTATCACATGTGATGGCACCAATAGAACCTTTAGTAAATACCATTCTATTCATGAATCTGCATGTCTTTCTGAGTGTTGATCCCATGTCCTTAACTCACCTCACTGCACTTCAGCACATAGGCTATGTAATGGCACTGGGGCTTTGCCTTGTCTAGAAAAATGATTTGGTTTTTATCAGAGATGTCAAAACCAGTTTTCCAATCTCAGGTCAACTTAAGTAGTAGTAGAAATGGTAGCCTTCCTGGTATGGACAAGGCCAGGTAGGTTCATTGCTTACTGTAGCAAATCATAGAATTACAGAATCAGAACTGTTTCAGTTGGAAAAGATCTCTAAGACCATCAAGTCCAGCCATTAACCTAACACCACCATGGCCATTAAACTGTGTCTTAAATGTCTACACATTTTCAGAGCACCTCCAGGGACAGTGACCACACACCTCCCTGGGCAGCCTGTTCCAATGACCACTCCTTCAGTAAAAAAATGTTTCCAATCGAAACATCTCCTGGCACAACTTGAGGCCACTTCCTCCCATTCTGCCACAGGTTACCCAGGAAAAGAGACAAACCCCCTCCTCACTACAACCTCCTTTCATATAGTTGTAGAGAGCAGTAAGGTTTTCCCTCAGCTTCATCTTCTCCAGACTAAACAATCACATAACAATTCTCTCGGATGCTCCTCGTAAGACTTGTTCCCCTAACCCTTCACTAGTCCTGTTGGCCTCTCTGGACACACTCCAGCACTTCGATGTCCTTCTTGTAGTGAGGGGCCCAAAACTGGCCAAGTACAGAGGGCCAATCAGTTCTCTCCTCCTGCTGGCCACACTATTCCTGATTAAGACCAGATGCCACCGGCCTTGTTGGCCACCTGAGCACACTGCTGCCTCATTTTCAGACAGCTGTCAAACAGTTCTCCCACATTGTTTTCCAATGGGCAAGTTTCCAGCCACTCTTCCCCAAGCATGTTGGATGGGGATGTTGTGAACCAAGTGCAGGACCTGGCACTTGGCCTTGTTGAACCTCATACAGCTGATTTTGGCCCATCAATCCAGCCTGTCCAGATCCCTCAGCAGAGCCTTCCTACCCTCAAGCATATCAGCGCTGCCTCCCAGCTTAGTATTATCTGCGAACTGACTGAGAGAGCACTCAATCCTTTCATCCAGATCATTCATAAATATATTAAACAAGACTGGCCCCAAAATGGAGCCCTGGAGAAAACCACTAGTGACTGGCTGCCAACTGGAATTAACTCCATTTACCACCACCCTTTGGGCCTGGCTATCCAGCCAGTTTTTAAACCAGCAGAGTGTCCACTCAGCCAAGTCATGAGCAGCCAGTTTCTCCAGGAGGAGAATGCTTTACTAAAGTCTAGGTAAATAACAACCACAGCCTTTCCCTCATACATTAAGTGGGACATCTTGTCATAGAAAGAGATTAGGTTCATCAAGCATGACCTGCCCTTCACAAGCCCATGATGACTGGACCTGATCATCTGGTTGCCCTGTATATGCTGCATAATGGCACTCAAGATGATCTGCTCCACTAGCTTGCCTTGAAACAAAGTCAGACTGACAGGTCTGTTGTTGCCCAGGTCCTCCTTTGGGCCCTTCTTGTAGCTGGGTGCCATTTTTGCCAATGTCCAGTCAGCTGGGACCTCCTTGGTTAGCTAGGACTGCTGGTAAATGATGAAAAGTGGCTTAGTTAGCACTTCCACCAATTCTCTTAGTATTGCTGGGTGCGTGTCATCAGGCCCCACACACATACACATGTCTAAGTGGTACAGTATGTCACTAATCATCTCCTCTTGGACTATGGGGGCTTCATTCTGCTCCCTATACCTATCTTTCAGCTTCGTGGGCTGGGCATCTGGTGAACAACTGATCTTACTACTAAAGACTGAAGAAAAGAAGGTATTAAGTACTTCAGCCTTTTCATCATCCTCAACCACTATATTCCCTTCTGCATCCAACAACGAACAGAGATTCTCCTTAGTCCTAATTGCATTGCTAATATCATTGTAGAAGGATTTCCTGTTCTCTTTAACAGCTGAAGACAAGTTAATTTCCACTTGGGCTTTGACCCTTCTAATTTTCTCCCAGCATAGTCTCACAACAGCTTTGCAGTCCTCTTGAGTGGTCTTTCCCTTCGTCCAACAATGATAAACTTATTTTCTCCTTCAGTTGCAACCAAATGTTTCTATTCAGCCAGGGTGGCCTTCTTCCTGATTGAATCATCTTTTGGCACTTGTGGATGGCCTGTTCCTTCACTTTTAGGTCTGTGCAGAGAGTGGGCATTGACAACAGTTGTCAAAAACACATTGCTTGCCTGGGGTAGGTGCACACTTGCAGAAATATTGATACTATAAAAGGCCCAATTCCGTAAACTTGGAATACATGGACCACGACTTTCTGTGTTGATGCACACTTGCAGAATGTCAGATGATCTTTAATACACTGTAAGTTATCATCTACAGAAATATGGGATTTGAGGCCACAAGCCAATCATCAAAAGTGGATGATGTAAAAGATTATATAACCTAATTTAAAGAAAAGTTGAGCTTGATGGAAGACGTAGTGGAAGAAGATACCTGTGTTATAAGCAAGCTCTCATCCCATGAAGCTGATGACATAATATATAATGCTGAATCTTGCAGCCCTTTCATACACTGTGCTCTTCTATATCCTTACATGAAAAAGTGTTAGAAACTCTTTTGTCAAACCAGTCTGGATTAAGTAGCTCTACTTCTTCTCGTATGTTCGTTAATAACTGACCAGCTCCATGGATGCATTATGAAAGAGAAGTATTGCAATGGAAATTGGGTTGGTTGGTTGTTTTGATTTGATTTTTTCTTCCTGTGGTATTTATTTGTGCAGTTGTGCAAAGAATAAGCTAGCATTTGAGGAAGTAAACTGAAGCAGAAGTTATTTTCAAAATGATAAAAGAAGATGCTGTTTTGTATGGAACAACTTCTAGTTGACCTTTGCAATGAAAGTCCTATAATACTATTTTGGTCACAAATGGAATAACATTTTTAGAAGGATTAATATTTAATCTTTCTGTCTTCTGTCTGTCTATCTATCTGTGCAGGATTTAAAAAAGACTAAGGAAGCTAGCAGCTCACTCTAACTTATAATTGCATCTTTAAAACTGTGCAAGACCTCTTCTGGATGCCATTAGCATTAGCATATTACCACAGAAAAAGAATCTAAAGTAGACAGTGAACTTCATCTTCCAAAAGCCTTCCAATCCCTCAAAAACTTTAATCCCCATCAGGAACCCAAGTTTCAAAAAGCCCACTAAAATATATATACTGTTCAGTACACTCAGAGTTGATAACAGTCAGAGTATTTTTTGATAGTGATAAAATCCAGAGCTGTATTAGATGGGAGAAAGGTATTTTAAAGGAATTTTGAAACCTTGGAGAAATTTCAGAGTGGTCAGTCACTGCACTTATTCTTGGGGGATTTTTCATGTGGTTTTGGTTGGTTGATTGGTTGGGTTTTTTTTGGCATTGATACAGGCTTCTATCAGACTACATGTCCTACAGCATTCGCACAATATTGCACAAATACCATGCAGCAATACTTTGTCTTTCCTGGCCCTGGATGCCAGGTAAATGTGAGCCATATAAATAAAATGAACACTCAAGAATTCAGTTACTTTACAGATGCTTTGTAACAGAGAGATAAAAAAGAAAGGATAGGGAAAGAATCTCCCCAAATTCAAGTGTTCTGTATCAGCACATTGTAGCACTTCACAGCAAAAATCCTTTAGCTGATCCCAGCTGCTCATTGGAAAAGGTGACAAGCTATGTCCTTTGACTGATCTGAACATATTGCCTATAGTTTAAAATCAACATATTTTTTATAATTTTGAAAATTAATCTAATTCATTAGTCTAACAGTATTTTTAAATGTTTCTGTATTTTCCATCCAGTTGAAACTGGAAAAATGGAAATAGCAGAGAAGAGGGAAAAAACAGGAAAGTATCCTGCTCTGTTTTCCAGATACAAAAAGGAACAAAGCTGCCAGAGAATCACCTTTTACAAAACAAAGACTGTCTAGAGAAAAGGTAAAAATACTTGGGAGCTCTGCTGAAGGCAATGCTTCTTATTCAAAAGAAAGACAGAAACATGTAATTGTACCCCTCCTTTAAAAACCAGGTCTTACTGCGTTCTGTGTTACAGATCACACATTATTTTACATTGGAAGCTTAGTGCTAAAATCTAAAAGGTAAGGGCCAAGTTCAGCTCTTAGATACACACACACAACTGCAATGAACTCAAAGAGAGCTGTGTTCAGATGTTTAGCAATGGAATTTGGCCCTAAAACTTTAAATATTTATTCAGAGGGAAAAAAGCTTCTCTGATACACTTGTATTTCATATCTAAAGTACACAGATTACCACCATTGGGCTCCCACATTAAGTGATAAAGGGTTTTGGAGAACCATAAACTCAGCATTCTACCTATTGTGCACTGTTAAATAACATTAATTTACTTAAGAACATCGAGGAAATTAAATCCTTAGCAACCTGTGCCTGATGTTATTTATTCTGCAGCCCAGGAGTAATTTGATGCTAATTCCTGGCACTATTCCTATATTTCAGAAAATTAATGTTTTGGATGGAGTGGTTCTGGAAACTTTGATTATATTAATATGCAATCCAGAAAGAACTAATGTTCTCTGCTTATAGTTGCACTGTAGAGGAAAGCTTACTATTATGGCAAATGGTGGATAGAGGAGAGCTGAGTTCCAGGTTCAGACACCTACATTTGGTTGTTCATAATGTAAATGTTTATATTTAAGATAGCTGTTTAAGCTCTCATTATACTCAATCCATGTGCCTAAAAATCTCTAAGCATCATTACAGATGCCTTGGGCTACTTAAGAAATTACCATGGGGCTGGCACATATAAGTCAGGACCTACATGAGACCCTTTACTCTTTGGACTGTAATCAGAATCTAAGCACAGCTCATGTGCAGGCACCTAATTTTAGGTGACTGCATCTGTAATGGAAACCTACTCTTGATATCATAGTTGCCAGAATCTATGCTGTTCTTCAAGAGTAATCACTATGCTTTTGGATTAACCAAGCTTAAGCTACTTTGGTTGTGGGTTGTTGTGGGTTAAGGTGTAGCTGGTGGGCAGGTGGGAGTCACCTGACCCTGGAGGGGGTCACTAGACCCCAGGTGCGAGGTCTAAAATCCGTTCCGAGAGGTTTTGCTCTGAAGCCTTTAAGTGGCAGCATGTTGGGTTGGGTTTTGTTTGTTTGTTTTTGGTTTTTTTAAAGGATGGTTTCAGTTAAGTGATGGCAGGCAGGAAAGCACGAGTAACCTGCATGGTTTTTTTGGGCACATTCAGCTTTGTAAGAAGGAGGACTGCACCAAGACTTAATTTCTGTTGTTTAAGTGTTGGCTGGAACTCTCTGATCACAGAGGCCACCCTTGAATATGCCTGACTACAGAGGCACAGTGCAGGATGTTGCCAAGATGCTGCGACCACTGTAGGAAGTAGGTAGGAACAAAGGCACATGCAGTTTTCTAAGTTCATTAATAACAATGGCCAGTTGGGCCTTCTACCCAGGTCTTGCATCAGTGCTAGCAGGGTAATTCTTTACTGGTATAAATCATGATTTTGGTTTGCTGTGGTGGTTATCTTGGCTGAGATCAAACCTGAAGCACTACTTCAGATAATACATAGAATTATTAGCATAAATTTCCTTAATTATGTGTGGAAACTCTCAACCTCATTTGTGGAAGCCATGGTTTTGAATAGCATACAATAAACCAGCATTATTTCAGCTATAGTTTCAGAGCAGTTGATTGGAGAGGCTGGGAAAAGAACCCCTCCAAGTAGTTTTTCTTCAAGTGAATTGACTCAGATCAGTCGGGAATAGTGCTTTTGTATTAGAAAAATAATTAATGTAATCTATGTTTTATATTTCTATATGGTTTTGACCATAAAGATGATAATTTAATTAGCACATTCCTGTTTTAATTAGTATAGCAAACAGAACTTTGCCATGTCATGGAATAATTTGCAACAAAGGTGGGAATTCTGCTGCAGCTCTCTTAACACTACCTGTTTTACAAGGGGTTGCATGGTAGTTTGCTTTAAAGTGGTATTTCCTTGAGGGAGATCTGCAGAAGTAAAATCTGTGTTCTAAAACTGGCATATGCCACAATTTACTGTGTGCATGTGACACATTCTCTTACTTGGACACCCTTTGCCAAAGAATTAAATAAAATTGAACACAGCAAACCTTTCTAATCCCTACATTCCTCACAGACTGCTTTAATGGAGACTGACAAAAATACGGAAGTAAATGAATATGAAAAGGGAAATGGTACTGGGGAAATCTCAACAAGGGATCTTAAAATCCAGGATGGCTACGGATCAGCAGAGGGCAGAAACAGTTGTGTAATTAAAGGAGAGCATAATTTGTGGGTTATCTGAAAAGAATTTCCCATGCTGGCATTTACTTTGACTTGTTGGCAGAAGGAAAAGAAACCACCCTGTGCCACTGCATTTGGTTCTTTATTAGTTGTAGCTTCTGCAAAGGCTCCATCTCTTCTTTGGAGCATGGAGGGTTTCTTTCATTACATAATCTGGATACTTCAATTTTTTTTTTTTTTAAAGTAGATTAATTATTTTTCTCTCATGTTCAAATTCTCTTTGCACCAATGCCTCTATATGGAGGTTATTATGCCAAAGGAATGCAAGCATCTAGAGTAACAATGGTTCATTTTCCTTTAATGACTTTGTCGACAGGATGGAGACATTTTTGTGGTGTGATGAATTCACTCGGTCTCCTGTTGTGTTTTCTCCACATGCTTTGGAAACTCTCTCTCCCTCCCTCACTGAGAACTGTGGCCATCCACTCCAGCAAGAGCTTCATTACTTTATGTTCATTGTATTTAAATGACACCCCAATGGTACTGACCTCCTGGGATGATTGATGTAAATTATATGTTATGTAGGGAAAAATAAAATCTTTTTCTGACTTTTTATGTTCTGCACAGAAATAAAAAGTGAAAACAAATGACAGAGAAAATCAAGCCTATTCAAAATGAAACTTTGTAGGCATTATGTTTTGAGCAGATTTAAGTTCGTAAAAGTGCTGAGGCAGTTTATAGACCTTACAATCTGAAAGGTGACCTGAAAAGGGAAAATAATTTTTATGTGCCCATTTTAGGTTCTGTATAATGCATAATAAAAACCTCAATCTTTTTTATTTTTTTCTTCCTCTCTGTGAACTACAGTGAGAATTCAAGCTCTAGCTGGGAGCAGCTGCTTCATTTTTACTAGCTACACAAAGACGGAGTACTACAAGGGACATTGTGTTCCTCAGTCCTCTTTCCTCCTGTCTTCTAGTGTTTGGAGTTTTTTTTGGGTGGTTTTTTTTTGGTTGGGTTTTTTTTTTTTTTTTTTTTTTTGCATTTATTTAAGATTTTTCAGCCTGTAGGTATCTGTCTTGCTCAATTATTCTACCAGAAGTTATCACCTATAGAAGTGGCAACATAAGCAATGTTCTTTCATCGGCCCAGCTTATCATCAGACAGTAACTTCAATCACTGCTGAACTGGTAACCTCTCACTGAGGGCAAAACAGTTTTGAACAGCAACAAAAATTGTCAAAAAATATCCTGTCAGTGCTTTTTCAGGCACCTCACCAAGGCATGTTGCCTCTACCCAAGCTCCTGAAGTTACATAATTCACACTGGAAATGCTTAGCCATATTATCCCAGTAATTCTGAAATGTGAATTAAAGATGGACTGAGAAAGGCAAAGCAGCAAGAGACCCTAAGTTTGGAAGCTACACACCCTGCAAACCTTCAAGAAAAGCAAGATTTTGATGGTGAAAAAAGCACTAACAGTACTCCATTTACCTCTGTGGTTACATTTATTAATTCCAGTTTATACCGTGATACAAATCTTCTAATAAACCTGTGCCTGTACTTTCAGATGTGTAGAATGACTGAGTGGAACTTACTAAAAGTCTAGAATTAGGAGGTAGTGAAGAAAGAAAAGGTTGGAAGACGAAAGAAAGGGTTAAAAGAAGAAAGGAAAGGTAGGTTAAATGCATCAGCTTGCCTAGTCATGACCTTGTTGAGCTGACAGGACACAGGGAAAGCTGCCATTGCTAGCCATCAGAGGGAAGACACAGCCCATGCCTATTTAACCACCCTAGTACAGAACAGACTATTTCAGTTGGAAGGGACAATGATCATCTAGGCCAACTGACTTCGTCAGGGAGGACCAAGTTAAAGCATATCATTGAGGGCATTGTCCAACTGCCTCTTAAAACACTGACAGACCTTGGACATCAACCACCTGTCTGGGAAGCCTGTTCTAGTTTTTGACTACCCCCTCGATAAAGAAGTGCTTCCTAATATTCAGCCTAAACCTGCCCTGGTACTTGTTATAGGAAGGCAGAGGTCAGTTGCTTCTCCCATGTAACAAGCGGACCAAGAGGAAACAGCCTTAACTTGTGCCAGGGGAGGTGTAGATTTGACGCAACAAAAAAATTTACTCACCAAAAGAGTTGTCAAGACTTGGAACAGACTGCCCAGGTAAGTGATGTAGTCACCATCCCTGAAGGTATTTGCAATGCATGTTGATGTGGTGCTAAGAGACATGGTTTGGTGGAGAATTGGCAGTGCTTGGTCAACTGTTGGACTTGATGATGTTAAAGGTCTTCTCCAACCTAATCTATTCTATCATTGATGGCATAGTTAAGTAGTACAAGTTGCTATGTTGGTATTTCCGAGGGCAAAAATGTACGCAGGCATTTTACTCACTGAGAAGACTACACAGGACCACTTTAAAGCACCTGTAGCTGCACAGATGAGGGTGCATGGCCACCTGCACTGAGGCCAGACAGCTGTGTAAGCGGCCCCCGCGCGCTGCGGAGGATCCGGCCTCCTCTGCCCAAACCCTTCTCAGCTTTGAGCACTCAGAGCAGCACTGAAGCCTCATACTGCCACCCTCCAGCTGCGTCTGGCGTTCAGAGGGAAGCGAGACTGCCATGGCCGTTCAGGCCCTCCCGTCAGCCGGCAGGCGAGCAGCACCTGCGAGAGGCAGACCGCGGACACCTATACCCCAGCGGCTGACGGACGCGACGCCGCAGAAGAATCGGCGGGGAGGAAGCGGGGGTGAGCACCGCCCCGGCTCCACCTCTCGCCCTGGGAGGCCGTGGCTGCCACACAGCAGATGGAGGTGGAGGCGCGTCGCGGCCGCTGTGTGGCGGAACCGTCCCCTCTCCTCCCCTCCGCGGGCGGCGCCATTTTGCCCCCCTCCCCCCCGGCTTCGCAGCGTGTGCGCCTCTGCGCCGGAGCTGCCGCGGCGGCGGCGCTTAGAGGGGGGAGAAGCGGGAGAAAGGCCGCCGGTTTTTCGTCATCCTCATTTCTTGCCTCGATCCAGGCAGCGCGTGGAGGGGAAGGGACGAGGTTCAGTGCCTGCCCCTCTCTTCTTTCCCCTTTCGCATAGCCGCACACGGGGTGTGGGGTGGGGGGAACTGGACACCACCAAGCCAGGCTGCTCCTACTCTTCTTCCTTTCGTCCTTCCTCCTTGCCTTCCCCTGCACATCTCAACCTCCTCATCCATCCATCCGTTCCCGGGGGTGAGCCTTTTTGAGTGAGTCACAGACAAGGACACGCAATTACACTGTGTTGCGAGCTAGCTTAGGGAGGTTGCACATTTTTGGGGCCTTAAAACATATTAACCTCGCGGGTTCCAGTCAGAACCCGTGAAGCGCAGCTTTGCGGGAGGGGGCTGCTGGGGATACTGTGGGCGCGGGGCGGTTTCTGCTAACTCCGTCTGTGTTCCGGTTTTGCGTTTCGTAGGGTGCGGGGGCCAAGCGTGAGCTGCAGCTGAAGCGTAACTCAACGGTGGGTGTATGTGGCCGGCAGTCACGTGAAGGGGCTTCTCTACATAAAGCTCTGGTATCGAAGCTAAGATGCTGAGCAGTGACCTTGCTTTCAACCCTGGTACCTAGGTGCCGGCTGGTTCCCGGCTCTGCAGCCTACTAACCACGCAATTTTTGGGGTGGAAGGCACTCGATCTGGGTTTGCTTGCTCCCGGGAGGTGCAGAGAGCAACTTTTCCCATGTTTCACTCTGTCAGTTTTCTCATGGCCTGTAGTATTGTTACACGGGACTCTGCCCTCTTCGTTTTGCTGCCTTGTAGCTAGTCTTGAAGGTGTTTCTAGACTTGAAATTGTGGTGGAGGTTAGGCTTTGGCCTGCAGTATGTCATGTACAGTTGGATATTGTCAATTTCTTTGCCTTGCTCTGATGCTGAGAAATGTCGACAGCATATTTGGTCTGGAGGAAGTGGATTTTTGTTTGTTTTGCACTAACATGCATGCCTGTTTATTAATAGGAATCCCTTAATTATAGAAATTATTAGTCCTTACAGAAATTGCTGGAAAATGCTAAAAACCTAGGAGTAACAGATAGTCCAGAAGAATGTTTCTCTCTGTAGGGTTTAAGTGGTTTTGGCACTTACTAAATGTATTTTTACATGTCCTGTGTACAGATAAACTGCTTCTAAGTTCCTGTAAGTTATACAAATGAGTGTTTTGCAGTCTATGAATGCAAAGCACAATATGCATGAAAAATATTTATTACTGTCTGTGTGATGAACAGGTAAGAACCTGACATTGTGGACAACCAAGTTTGCTGTATGACATTAGTATTAATGATTTATTGTGAGACATTTGCTTTCCTAAGAGTGAATTCATTTCAAGGTCTGTAGTGGTGTTGGTGATGTACTTAAATTTGCTTTTGAAGTCTTTGATCTAACTCCCACATCATTCTCTTAGTACAGGATGTTTTTTCCCTTTGGCTAACAGTACCCTGTGCCGTGGTAATTTACTTGGCAGGGTGCAGCATACTCTCTATTGCTCCATTTTTGCATATCTTTCTTCATTGTTGGCCAGATCCAAGTGGCATGGAAGACAGTGTGAGTCTTTCTGTTAACTTTGGATTGTGCACAAGTTCGTATTTGCATTTTACTGACGTGGAAGTGCGGGGTGTTTTTTTGGGGTGTTTTTTTGGGGTGTTTTTTTTTTTTTTTTAATCCTGTCCTTTGTTGCTATGTAGATGGGCAACTTGATCTAATTGAGGATATCCCTGACTAGATGATCTTTGGAGATCCCTTTCAACCCAATCCATTCTATGATTTTAAAAGTAGTATTTCTTCCTGTAACAGTATTTATTTGTGGGTTTCTGCAAACGCCATTTCTGAGTCTTGTGAAAGTGTGAAAATGTTGGAATTAAGATACATTATTTGCTATGATGATGTTGAAGAAGAGCTTGAGGTCTAACGAGACTATGCTAAAAAGATGGGAGAGAGAACTCAAGGTCATCTCTCCCAGAAGTGAAAAAGAAACCCTTCTATGCTTTCCTGTCATTTTACTCTTGATTTTCAGATATGTGGATTTGGAAACATTGTTTAAAGTTTGACAGGATTCAGTAGCCTTTAGATTATTTCCTGAGCCTCCCAGTGTCATAAACAACCAAATTACTGTCATGGGCTCAATTCTGAGTAGCACAGAATAGAACTCTGAAATTTGATTAGTCAATTAGTAACTTGTCAGCATAAACCAGCTGTAATTTAGTAAGCTACAAATGTTTTAAGAATTACATATAATAGTCTAGAGCAACACTGAACATTGTTCACGTTGTTGTTACTATTCTGATGTGATGCCCTCAAGCAATGAGACCAGATAGTGTCTTTCCAAGTCATCGTTGCACAGGTGTTTTAAGGCACGAGGCCACACTCGAGCAGTGTTATGACAGAGAACCTGATTGAGTTGATGCTCTTGTTCCAATTGTAAAATATCCACATGTGCAGATATACAAATATGTGAAGAAAAGGAAACTAGTTAGGCTTATGTTCTTGTGGAACCAGACAGTAGTGATTACTAAATCAAGCAAATCTGGAGCTGATAAGAAACTGCATGTCAAAGATACTGAAAGTGATATTGATTAGATCAGTGAACTGGTTTAGATGCTTGACATTCATAGTGCTACATGTAATCATACTAATTTGAAGTAATCTTAATAAATTTAATTTGCAAGCTAAGGCAGAATGAATTTATAAGTAATCCTTGAGCTTTCTCTACCTCTATATTTTGCATACGCTTAAGTATTATATTTGATTACAATGAGATGTTCGGAATCAACTGCAAAGTTTCTGATTCACACAACTTTTTAAACTGATGTAAGAGAAGTACTAGCAATGGTGAAAAGAAGCCATGACCTTCTATAAAAGAGGTGATCTGAAGCAACTAGGGATTGGTCTGACTACTGCTAGTGTTGCTCAGATAAATCATAAGATTATCAATACAGCTCTCCACTGCTTTAAAGAATCACATGCTTAAGCAGTAAAGAAAAATGTGTTTTCAAGTAAACATGAATATATTTTAGCAAAAAATCTGTTGGACATCATGTGCAACCGTGAGGTATCTGAAAGGGGCAGCTGTCTTGAACATTACTGAGTGACTTCAGATATGCTTCTTAAGAGTTAATTTTTTTTTTAGTGTAATTAAAGCTGTGTCAGTTTTTCCCATAATTCCTCTTTGTGTTAAATGTGCAAGTAAGTAGCAATGGAGGTAGACATTTTCCGCTCTAGAGAATTAGACTTAGGATGGCAAACAGTGATTTCAGAAAGGAGAAGAGTTCAGCTGGAGAAAATTGATATCTCACCTATGTATTTGGCTTGTCATTCTCGATTAGAAATTTTTGGTATGTACATTGATGCCCAAACTTGAGGGCAACAATGGAACAAAATATGAAATTTCTGATATACCAGAATGTTCAGTTAAGTTTGGAGTGGGTCTATGTTCTGAAGTGATTTTAATTCTGTTCCAAATGGTGAACTAAACACAGCTCAGGGTGATGTGAAAGGAGGAGGATGGATTTAATCACTGTGATAGGTTGGGAAGATAATGCTGTCTTGAAAGGAATTGAACAAATGAAGGCAGATGGAGATCTAGAGAGAAATGATACTCAGAATTAAAGCTACTGGTAAGAAGAGAGTAAACTTGGTTTACTGTCAGAACTGACTTGATATGTGTTAGTCTTACAGGAATGTTTTATTCTTTGGAAAAAAGAAAAATAGTTACAATTCAGGGACTGCTTATCTTTGCACTCTGGAGTCATAATGACTTGAAGCTGGTGTGTTGTGTTTTTTTGTAATCACAGAACTTGAAAGCACACCTTACTTGCTTCACTTAAAATTGTCAGTGATCACCACAGGAAGGTCATGGTTGCTAAATTGTGTGTCTATACAGTTATTAAATAATTTGCATGGAAGATTCAGAATATTGCTATATTCTTTTAATAATAATGGTTTTTGAAAAAATAATTGCTATTCCAAATGAAGTTATGGTTGCAGCCACATTCTGGAAGTTAAGGAAAATTCTGCTGTTAGTTATAGAGTGTTTGGTCTTTCTACTGTTTTATTAAAGCATTTTTAGGAAGGAAGCAAACATTCCAGTGATGCTTAATTTGCAGTGCTATTAGCTGCCATATGTGGCATGGAGTTATGCAAGAAGTGCTGCCTGTTCAGTTCAGAGGGAGATGGGCATATACATTAGATTCATTTTTCTCTGCTGTCTTGTTTAAAAATAAATAAATCACTTCTGGAGAAGGACAGAGCTCTGATTAGATTTGAGTTAGAAACTCTGAGAGAAGTGTTTGTAAATATCTCCAGATGTTAATGCATTCCCCATGTAAGATTATGCTGTATGTTTCTCAGTCTTAAATAAGTAGTCACATCTGTGTATTAATAGTCTTCCAGTAGTCCAGACCATTCTGCAGTCTGTTTCAGAAGAGGCTTAAATAACTGCCATCTGTAACTCATGGATGGACAAGTAACAGCTTAAAATATGAGGATAGGTGGAGTCATTTCAGGTAAAATACAGCAGTTGTTATGCAGAATAGATCCAGAAGGTTATTTAGTCTGTAGCTGGTTAGTGTTTTTCTTTCCCTGAAAAGTCAATGAGAGTTGTGCTTTTTAAAATGTTTTCATTTAGGGGTTTTGGTAAAATTAATTCACAAAGATCCTTTCATACAGGATGCAGAAATGGACATTAAGGATTATTTTATCTCCAGAGATGTCAAACAAGACAGTTTTAAAGATAGAATCAGTAAGATGTGTTTTATTCTTTGGGTTGAAATCTGTGCCTACACGTATTTGAAGTTCTAAATGGAAATGAATGACAGAGTTGTCTTATAAATGGAAAGGAGGATATGATGAGCACTTGTATTCCTTGCATTCATGTGGGCTTTCCAGGCATGTTTTGTTCCACGAAAGAGTGTCACAGTTAAAGATGTGATGCCTATTTGTCAGAGTGATGAAAGCTGAGCTGTGCATTGACAGCTATAAGACGAATATCTTCTTTCTGGTATTCACTTTAAAATACATCTATTGTAAGCATCCAGTCTACCAGGTAGTAAATGGAAGCAGCAGTAGCAGATGTAATGTGTTATCCTTACCATGAATAGTGCATGCGTTCCACTTCGTGATAATTAATTAAATGAAAGAAAGCTGAGATTGTATCCCTAGCTTTGAACAATATTATTGTCTGCAGACCTGATGCAGATGTGTTGCTGCCTGCCCACAGATTGCTTCTAACCCTGGATTCATTCTGTCTCTTCCCTCAAAGCTTGTGCCTTTGCGTTATCTGCTCAGCTTTTAAGAGGCTCTGTTTAGGAAATATGGAAGCTATTCATCTTACTGCCTATAAGCAAAGTCATTTCTTAATTGTTACACAAGAAACTGATTTTTTTTTTTTTAACCTGATAAGATGATGATGGAAGTTTCATTTTACACTTAAAATCACTCATTTGTTTTAAAATCCTGGCCATCTCTTCATTGTGCTTATCTGAGTGTTTTGAGTTCCAGCTTGCTTGAGAGAACTTAAGTATTTAATACTTAGTATTTTAATTTTCAGTTATTCCATGCTACCGAGAAAGTGGGTGATCAGCAAAATACAGATATACTTCAGATTTGGTTGAGTTTAGTTTTTTTAAACTTCTTTACTACAATTTTGAGCATACATTTAAAAAGCAAGTCTTGCATATGTGCAGCAGGGTTTGCAGTTTAAAAGAAGTGCACTAACAAAAATATCTGTTTCCTGTACTTAAGTTCTTTCATCTCCATTCCTAGAAGACTGTTATCTTACACTCTCTTGTCTGCTAGTGAGGCCAGACATGCAGTAAAATACTCAGTGGTAACAGATTAGTTAATCTAATTACTCTGACATAGAGGGTGTGAAAACAAAAGCATTAATTTTACTTCTGTGTTATTTCATAGTCATTGTGGCTTTTGTTTCCTTCCTGTTTTGTTTGGGTTTATATAAATGAAAATATGTCAGTCTCTAAATTTTTGCATGGTTTCAGGTTATATGCAAAATATATTTTTGACAGACAAGAGGGCTGATGCAGTAAACCACATGAGATGCATGTTTGAATTAAGTCATAATAGTGGTTCTACTCTAATGCGCTACTTAATATTAAAATATTCAGAGCACTGCCTTTTTGGCAGTTCTGCATTTTTGTTAGCCTAGAACAGAGGCATCAGATAAAATCTGTGAGAATCTGCTTTTGTTTTAAACTGACATAGTTTAGACTTGTCCAAGGCCAGTGGTATCCTGGGGTGCATTAAGAAGAGTGACAAGGTGAAGGGATGTTCTCTTCTTCTGTTCTTCCCTAGTGAGGCCACATCTGGAGTATTGTGTCCAGTTCTGGGCTATCCAGTTTAGAAGAGACAGGGAACTACTAGAGAGAGTCAAATGGAGGGCTACAGAGGTGATTGAGCATCTCTTACCAGGAGAGGCAAAGAGACTTGAGGCTGTTTAGCTTGAAGAAAAGCAGATTGAGAGGGTATCTTCTCAATGCTCATCAAAATCTATAGGGTGAGGGTCAACAGGATGGGGCTAGACTCCTTCCAGTGGTGCCCAGCAATAGGACAAGGATAAAGGACACAAACTTGAACACAAAGGTTCCAACTAAATGTAAAGAAAAACTTTCCTCTGAGGGCGTGGGAGCACTGGCATAGGCTACTCAAAGAGACTGTGGAGTCTACTTCTCTGGGGACTTAAAAAAATCTCTGGACATGATCCCGGGCAACCTGCTTTAGCAGCGAGCTTAGACTAAATGATTTCCAAAGATCCTTTTCAGCACATACTATTCAGTGACTTTGTATGTCTTTTTTTTTTTTTTTTTAAATGTGAAATGACAGTAGTTCGCTCTTCCTGATTGTGTTTAGATCAACTATTGAACAGATTTATTGGAGAACTGTTCTGTAATGACTGGATGCACTTTTCTCTTAGATTGTCATGTGACATTTTGGCAGTGGTTGTTGGTGAAAGTATTTAGGTTGTATTTAAAAAGATGGAGTTGTTGACTCTCTGTATATATATGTGAGACTATTTACATATGTCCCAAATGATGTGAAACAGCTTGGAGAGGTGGTGCTCTACAGTTACGGGCCAAAAGTATAGCATGTATATTAATTTCATTTTTTAGGAGCAATAGCATTTCAAGTCTAATATGTCTCAATTGAATCTTGAATAAATGGATGGGTTACACAGATCACTTATTGATTGTAGAGACCTCAGTGTGAGCTGATACTGTTTGGTAATTTCAGAGTGGAGATGAATGTGAAGCATTGCTATGAAATTAAAATCTGCCCCAGATCTTATCTCTATGATGAGGATGGGCCTAAGCTTGATGAGAAATAGTTTCAAACATTTTTCCCTCAGTTGAGAATTCTCTTGTTCTGCTGATTCATATGGAACAACTACTGTTATCTGTTGTAACTCCTTAATGTAAAAAAATGGAGATTACAGTAAGTGCTTTTATGTATTTATATTGATTACATATACCTATTAATGTATATTTTTAATTATTTTTTTTCCAGTATTTTACTTACAGAAAGGAATTTGTAGAAGCTGGACCTATTTAGATAGGAACTCATAATTAGTAGTTTACATAGGATTAATCAGGCATTATCTTCTCACGATTAACATAGAGCATGCTGAAATAATCTGTGACCTAATCTGAACATCTGCATTCAGTTTGCAGAGTATGGCAAACAGCTGCATTTCAATTTGGAGCTGAAACAAATACAGTATATTGACTCACTGAAGATTACAGTAGGCTTTACAGATTCATGTTAGTAGCACTTATTGAAGAAAATTGATTTGAGGATGCCTCTGCTTTTGAATGATTTCCCCCCCCCCCTTAATGTCCGGAAGAAAGGAAATAGAACATACAGATGATGGGACTTTGATGTGTGAAGAAGTTAATTATCTAAAGCATCAAACAAAACGTGGGCTGTGGAAGTAATTATTTTAAAGTGTCTGAAGAAGCCTGACAAACTTTTGGCTTTCTGTTTCAAGAAAAGGCTGTACACCTGCTTGATTTGAGAGTTAAATCACTTGGTTGCAATCTGAAGACTAAGTTTCTAGTGAACCAGTAGCTGATAAACTTTCAGCTCCTAAACCTGCTGATGCTTACACAGATGTGTAGCCCTTTGAGTCTTTTCAATTAAACTGTTGTTGTCTGCTTGAAGGAACCTTAAAAAGTAGTTATTCCAAAACAGGACATGCATGAATCACAGATGTTATGCCGTGAGGAGGCAACTCTGAAATTGTCCCACGTTAGTGGGAATTTTAGGAAAACAGTTTGTAACTTTGCAGAACAGAATCTCACAGATAAAGCAGAATGTCTCCCATGGATGTTGGAAAAAAAAATAGGCATATGCTTTAAATGATGTAATTAGTTTAAAAAAACCCCAACATACAAAGACTTAAGAGTCTTTTATGGTTATTTATAAGAATCATAGAATGGTTTGAGTTGGAAGGGACTTTAAAGATCATCTAGTTGCAATATCTCTGCCATAGGCAGGGATACCTCCTGCTAGATCAGGTTTCTCAAGGACCCTTTCAGCCTGTCTTGCAATACTTCAGGGTTGAAGCCTTCACAGCTTCTCTGGGCAACCTGTTCCAGTGTCTTACTACCCTCATGGTGATGAATTTCTTCCCAACGTCTGTTCTTAATCCATCTTCTTCCAGAGTGAAGCTATCTCATCTCATCACTACATGCAGTTTTAGAAAATCCCTCTCCAGCTATCCTGTATGCCCCCTTCAAATACTGGAAGGCCGTTCTGAGGTCCCCCCAGAGCTTTTTTTCTTCAGGCTGAACAGTGCCAGTTCTTTCAGCCTGCCTTCATAGGAGAGATGCTCCAGCCCTCTGATTATCTTTCTGACCCTCCTTTGGACCTGCTCTAATGGTTTTGCATGTGTTGGTGGCTCCAGAGCTAGACAAAATACTCCAGGTGGAATCTCACAAGAGTGGAGTAGATGGGGAGAATCACCTCCCTTGACCTGCTGGCCATGCTGCATTTGATGCAGCCCAGAATCTGGTTGGCTTTCTGGACCAGTTTTTATGCTTCAAGGCAGATCTGTTCATGTTTCAAGGTATTTTCTGCAGCTGTTTCAGAAACTATTAACTGAGGTGTTCTGTGAACTAATAGGGTCTGGGTAAAATATGGAATACACTGTTTATTAACTATATATTTAGGAATGTTAATACTGTGGTATTGGATATAAGTATATAGTTACTAAAATGAATTGTAATTGGTCCCAGTCAGTTAATGAAAGGCAAAATGCACATATATGTCTAAATAGTTGGGCTTTTCCTGATACGTGAGTACCATTGCAGATTTCTCTTCACTCTCTTTCATGTGTGCGTGAATTTTCCTGGAACTACTCTGTCACCTTCAGACATGTTACAGATATGTTTTACTTTCTAATGTGTTGGTTTTGTTTTTTTTTTAACTCACTAATTTGACTGTTTAGTTGATGTGACTGATAATTGCTTACTATGGCAGGACACTTTAGTGATTAAAATCAGACTTTAATCAGAGTAAACTTGTGATTAAAGTTTCACATGTGCTTTAGTGCTTGCAGGATGGGGACCTAAATTAGAATGTGCTTGAAGATGAACAGAGGCCTGTGAAAACCTACCTACTTGAAAGCATTAATAAAAGTAAACTTAGATCTAAATGCATCAACTTATTTTTGTTGTTCACCTGTTGGCTGTTGTCTCATTAACCTTTTAAACAACTCATTATATTAATGTATGGTTTCATTGTTATTGCTTCTGCTGATAGTACAAGAAATGAGAAGTACAACTCAGCTGCGCTACTAGTGTGCAGCAAGCTGGAAGAGGAAGAAATGTAGTTGGAATATGTTCTATTTATCAGGAAACTTACACAATATTTACAGTTGTTCATTTAAAAAAAATCCTGAGGGGAAAAATATATCACTCTATATGTATTTCTGGAGATTTGAATAAATTGGATAAATTTTGATTTGCCTGTCTTCTAGTAAATTTATTTTTAAAAGTTAAATAGTTTAAAGGGATTTTACTTGTCTATTATGAAGGAGGGAATGTAAATATGTTAATTGCTTTATAGAATACAAGTAGAATTGTGCTGGACTTGGCATGGAGTTTCTTTATGGGAAATTTATATAGAAAAGCTCTAAAATATTTCATTTAAAGATAGTACCTTTAGTCATGTTAGTGTTGTGATGGTCAGGTCGCACTCTGAGACATTTCTGTTTTAAAGACTTAAGGAATATGTCTGCTTAAAGCTGCTCTTTTAGAAAGCAAGCCTGATTTCAGTGCTTATTGTTCTATATGGCTTTTTCTGAGGTATTGCTTTACTCCTCCAAGTCTTACTGGAGATAGTGTGGATGTGATTTACTAGTGCTGAGGATACTGCAGGAATGTAACAGAATGTAACAAGACACTAACGTGTCTGAATTCTGATACTTTCAAGTTACAATAAACATTACCTTATGTTTTCTACAGTGGCTCAGAGTAGGGTTCTTTTTGCATGCAGAGTCTTTACATTCAAGTCTACTCCAAACAGTTTTTCTTCCCTTTTGCATATCTACTGTGACACGTGCATGCTCTTTTAAAAACAAAAGTATGCTAAGTACTTTGTCTTTGTTTCCTCAGATGAGCAGCACTGTGGCTAGCCCAATGTCAACAGTTGCCTCTTCAAGCAGTGGAAGAAAATCAACAAGTTTTACACCTGAGTTGCAGAGTATGATGTAAGTAATCAGTGAAAATATCTGGTGATATCTGCATTTTTAATGTATCTTATAGCTGTTTTTTTAGGAGGTGTGTATTACAAGGGTGATGGGGCAAAGAGGTATTAGCAATGGAACTGTTAGTGCTTCACTTCTGATTTGTAGAATGTTCAGAGGTAGTGGGTAAATGAAAAACACATTCTGTACTGAAAGGATAGAAAATCCTCCTGAGAAATTAATTTTTAGTATTAGTTTAGAATTCTTTAAAGACCTATATTTCTCAGTAGTTCATCAGGGAAAGCTAAGTTTCCTGTTGTCATATGCACTTATTTAACTAAATGCTTTGTATTGACATCCTTCAGTGCTAATACAAAGTGCTGAGATCGTAATATTGCTGATGAAATTAAGATACAGAAACACTTCTAAATAACTGGATGTTGGCAGATAGGAAATAAAGCTGTTAAAAAGATACATTATTTGTTTTTGCAAATTAACAGTGGTTTCTTAGAAATTCAATTCCAGGCTGTGATTCTATGCAGTTTTGTAGTTTACAGTTTCTAAAATGTGGGATGTTATTTAAACGTGTGGGTTTTGTCAGTCTTAAAGGTTCTTGCATAATCAGAAGGATTCCTTCTGTAGAAAATAATCTTTATCTTGACTAGTGGCCTACAACAGTGGGCTGCCTGTGAATTTTCTTTTTGTACAAGAGCAACACATTCATCAAAAAGTTTGGCCTGCCACTACACAGATCTTTTTTAAAAAAACTTTTTTTTTTCCCTCCTTCCTGCGTATATCCAAGATACTGTACTGTCAGGATTGAGGAAGGAGGAAAGAAAGTAAAAAATCTTGTTTGCATGTGGATTTGTGCCCTGGATTTATCAAACACTTTAAAGAATGTTTCAAACTAGAGCTAAAAGAAATATAACCGCTAAAGCTGCAGACAGAGGGCTGGGATGTGGTGGCTTATGTCTAAATCATACTCATTTTATTTACATATGATTGTGAATGTTAGTTACGGAGCAAGAGGAGAGCATACACATTTGCCAGTTGCTGAGGTCAGCTGCACGTAAAAGGGAACATTTCTTTATGAAATTTTGTAAAATCTTGAAGTGTTCCTCCCTGTGTTCATTTGTCACAAGTTGAAAGCTAGTTCCAGAGTACTGAGATATAAATCCACGGTTTCAAAAGATAATATTAATCATTGGCTCTCTTCAGTAGAGTGTTGGCTTGGAATGCTGTCCAAGAGGTTGTTTAAATTAGAATAATGTAAAGAGCAATAGACTTAACCAGGAATTTTGAGCTACTGATTTATACCTACATTGAAAGCACTCAGTATTTGAAAGCTTATTTTTACTGTGATATTGCTTTTTTCAAAATTAAATTTTAATCAGCTCTATATATCAGTACAGTTTCAGCATGCACCTTCTGACCTATGGATGGATAACTGTTTTAATGAGAGGGAATTTTTTTTCATTAAATTATGGATGTGTCCTGACTTTGATACTATCCTATTTTACTTTAGATTATTAACTAAATTTATTTGCATGTGACTTTTAATATATTACTTTGTGCAAGTTAAAGTTTTTAGATAGTCTTCTCTGAAATGTTCCAGTCTCCTCCTCCTGCTTTCCATTGTGTTACAGCTGAAGGTTAGGACAGGAAGAACAGTTAAGTATTTCAAGCCTCCGCAGACCATAATTATTTACCTGCATAAAAGCTGCATTTGTCTCTTTTGGTCAGTTATAGATGTGACAGTTATGTAATAAAAATGGTAAATCTTCTTCGTGTTGTGTGCCAAGTCTCCCACCTTCCCTGCTCTCACACTCTCAACCTGTTCCTAACAGTCCACTCTGGCTCCTTACTGATACTTTTAGGAGATTCAGGAATTTAGGTAGATAAACAAGACAGCATTATCCCCACAATTTTGTTCTGTCATGTGTTGTAGAGTCACCTTTGCTGTCATGTAGTAATTTCTGATTTGAATTGTTGTATGAGCAGCAGAGACAAAAGAAATTACTTGTCTGTGTTAAATTCTAAAGAGTTCTCTCCCCAAAAGTAGATACAATTTGCTTTCGGTTAAACATCCGTAAGAGACTGCTAGGTAAAGTGGACATAGAATACATTTCACAAGTATTTTTCACTATGATGTAAATGAGAGTATGAACTGTTTCCTGTGCATTGAGTCTTCTAAAATAGATAAGTACTTGGTTGCAAATCCAGTAGTTTGCTGCATTGAGTTATTTTCAGAGAGAAAAATATTAGTTATCTGCTTCAAGATAATTCCTTTTAGTTACTGGTCACATCTATTATAGTCATCTGGAAAATATAAGTGTTGTTCATGGTGGAGAAACCAACTGTAACTGTGTTGAGAAGGGAGGGGGGAAAAAAAAAGCAACCATTAAGTTTGGAGTCAGAGAAGCCTATGCATCAGTTTGGATCAGTATCTGGGGAGCCTGCAAGTTATTTAATTGTAGACTTCCTGATAAGTATTTTGAAACTACCTTCACTGCCAGGATACACATGATTCTGTCAGAATGTAGAAGTTATTGTTGGCCATATAAATGGAAGAAATAGACATTCTTCCTTTTGCTTCAGAACTGGTGCAGCTATACTTTGAAAGCTATGCAAACAGATCTTCTCTCCTTTAAAGTAACAATTTTCTCAGTTTCACTAAAGTAGTAGGAACAGAAGAAATCCATTGAATGTAATGAGCACATTGAAAGTCACATTTTTATTATTTGCTGGAAAAAGAGACTTTTGAAATGATAAAGTGATAGGGATGAACCATGTGGGCAAAAAAAACTGACAGCTGTTTCTTTTGGTCAGGACTGCAAAATGAAGTTCCCGCTCCAAAAGAACTCTGACAGAAGCTGGCATTTTTTAATAAACTACATAATTTAGGAAGTTGCAGATTCTCTCATTTAAGCATATTATGACAAATTCTTGCCAACATCTTAAGATCCTAGGAAATAGTAAAGGCTGGAGCATTACAGTGCAGAAAAGGTAACAACTTTCTTACAGAAAAAAAAAAATAGACTATGTCTGCATGATTAGTTTTGGAAGTTGAACAGGATAACCTGTTTCCTACGGATTATTATCCGTATGGAGTAATATGAAGAGTAACTTCCACATGTCCTGCCTTTCTCAGCAAAAACAAACAAACAAAGTGTGCTGCAAGATGAACTTAAGAAAGAACTCATATAAGGACATGGGGTGCTAATCCAAGATGGCATTTGGTGATTTGTGCTGATGTTTAAAAATGGGCTGTTGGATTTTTAGGGACTTAAAAGGCAGAAAGAAGGCAGAAAAACTTTCTGAATTAGAGTATCAAAGCCTGCTATAATCCAGTAGTAAGATCTGGAAGTCCGTGGATAACTGCCTCACAGTCTGAGGATGGTATCTTTTAGATTAATTTATAATCTGCAGCATTGGAAGTTTAGAGCTGAGGTTTGATTTCTTGGAATGCATAAACTGTATATGTAATATGTTCAGTTTGTGAGTAATTCCATTTCAGGTGAGAAGGTTGTTCATATGTCTTTTATCTCTGTTACACTTTTTATTTTAACCACAGCATTAGGGAATGAGGTGATTCCTTTTGTAGAATTGTATACACGCTTACAAATTTTTCTGATTTGAAAATTGAGGAGATGTATCGGAAGCTTGAAATGAAATCTTAAACCACAGGCTTAATGCGTAAAGTTGCTCTTATTATCCATATATTTTATTCTACTAATAAAATGGTTCTGGTTTTCCATTTAATTTCAAAGTATTTACTTGGATTTGAAGGAATTTCTATGTCTATGTATGATACTTAATGTCTGTGTAAATAGTATTAAGTATAACTGGTGATAGTACTTAATATGCTGATTACCTTAAAAGGAATACAGAAATAAATGACAGACTGTTACAGATCACCCAAACATGTCAGTTTACAGTGTAGTACTTTTTTTGTGAATGTGCTTTGCTTTTAATTGTTGAGACCTTGAAATTATTTGTTATTTATCTTATGATCCTTTAGAAAATCATAATGCTATGCAGATTTTGCTTTGGTTCCACATCCTTTATTTACATTTAGGTATTTTTATTATGTTACCATAGAATTTACAGCAGTAGGTGTTAATAATTTAAGAATTTTTCAGCAAGTCTAGTGAATTTTGCTGAGGTCAGTTTTACATAGCTTGATCTACAACCTGTTTCCAAACTAGCTGCTAAACTTAGGTCAGTTATACTTAAATTACAGTACTGCCCAGTAGATTCACAGCTGTGATGATTTTGCAGTAGCCATTAAAATTCATCATTTGGTTGAGATCATCTACTTTGCAATATAAGCACTTCTTATAGAGCAAATGTGTGGGAACCATGGCATTCTAAACACTTGTGTTGAAAAATTTGCCTCAGTAAAATGTCTTAATTTTCCTCAGCTATTTCAACAGTTTCCAAAAATATCAATTACCATGGTCTGAAGTTAATTGGGAAGTTGTTTTCATTGATTCAGTGTGGTTTTGTTTTCCTCTGATGAGTGGCGTTCTTTATGGGTCTGTATGGGGACCAGTGCTGCATAAACATCTTTGTTGGTGATACTGACAGTGGTTTTAAGGCACCCTCAGGAACTTTACCAATGACCCCAAGCAGTGTGGTGTTTTTGTTGAAAGGAAGGGATGTGATTCAGAGGGACCTAGACAGGCTTGAGAGGTGAGCCCCATGCTAACTTCATGAAGCTCAAAAAAGTCAAGTATAATCTCCTGCACCTTGGTGTGGGCAATCCCAAACACAAATACAGGCTGAGTGGACAATGGATAGAAAGCAGCCCTGAGGAGAAGGACTTGGGAGTGCTGGTTGCTGAGAAACTCAGCATGAACCTGCAATGTGTGCTTGCAGCCCAGAAAGCCAATCAAATCCTGGGCCACATCAAAAGAAGCATCATTAAGGGAGGTAATTATCTCTCAACTCCACTCTTGTGAGACCCCACTTTCAGTACTGTGTCTAGCTCTGGAGCCCCTAACACAGGGAGGACGCAGAAATGTTAGAGCAGAGTCAGAAAACTGATCAGAGGGCTGGAGCACCTCTCCTATGAAGACAGGCTGAAAGACTTGGCATTGTTCAGCCTGCAGAAGACAAGGCTCTGGGGAGACTTTATAGCTACATTTCTGTATCTGAAGGAGGCCTACAGGATAGCTGGAGAGAGATTTTTCTGGGCCGCGAGTGCTTGCTACAGGCTCACGTTGAGTTTCTCATCATCCAGCACCCCCAGTCCTTCACAGGACTACTCTCTGTCTAGTCTGTATTTGTGCTTGGGATTTCCTCAGCCCAGGTGCAGGACCTTGCACTTGGCCTTCTTGAACTTCATGACATTAGTCCTTAAGATGGATATGTTAAGGAGTAACATTCTAAGTTTTTGAATGTGAAATGAAATTATCAGAAGTATGATATCTGAACTAGTGTTTTCTCCTGCTGATGTATTTGGATAACACTTGCTGTCTTGAATTGGTTTATGATTTGTTGAACACTGAATGCTTCTGAAAATCTCACTGATTTCTTCTAGTATCAGATGTAAAATTTATTTTAAAATACAGAAATGCAAATTCTGTTTAATAACAGCAGTCCTTATGCATTCTAAAATGTTATTTTTGTGTCAGTTAGGAAGTTCAGGCAGTTTGTTGTTCTTTGCTGAGCAAGTGCATGCCATATGTAACATTAAAGAAATGTGGTAATTCATACAGCTGCACTTTGCCAGACTGGCTTGTGTTTATTAATCCAGTTTTGAATATCAAAATAATTCTAATCTAAGTGCTTTGAATCATTCAGACTACATACTAACTAGAAAAAAACAAACCAATAACATAAGTGTTTTGTGCTCTTTGCAAGACATAATTTACTGTTGAATGTTTTACCTAAAGTGTTTTGTTATATAATTTTATAAGATTACTTTTAAAATTCATTTTCTGCCTGATTCCTAGCTCTTGTCCAGAAATTGTTGCCTTTTTTTTTTTTTTTTTTTTTAGCTGTTACAGTCAGCCTGCTGCTTGAGTCTGGATAAACATCTAATTTTGTTATCCTAGTCTTCAAAATGCAAATGAAATGGGTTTTTTTTACATCTCTCTGTGACAATGGGTTTGGTTGCTGGTAAGCCTCATTTGCAGCTGTTAAACTATGGGCTGGGTTTTTTTTATTTTTGTTTGTTAGTTATACCCAGATGTATAAGTGTGATTTAGCATTGTGAGGCAGATAAAACATATTTATGAGACATGCCAGATTCTGTATGAGACTTCTCATGCCAGGTTTAGTTCTTCCCAGGAAGACGAGTTCTAGAGTGGTGACTTTTGTATGTTTTAGCTTTCTTAGAATCCAGAGCAGATTGAGACCTTGATTCTACTTAAAACAAGTAGGTTGACTGGGAAGTTATGCTGAGTAGACAATCTTGATGATTTGGTTTAATAAAATGGTCCAGACCTTATGTAACACACAATGAGTGTATGTTTGAGATGAATGTTAATTTATTTTTATCTTACTGTTTGAGGTATAGTAGTACTCGTATAAACCCTAGTATAACTGTAACCTTGCAGCTTCAGTTGATTTTTTGCTTATCTCTCTTTGCTTTGAAGTTGATCAGTAAAATCATCTGACTTTGGGTAGTCATATGGAATGACAGTGGAAGAAAACAGCAGTAATGACCTGACTGAAGAAGTGCTTTGGTTAACCAAACTGTAATTTGGGATTGTAAAGAATTTCTCTATCCCATACTTGTTTACCATATTTGAACCCAGAATTGTGCTGAGATTGCATTGTTCAGAAATAACCACTTTGGCCTACTGAGCTGAAATCCTTCTTTTCAAATGGGCATAGAAAAATCTTTTTTTTTTTTTCCCCTTTAGTAGAGAGACAATGGAAGGGTGGTGGCAACAGATGCCGTACTTGTTTATCAGACTGTGTTTTGCTTTTTTTCCTCTCTGTCTCATTAAATGCATCAGGCTAGAGTGATATGAGGCATAAAAGGAAAATAGTTTGGCATCTAGTTTTCTTAAATAGAACAGAGTAGAGGAAGGATATTCATTAGAGAGCAAAATCACTAAAGCTCTTTCTGCTGCTGATGTGATATTTTAAAACTTTTAAAGGCAGAGTCTCTTGTGTACAGTGCTTAAGGCAATGGGATTTTTAGGAGGCCTGATAAGTCTCACAGAACTGGTAATAAAATACACAGGAGGTGAAAATGGAGTGAGTTTTTAAAAAAAGCTGTTTGAAAATTCTTTCTGTCAGGCTACCTCATTTCTGTACTACATTTTGAAGTGCCATTGTTTTAGAACTCCCTGCAGTTACCTTGTAGTAGCAAAGTTCCCTTGAAAGACAGATGGAACTTTGACATTGTTAGTGTCAAACATCATGTCTGAAACACAATTGTTTTATCTTTCACTGCTTTTGGTCACCTTTTTTAAATGTTGAATATACTGTTCCTGTTTATGAAGGGGCCAAAAGTTGGTGGGTGATCTTAGTTAACCTATGGGATAATACCCGGACATTATTTTACATGAAGTAATTAAATTGCTTAGTCTCGTAACAGACCTATGATGGAACATTCATGTAACTTCAGAATTGCTTCTGTATTTAGAAAGCTTACAAAAAACCCCCAAAACCAACACATGAAGGGTGTTTTTGAGGAAAGACTGGCTAAGAGTTTTTACTACAAGTAAAATTAACTGAAGTTTAGCATTAGTCTGTATTATGTATCTCTTGTACTTCTGCTTTGCTAGTCCTATATTTTTCTCATGCCAATTCCAAGTTAATGTAGGTTTTGAAGTTGATTTCTGAAATCAGTTTGATGAGAAGAGCTCTTCTAAGGTACATTATGATGTATACAGTTCTACTCAATTTGTTCTGAGTTGCATTCAACTTCTCAGGTAGGTCCTGTGTTTGAAATAATGTTTTGAGATGAAATGCTGTGAGGTATGTGGTTCTAGGATTCTGAGCTTGGATTCCTGAAGTTTTGTGGTTTCAGATTTTGGGGAGTCATTTGAAAGTATCATCTAGTACCCAAGTCAAAGATTTAAAAATTCGTAAATACATTGTCCTGATGAAGTGAAGATGTACATGTGTTGTAACCAAATGCTAATTAAGCCATAAACTAACACACTAATCAAATTCAGCCTTTTTCTGCATTGTTCCCCAGTGTAGTAGATGGCAATGCATTAGTTCTATCAGAATGAACCTGAAAATCCATTTTGACTACAGCTATGACTGTAACTGGCAGATGTCTGTTCTTAACTACTGAAGTCTCTAAACTGCAACCACTTGCAATTTCAGTTTATTTTTGTCACGTTTAATTTGACAATACGGTATGTTTGTATCAGTGTGCGATGTTGTAGAACATTACTCATCCATACAGAATAAGAACACAATAATTGCTGTTAGCTTTTTCAGTTTTCTGAAGTCATTCCAGACAAGAATTAGAAGGAAACTTCGGATTCCATTGTGTCCTAGATAGCTAACTCAGTGTCTTTGTCATATAGGTACTGTTTCTGGCTCATTTAGTTATCTGTTCCATGGATTTGGAGAGCAATACTTATTTGTGTGTGGTGTGGGTGTGTTGGTGGTTTTTTTGGTTTTTTGGGTTTTGGTGTTTTGGTGTGGGGGTTTTTTTGTTTGTTTTGGTTTGGTGTTTTGTTGGTTTTTTTTTTTTTTTCCTAAGCCACAAAGGCTGTATAATCCTTCTCAAGCTTTGCTGGACTGATGCTGAAGTCTGTCTCCCCAGTATGTGGTTGTCTCTTTGGAGGTACAAGATAGCCCTTAGTGGTTAGAGAAATGTGTTTTTTGTTGTTTGTCTATCACTGTGAATTCAGCATAGTAACTTAGGTTATTGCATTCTCCCTAACTGGGTCTCTACTATGACTTGTTATCCACACTGGCTTTAAGACTTAGAATAAACCAGCTAGGTAATGATAGATAGAAGAACTTTTCTTACATAGTTTCTAGCACTCTATAAATAAGTAACACCATCTCTTTTTAAGGATGACTAAGTGTATAAATGACTATCATACTTTTTCATTTTCAATTTGAATACTGAGTATATAGAATAGATATAGTATACTGCATATTAATCTCGCTGTCTCATATATAACTTAAACTAACTTAAGTTAGTCTCATAGGCCAGCATTTGATCTGTTTCAGCGTTTCTGTAGGACCTTAGATAATGATGCACTTAGGTGTTGCAATGATTAGAAGGAAATCCACCCTTTCCTCCACACTTCTTTAAGCTTTGCTATAGAAATGCTAAATAACAATTTAGCAGTTGTAATATAACTGGATGGCAGAAATGTCAAAGGGACTAGTGGATAGGTGGGTGAGGAAAGGACATGAGGAGCAGCTTAATGTCACATTTTACTTTATTCTGCAAAATAGTATTAGCGGTTTCTTAATATGTTAGCAATTATGAGCTTTTATATCTCTACAAAACCCAACACTACCCAGATCATGTACTTTGTTGTTAAGCTTTTTTCCTTTAGAGAAAATGTTAAGCAAATGACTTATTTGTACTACTGATTTGGTGACATTTTCTGTGTCTGCTTTAGAACAGAAAGCTATAAGCACTTCATGGTATTAAAAAGCAGCAGCTTCTGACCTAATGTACCCTTTTCTGGACAATACTGTGTCTTTGTTACTTATTTTTAGCTCAGATTGTTTTTTTCGCCCCCTTCTCCCCAGCATGATTTATACAACCTTTAGAAAATTGAGTAGTTGTGGTTTTGAATCATCCTTCTTTTCTAGACAGAATGAGTATTTCTGAAGAAGCACTGGCTTTGTTATGAGTGGGCCTTTTTCTTACTTAAGAAGACTAACACTCATGACACTATCTCATTCCCTGAAAAAGTCTGAGTGTAGTATTGCATCTTTTCTGTATTGTGACCCTGGAAAGGACAATGTGTTAAGTACTCATTTAATTTTGTGCCAGTGTTATATTGCTAGCAGATGTCCTGTTGTTTTCCTTTAAGTATGATTCAGAGTAATTTGGATAAATTATCTTGAAGGATTATATTTTGGTCCCAAAATAAAGCATGACTATCCATTGTGAAACTATAGGAATACTTCATAATGAATCAGTCTATATTTGACTCTCTGCCTGTGAAGACTTCACTGTATCTAGTACAAGTCTAAGTACTGTTATTTGTGCTTTTGGTGAAGTACAGCAAGATAGCATAAACAGCTGAGCTCTACACACTGGAAGAAAAAGGTAAAGAAGCTTTACAGGAATAACTTCAAATTCCACAAAGTATAAGTAAATGCAACTGGCCATTTAAGTGTGGGACAAATCAAATAATGAATTGTGTCAAACTTTTTTTTCTATTTAAAAAAAGTAACACTTTTGTATTGGAAAAGGTATGCGCTAATTCTATAAATAATGTATCTCCCCTCTAAACCAAGCTTGAATCTTTAAGTTGTTTTTTACATTCTAAAATACTCGTAGGAAATCAAAACCCAGAAGGATAGGCCCATGTTTTTTTGTGTGCTCATATTTTTATGAGAGTTTTCATTTAAGTGGGTACACACGCTAGCATACATGTTCATTCTCAATGGTTTGGCAATATTTCTGCACCAGAGAGTTTAGACTGGAAAGGACTTTTGGAGGTCGATCAGTCCAAGCTACCTGCTTCAGACCTACTTGCTTCAAAACTATATGAGAAAACTGTTTCTGTTTTATAGTCTGCTTTATTTAACTTCTATAGCCTGCAGTAGTAAACTTTCTTTTCCAATATAGCCAAGCTAGTGTAGTTACTCTGGAAAAACTTTTAAATGTAGAGTAGAGCTTAGTATTAAGCAGCATCTAAAATTGCTAAATAATTTTGATTTTCTGGAAAGTCCCTTTCACTAGCCAAGTTAAGAGATGAAAATAATGTAGTCCTTATGGAAGGTATGTTTCAATGTGGTTTAATGTGTGACTCCATACCTATGGCTACTTTTTCTGCTAGACTGTAAAGCTCGTGCAAATCTGTACTTCTAAAATGTGGACATCACAGTAATTCTGCATATTTCCCTGCAAAACTAGGATTTCACTCTTGTTATTTAACAGTCTCATGGTTCTGAATTTTGGAGAACTTGTGCAAAAAATTATTAATTCCTATTTCACAGAGCTGCTTTGCAGTTATGCTAAATTATTTCTGAGTTTACTTCACATGGCTGTTACAGTGGCAAAGGTTTCTATGAAGGAATTGCCTTTGTGAAGTAATGGATTTCAACAAACCTGGAGACGTGCAGAAATACTGGATTAAAAACTACCCTTCTGTTTCTCCTTTTTACAAAAAAAATAATGTTTTAATAAATTATGTTTCTTACTATGCATGTGTCTGTAGAGGCCTGTATATAACCATAACATTTCACTGACTTGCAGTTTGTATTAATCTGTTTGTCTAGCTATCTAGGAAGAAATGATGGGAATAAGAAATCTTAGCCTGCAGAAAGAGCCTGACGTGTGTGAATGTATTTTTATTTTTTTTTCCTTAACATTCTTCTGCCTCTCCAGAAAGTTACCTAAGGAAGTTAGTGGTTTGTTCCTCTATTAGTAACTTTAAATTGAGTGTGTAACTCGGTAATTGTCCTATTAGCTGTAGACGAGAGATATGGTTGAAATTACATTTTAATCTAAAATTTGGGTAAGGCAGTTCAGTCAATAGCAGTGAAGGTTGTCCAGTGACATTGTCTCTTGATTCACAGCCTCAGTGCTGAAGATTTCACTGTAGTGTACCAGGTAGTATGGCAAAAAAATATCTACTAGTGTGATTTTTTTTTTTTTTCCCCCTTGTTGGTTTTTTTTGTTTATGTATTCATGTTTGTGATTTCATAGAGTTTGGAGGAGAAAAAATGTGTATTATTTTTGGTGTGTTGACATCAGGTGGTGATACATTGGCTAAGATTTTAATATATTTGCTTTTTAAAGACTGTGTGACTTTAAGAACCACAGAATTGAACATGACTTCATATTGCAAGCTTTGAGATAAAAGAAACTAGTTTTCTTTATATTACATACTAGAAGGAAATGCAAACTTTTTGACAATGGTGATAGTAGTATTTTGCTTTAGTTTTAGTGCATAAATACACTGTTTTAACTTCCTGAGCCCTTCCTCATGTCCCAGTAATTGCAATATAAATGTATTATGAGAGTTACAGAAATCATGTTGATCCTGGACTAGGTACTTCTAGGTCTATTTATGCCTTCTGAAGTGAAATTTCAAGTAGTGAATACTGAAAATCAGCTAAACTGAACCAGCTTTAATACATATTAAACAGGGCTAGATGCATATCTGGTGAATTGCAAGAGAAAGATTCTGTAGCTAGTTGGCAAACTTATGTATTCTCTGTTTCTCTGTTAAATGTCAGTCTTATTCATTCAAGAATGAGACTCTTTTGGAAAGAAACACATTAAAACAAGCTCTGCCTGTGAGTTTGCACTGGCAGGATCTTCCCCTCTGCCTGCCCAGGTAAGACACCCTTCACATACTGCTCTAGTTATGTGCTGACTTTAAAGTGACAGCTCAATATCTATGGGGTCCTGCTATGGTTTGGATAACTGAAAAGATAAGCGATCAGTTTATAGGAGGAGAGATGAAACTCTGGAGGTTCTTTCTAATGAATTAGAGAATTATTTGTGAAAAATTGCTACAGTGTTTGAATAATCAAAGTCAAGTATATTTCTGGAGCTGAGGTTAGGATGGCAGTATTTATCTTTGAAATTCTTAGGACAGATAAAAATCAAAAGCTCAAACCACAAGCTATTTCTTTTAATGTTTAGATTAATCCAGAAAAATAGACCAAAATTTTGAAAATGGCTTATTTAAACATGAATTGAGGAACTGTATATAGGACATTTATTTCCTTTCTTAAAAAGACTTTTCTGTGTAGCAGTGTAGGGTTTGAGGGAAAGAGGTTGATTTATCTTTATGATCCTTTGGAAACAGGGGAGTCGTAACACTATTTTGTCAATTGCAAACTGAGGCCCCGGCAGAGGCTTTTGGACACCATTTAGTTTTAATGGAGATTTTTGTCTTTTCCTTACCTATTTTAATAAAACTAATCTCTTTGGTGTAGACAATGTAGTGAAATATTTGGTATCTTTGAGGATGTCTGATCTTTTTCTGTTGGCAACACTATTTCCTCTGTTGATACACAAGTGAAGATAGTTCTTATTCAATACAAATAAAATAGGAATTAGACTTTTCAAAAAAATCATTATTTGCTATATGTAAGCTTGCCATGTGGCTTTCCAGGCATGCCATGTGTTTCTTGTATAAGCATCTACTATTAAAGACAAGTGTTGGTAGCTACTATCACTAGCAATTCACATGCACTAAACTGAAAAGCTAACATCTTCTCCAGCTGATGGTGGCTGTCATTGCTATTTTGGTACTCTTTTGTTGCTTTAAATGTGAGGTGATAAAAGCATGAAGAACAGCTGTTGCTACTTTAATACTACAAGAGGGGAAGTATTTATATGTGTGTTTTTGTGCTTGGTGAAAGGAAACAAAGATACTGGGAATATTTTTGTGCTCTTTGTAAGAACATAGCTACTACTTAGGCAGCTGAGAAAATCAGAGCAGTCTCCCTATGGCAGCCAGTGCTAGAGGGAAAAAAAAGTACTGCAGAGTTTTAAACTTCAAAAAACAAGTAACAAATGTTTTTTTTCAACTGCAGGAATGATTAAGTGCCAGCACACTTTAAAACTGCAGTTTAGTTCTGTGCATATTACAGTAGTTACATTTTAAATTACTAAAGTTTTTCTGTTAGACTTGCTTATAATTCATTCAACAATGTGTGTAAATGATCATTGTATTTTGCCAAATGGAAAGCCCAAGTTTTACACGTGCGTGCATGCACACACACACACACACATATATATANGGGCATGCACACACACACCCCCACTTATTTAGATATATATATATATATTTTTTTTTTTTTTTTTTTTTCTTCCTCAAAGAGGTAATAATGAATTTGTATAGTATTTCCTTCTACCTGTCAATGTGTCAGTTCTGGTCTTTTGAGACTATTGTAGGAGTATCTGTATGTTTGTCTTCATAACTTTTTAAACACGTGGCTTGGTATAATCAGTCTTGGATTATGAATTGGAGTCACATTTTCTAAATCTTTGTCAGGACCTCTCTCTTAAAGTAATCCATGTGATTTACATGCCACAGTACAGTGAAAAAGTTCAAAACTACTTGGAATTGAAAGGCTAGAAAGTAATTTATCTACAAAGCTATGGTTTTTCAGGAATCTGTGCTACTTTGTTAAAATTCACAAGTGATGGTCCTTATAGAAGTTGAACATGCTTTTTTTTCTTCCTCTCTTTTCAGGATTTGTAATTTTTTGCTGAACCAGAACAGAAAATAAAATCGTGGAAATTATTCCTGTTGCTGTGTGACTTTTTTTTTTTTTTTTTGGTAATGAAAATTGAGTTGTGCATCACTGATCAAATTCACTGCTAGCAACTGGAAACATTTTATGTGTACTTCATGTCAAGAACAGATTGTAATCAGATTATCTGGATGATTTTGAGCAGGATAATAGCATTGACTTTGGGAATAAAATACAAATAGTTGTGCATATACTTAAGTATTTTGCTGAGTAAGGGCTATTTATAAAAGAAAACTTTCACTGAAATCTGGAGATATTGAGACTCATAATATTTTCTGGTAGAAATTATTGGTAGGGTTTGAACATAGAGATTCTTCACAGATAAACTAGGATGTGAACTTGTAGTGCCTTTTACACTCTATCATGCTCCCAAGTATATGTGCTTTTACCCCATACTAAAAAGAAAGTTGTTCATTTTTTCAGAGCAGCTGACTGCAAGGTTTCTATCCTTCTTGTGGAAGTTTATTATGTATCAAAACCGTTGCCTTTATCAATCATAGTTACTTCATAGTCACTTGATAGAGCTGGGTGAGAATGAAGAGAATCCATTTATTCCAGTCAGGGTCACTGAGGCACAATTCTGTATTGCCAAAACCTTCCTGTTAGCCATATAGCCAGCAGTTCCGTCTGCTCCAAACTCTCTAGTAAGGGAGATTATTGGGCAGTTTCTACAGAGCTTCCACAGAGTTTCTTCCCTATAGTTACTCCCTTGTTTCTTTATGGAAATAATGACTGGTGATAACTTCACAATCTTGTACAACGAAAGTAGTTGAGAGAATAGGATGGACGATGGATCAGTGTCACTCTGGATATAATGTGAAAATAGATTGGATGTGGAGGATGTATTTCATCAACTTCCTAATAGTTTAAAAAATAATTAGCTATCTCAAGATGTAAACAGGCTTTAGAAACTATGTAGATTGAATTTACTGGGCCTTTTAGGTCCATAAACCTAACTAGCAAGTCCTGTTGTGGCATATGTGGCATAGTTTCAACCTAGCCACTGAATTGTTCAAAATGTCTTCTTACACCTCTGTTGCTCCTGATTTGTGTCTTTCACTACAAGACCAAGGAAGATTGATCACCATTCACTTTATAGTGACTAATTAATTTCCTTTTAGCCTTTTTGCATTGATCATGGTTCATAAAACTGTTATTGATGACTTATTTTCCCCAAAGTGTTTTGGGATTTATACTGCCCGTCCCCATATCTCTTAAAAGGTGATGTCCAAAAGGTGAAGCAGTGAGGTGGGGAGGGAGGGAATTAACAGCTTTCTTGTAAGCTCTTCTCACCACTGAGAACTGCAGAAGCCACATTCTACAGTTTTATATGTGTCAGGCCTGGTAGCATCTCTGAGAAAGACTGGTGGGAGGTTTTCTCTTTGATTTACAATTTTTTCTTCTAAGTTACTACTATCATAAAGGTAAATACTATTTACCTTTACTTAAACAGTTGTTTCTCTCAGTCTGCATTTTTACACTTGTCTGTGTGTCCTGTTGGTTTCAGGCTTTCTCCAGTTGATCTCCAGTTGTCATGTTCTATTCAAATGTCTGAGTATCCTTCAGCTTGATGTCATGTAAATTGTAATAAATGTGGTTCATATTCTAGGCTGAATAGTTTAACCCAAACAAAACTGAACATATCTCTGTGACAGATAAATCTATGTTTGTAGGGAGGCATTGTTACCAACTACAGCTTGCAACACTGTACTGCAACACTTTGACTCTTCTGAGTTTACAAGCTCCTTTGATTAGTACCATCAATTATTTTTCTGAAGCCAAGTTGCTTTGGTTTTGCTGCTTCACATTTACTAAGAGTCAGGTTTTCTGTGGAATTAAGCAGGTTGATATATAATGGTTTGTTAATCCATTTTGGTTGTCTTTTCACCTTGCTACTCTGCAAGTATTTATGGCTTGACTATTTCACTTTGTTCAGAATCTCAGATGAGCAGAGATTTCAGTGAGGAGCATTGGTATATAAGGACCAGAGATAGGACAATACTTTGTACACATGATAAACTCTGCTTGTAGGAAACTGCTGAGGAAAAAGCCCACAGTAATAAATTATTTTTAATCAGAATCTTGTGTGTTGCTGTTGACACGACCAAGTCAGTCATTGAGGTTTTTAAATGTTTTGAATTTTTTTTTTTTTTTTTAAATTTTCAGTTGCAGCCAAAACCAGTTTTCTAGTTGAAAATACCTTCAGGATCCTACCCAAAGTAGAGAAAAGCTATATTTGGTTATAGTACAATTGTTAGTATTGCTAATTTCAGGTTTAAAATATGTTTATGCAAAGAAAATGGAAGTATTTTGCTGACAAGCAAAGGATTTTGCTAAGCATTTTCCCAGTAAGAACCAAAATTACCTGGTCCTCTCAATGTGAGTCATTGGTATGCTTTTAAACTTCCTTTTTTTTTAGAACAGATTGCTCAAATATACATCAAAATAAACTAACCTTGGAGGAGACAGTTTTAATTTGAGTGAAAGCAAACAAGACTCAGCAAGGCTGAAATGATGATCCTGCTTATAAAAGGTCTGTTATTGCTATTGATTTATGTTGTCATATAAAGTTCATAACTATGGATCAGTATTTTATTATTGTAGATGCTGAACAAATGTATAATAAAAATCTTCAAAATTCACACTAAAAAAAATAAAGAGTAGAGGAATTCTTGGTAGGATGTGTAGAGGTTTCACATGACTGGTTTTACACATGGGGCCAGGACCTTTGAAAATCATGTAAGATAACCATTGTCATGTGACAATAAGACAGTTGAAAAACTTTTAGTTAGGTGGTTGTATTCTTCTCATTTTGAAAAGCAGAAAAATATTATGCAATCATAATACCTTCAAGTAAGTTTGGAATCAGCTTCTTGTGCGAGTTATGCCGTGTTCTATCAGAAAATAGAGGACATAGCAGCATGATGGACAAGTACGAAGATGCTTAGTAGCACTTTTGTAAGCAGACCAATGGCCAAGTTTTGAAAACGGAACCAGACATACAGTCCTTACTGTCAAGACCTAAGATTGAGAAGGTCGGAAGTATGAGAGGTGGGTAGAAAAGTGCTGAGACACAAGTTCGCCAAAGTCAAAATATGTGGTTGTAAAATGGCATTCTTCTGCTGCTTTCACCACTGTAAAATGTGGGGAGAATCGCTAAACTAAAAAAAAAATGAATCCACTGGGAAGCGTGTAAGAATTATCTGAATTGCCATGAAAATGAGCTGTGTTGCTGAAACGGTGCAGTGACAGAATGTGTGCATTGCCTGACCCTCTCATCTCTAAGCCTCTGTCATCAGCACAAGTATTTTTGGTGCTCTTTGTTGTGTGATACCCATCACATGCCAGAAAGATAGCTTTTCCTTTATATGCACAGTTTTCCTGCTTGTCTCTCTATAAAACAGCCTTGCAAAATGTGCTCCCAGAGTTGCTCTCTTGTTTTCCTTATTCAAAACTGAGATCAAGTTGCAGGGTTCCTGAAGTATCATAGTTGTTTTTCTAATAGTGTGCAGACTTGAGTAGTCAAGTATGTTGCTTTTCGTGGACATGTGTATGCATATATGCGTGTGTGTATGTAGAAAAACTTGTATGAACTGAAAATCTGGAGGCTGTTTTTCTGTTGCAATCATGTGCAGACACTCACTCAGAGCTACCATGGAGGCCAGCATTCTTGAAGGTGAATGTCCACATGTTCTGTTCCATTGGAACAGAGCAGAAGGTTCCCTGCATGAGTTCCTGGAAAAGCTGTGGATCTCCTCTGCTAGGATATTTAAGTAGTCAGGAAAGGAGGGAGTTTAGAGGTTAAGAATACGAAGTTAGTTTTCCACCATCTGACCTTTTTCACATACCAGCACAGAGAAGCTTTTCTGTGGCACCAAAAGCTGTTATTGTTTGTCAGAATAACTATGCTAATATTTTCCCTTTTACAAACGTATCTATTATGTTCTTAAAAAAAAAAAAAAGTGTTACTGTAAGTAGTTTTATAAGTAGTTTTATTGCTGTAACTGCTTTTAAACTAGGCCTTTTTCCATCATCAGTCAGTCAAAATTTGCATTTTTAACATACTCCGCTACTCTTCAGTATTACCTAAGCCCTTCCTTAAGGTGCACTGTAAGAGGAAGTGACAACAGAAGTGTTGTCCTATAAAATAACAGTGGAATAGAGATACAGTTTTTAGCATGAGGCTGTTCATTATAAAGATTTTTCAAATGTACGTCATTTGAAGGACTTTTTTCTTTTTTTTTCCTCTAAAATCCATAGCTTGGTTTATCTTCTGCTCTTTAACTTATACTCTACAGGTACCAAAATTGAAATCAAATAAATAGGATTTGTTGTGCTTCATTAATCTTTCTAGGATCTTGTTTGGAGTTACTAGTTATGTATTCATGGCTGTTGTTCTCAGTCTTCATGCGATAAGGTTGAATGCTCTCAGTCTACAGTAGTACCAAGCAAAAACTGTGTTTTCATAAATGGAAGCACTCATCTGGTTAGATCCTTGATGGTGGAAACCAATATGGTGAAGGTAGAACTAGACTATCCTTAGAAAACTCACAGCTGCATGTCACATTGGAGTCTTACTTTTGTTTAGTTTGTATGGGTGTTGTCTAGCATATGGATCCATCTTTAGAATGTTGTTCTAGGTTTTCTAGATAAGAAGTTAGAAATGTATTTTCCAAAAGTCAAACCAAGCTCTTACTGCAATAAAGAAAAAAACAATTGGAGAGTTTTCAGATACCTTTTTTTCATTAGGGCATATATTCCAATTCCAGTTCATTGCTTTGATGTAGTGACTTGTCTACCTTATGGGTGTAGATAGGCACTTACTTCACTGATGATTTGTTTTAATATTTTTCTTTGTAGAATTGCTACGTAATTCATGGTAGATGAGAGAGAATCAGTGATTACTAGACACTGTCATCTCCAGGAAGTAATTTCTAGGCATTGCTGTCTTCAGGAAAAAAAACTAGATTAAATGTTATTAAAAGACATCTATGTTACAGTGTACACCTAGACTGTGCCTGGTTGTGCCTGCTGTGTTGTGAAGAATAACATACTAGAATTTCATGCTAGTAGCTATCAGGAATAAGAATAATTTTCATTGCTAGGTGTTCTCCATTTGTTTTGTTTTTTATTTTTAAACACTCGCCCCATCCTCTGATTTACTTTATAACAAATATAACTAATGTAATTCATAACATGTTTGCTTCTGTTTGAGTAACTCTTCAGTCACTGTATTCACTTCAACTTTACACTGTTAAGAAGTTTACCACAGGGAGCAACTCTGAGTCATTTACTTTCTGAAAAACAGGCGACTCCTGGCAATGCTCAAGAGTGGTTTGTTACATTCCAAAAAACAAATACTAAAATACATTTCTTCTTCTTTTTTTTTTTTTTTTTTAAATCAGCATTTCAGAAATGATAGGCTATGAATCTCACATCAAGAAATACTAATTTAAAATAGATTTCTGATGAAGAGGGATTTTTAGAAGTATTACTTTAAGAATTCTGGTGATATACACAAACCACCTTCTGTAAGCTCTCTGAACATAACTAGCATGCTGCTCAGTTTATTCAAAAAGGACTGTAAATTCTGGAAGTTTTAACTCGATATGTTTGCAGGTAACATGATTGATGTGTAACTCTAGAATGAAAGGAGTATTTAGAGTCTTGGCTATCAGTTCGCCAGTTCTTATTCATTCTTAAACAAAGATCAGATATTAGTCGTGTCCTTTCTAAATGTAACAGTTTTTCAATTCATCCTATGAATACATACACATGCAAACTTGGAAAGTATTTTAACACTCATATGCCTATCGATCATTAAATCAGAAAAAAACATAATAGTAGAGAGGTCTTGCCTATCTATCAAACAGGTTTTTTTTAAAATTTTTTTTTTTATAACTTCTCAGAGGTATATCATATTATAAATGCATTAGAAATGTTTTGCTCTGAGGATATGTAGCATTCCTATAAAGGTTAAATCAATAAAAATGATTTGGCCACATTCCTAAGCATGGCTAGAACAGGTAGCCCGTTGTTTAAGGTACCCTTGAATTTCTGGATCAGATTATTATGGTGCAGCAAAAAGGCTTACTAAAGGCTTCTTACTGTCTGCAGACATTTGGTGTTTCTATGTGAAGATATCGTCAGCCTAAAAAAGTATTCAGATTTGCTAGGCTACTGGAAGGGAAAAAAAGTGGTTTTTATGTATGTAGGTCGCGAATGTGGTGCTGTGTGTGCTGTAAGTTTCAAAGGAAATTTTGCAACAAGAAGGGGTGAAGACACGTCAGTAATTGATAACAAACAGGTATGTAAAGAAGAAAAAAAGGAAACATCTTTTAAATCAGTGTTGAGACTGGTACAATTGCTGCCCATCTCAGTTTGTTAGCTTGTTTTGATTATTCTTATGCGTATCTTATCAAGTGGAATCACCATTGTATTATGTATATTTACTATATCTTAAGCAAGTAAGTTTATTAAATATGATGGTAAAAGACTTCAAACATTTGTTAGTACAAATTCTAACTTGATACAAACCTGATAGAATTTAGTAGACATTAAGTAGTGTTTATTCAATACATCTGGTTGAGTCAGTAGACAGTGTTGAAGTCTGGCAGCAGACTATTTTATGGATTTTGTGGATTTTAAGATCTTTTGTGCACTTTGAGGAGCTACTGTATATTATTATTACAGGGCAGATTTGTGCCTAACATTGCGTGCATGTGCTATGCATCTATGCTTCTGACATTATAGTTTTTATGGAGCATAAGTTTAGTGTAAAAACAGGTCACAAAGTTTAGAGTTCAAATCGTATCAGTATTTTAAATTTATTTCACCCAGCCTTACTGTGCCCTCTAAGAATGCTGGAACTGAAAATCAGTGCCTTTTTAGTGTTCCCTGTTTATTCTTTTTGTGTTGGTTTTTTTTTTTTTTTTCCTCTTTAGAGAAAGAGATTATATTACTGCTAAGATAAATCTTAAAATGTAAAATTATGAAGAGTGAGTCTAATCAAGTAAAAAGCACCACCACACTGCTGGTAACTAGGAGTATGTGTTTCAAGATGTTTTTCAGTTGTGAAAATTTGATCAGTGAATTAACCGCACATCCGGCTACATACATCTTTGATCAGAATTGGAACATTCCAGCTTGGATGTGTGTGTATATGTAAGCTGGCTCCATCAAGTAGTTCTTACACATGTGCACTACATATGTGCCTTGAAATTAGTCAAATAATACTCTATATATATATAAAAATAAAAAAATTAGCCTTACAAGCCTTTTTTTTTTTTTTTTTACCTGTTAAGTATTGTAATAATTTATCTTTCTATATAAACAAGCTCAAGTCTTCATTTATTTTTAGATGTATTAATTTAGGTGGCTCAGCTGCAATTAAGTTTTTGCTTTTAAAAGTGACATGAAAATGTTAATTAATGAGCTTAGAATCCTAAATTATTACAAGGTCATGACTAAGTTAGTTGCTATACAGAAAAACATAGCATGATTTTAGGTCCTTTTTCTGAAGTACTGTGAAATTAGAAATTGTTCTAGTATTTGCATATGCAATACAGCATTGTATTGCATTAAAAAGATTTGTGCTGGGAGGGAAATATTTATTGCGATTTGATGCTACATTAAATTTTTTTTTTTGCTACCTAGCTGGTGTTATTTTACCATCCACTAATGACTGAACTTTTTCTGAATGTTGGCTTCTTTAATAAAATGTCCATACAAAGACCGTGCCCTCTGAATTTGTTCCAGTGTTTGTTTATGCCTTTTAATCAGAAAGGGAGAAATAAAAATATACTGAATAGCCAGAAAAATGTAACACTTAGTTTTGAATGTGCAGAGTTGGATGTAAGAGGGGTGGGAAGGAAGCAGAGTGAATGCCCTTTATGCAGAAAATCCTTTTGGGAAAAGAGCACATTTTTACTGGTGTATACTAAGGTATGCTGCCTAAGTAAATAGTTGCTGCTTTCTGGTCCTGTCAGTTTTAAATAAACCATTCATTGTTACGGCTTAGTTATTCCACAAATAACCAAACACAGCGGAGTTAAACTTTGATACCACTGATTAGAAAAATGCAGATGATGAACACTTTCTATGTGAATTTATACTGGTGATCTTTAGAGGAAACAAGTTCTGCAGATTGTGTTAGGAACTAAGTATACTGCAGACATTACAACAAAGCTGCTCCTGTGCTTGAGTATTATACAATAGCTAGTACCATTAATTCATCAAACACTTGTCAATAAAAAAGAGTCACTAAGCCAGAAGACCATATGCGTTCCCTCAGTGTTGAAGAGCAAACATGACACTCTTCCTAAAAGTTTTCTATTTAAAGGTGGAGGATTTTTAGCTGAAGGGATGATGCATTTGAAAGAAAGGAGTTACTTTTAGAATTTAGACAGAAACTGCAGCAAGGACATAGCTGCTAGGATATTATGGCCCACCTGAAAAGCTTCTGTAGACACAATAAGCTAAAATAGAAATTTCTGACACAGTCTTCAGATTTTTTTTTTCTTTTCCTGTTAGCCATGTCATAAAAATGCCTTTTAATTTCTATTGAATCAGAACGATTTAATCTGTGTGAAGTTACTTTTGCTGACTCTACATAACAGTTGTTATGTATAGTAAATTATTGATGTATTATATAGAAATAATGTTGTGAAGTATTGTCATTTCTTGGCAGAACAACTCTATTTCACGTCAGAGTTCTTTCAACATAAATATAGTGGGTTTTCTTTATCACTTTGAAAAGAGATGTATTGCACTGTGTCAAAAACAGCAGCTGGCCTACAAATAAGACTACTTTGTATAAACTGTGTGGTTTCATTTTGGAAGTTGAGGTCAGTGAAGACTGTCCAGCTTAATGTCCACTAAAGCGATTTGTTTCTTCATGGGACAATGGGAAGAAGCAAGAAGATACCAAGAGACTTACTCCCAAATGTCTCTTTCCTCTGAAATATTTCCAAGTATTCTAAAATGAGTGCTTCTGACATCTATTTCATTACTAGCACTAACATAATTTATGTAGAGTATTATAATAGCATTAACAGAGATTCTTCTTACATATATTAAGACAAGACCCTTGCTGCAGTTTCCTACTTCACATGCTAGCAGAGTAAGTAGAGAGATGTGAAAAGTTGTACATATTCTGTGGATATTTGCGCTGCTGGCAACTCTGAACGTGACAGCATATTCTCTTGAAGCTTCAGTGTTAGGGTAAAACATTATACCACTAGAGACATTTAATAAGTTGACACTATTACTGGGCTTATTATGCTCACATTATAGAATTTTGGAAGTATGAATTAGTAGTAATTAGTTTTGAACTGCATATATGTGCATGTTTGCACATACACAGCTTATTAACGTTTCTTAAAAGAAAGAATATCCTGTTCTAATACTACACATGGATACATTAAAATATCATGCTTTTTTAACTCCGCGTTTTCTGATTTATGTTCAGATGAATTACAGATAGTTTGTGGGATTAACACTATTGGGAAGTGAACATGTTTAAGCATAATTATTTGGTTATATGGATTTTTCCTTAAAAAAAGGCCTAAACACCCCAAACCAACTCTCTCTTTCTTACATGTACAGTTGTATCTGTTAAATGTGCTTGACAAAGACATTCAATCCAACAATTAATAACTTGGAACATCGTCCTGGTCCGGTTCGTTTTATCAGAGCCACCTTCAAAAGAGTTGCACTCCATGTATGATCACTGGTGTGTATGTATATGCATGCACATAGACACAAACACATCTTACCAGCTTTCTAGCTGATTTTCATTACAATCGAGACTAAGTCCTTCTGAACAATAAAATATTATGTAACTGGCAGTGGCTCTGTAGTTCTGTTTTAGTAAACCACAGAGTGGATTTAGATGTAAGATATCTGACCATGAGGGATAAGTAAACAATGGTTTGGCACACGGTTCAAATAAATTCTGGAGAAAATAAATGTATGTAAGGTTGTCTGCTTTTAACTTTCTCAAGAAAATGAATGGTAATTTTTAAGTCATTATGAAATGCTAGCAGTTCTGATGAAATATGTGAAATAAGCTTGTGACTATCAGAAATAGAGTAACTATATTTGAATGAAATTAAAAAAATGCCAAAATATTTTTTGCCTCAGGGTTTTTAGCTGTAGCATAATAAAACTATTGCTAATTCCAGAACTGCCTGACATTAATGAACATGGCATTTTTAAGAGACAGACAGCAGAAGACACCAGTTTTACCCTTTGCTATAAAAATAAAGTTAGCTTTATTAGAGATGAAAATATATATACTTAAGGGATACTGTTGAGAATACAGTAAATATGATATAAAAATACCTTACTTCTTAAAGCACCATGTGCATTAAAGGAAACTGGCCTTTTCCCTTTATTTTTTACCTATGTTAACATTGATTTTTAATAAATAGAAATATTTAATAAGGAGTAGATTGCAGGGAATAATTTAATTGCTCTGTTTAAAATGAGTTCAGCAGTTAAAGTGAGTTTGTAGAAAACCAATGTTTTTTTCCCTCCTGAGGCAAGTTCATACATGAAATAGGAAACTTAATGCTACATGAGGAGGGCTAGAACAGTATACAGTATGGTAACAAGCAGAATAAAAAAAAAAAATATATACAGGAAACAGATGCATGAATAATGGATTTTTTTTTTTTTTGCAAGTGTTAAACTGTTACATGATATAGTAACCAGAGTTATTTTCTCTTTGTGCTCATCTTTAAAATGCTCTTTTTATAGTGTGCTTTTCAGTATGTTAAGTGGCAAGTCTTATATTTATTTGTAGAAGAGAGCATGTTTATGTTGGGAAACATGCTATTAGATTTAAGCTTTATTAACTTAAAAACACCTGAGAGCAAAAGATAGACCTCCTTAGTCTGTTCCCTATGAGGCTTTGGTGGGCAGTTTGGAATAAACCTGTACAATAGAAATAAAAGCTATTGTGTATAACTTGAACAAAACTTAATCTGGTCATAACAGTAGTTTCTTGTGGGGATTCTGTGGTGGAGGAGGTAGATGTTTTCTGTGTTTTGTGATGTCTGCTGTCTACAGAGGGAAAGTCTCTGGCTGATTCCTGAGTCTGGCAAAATTTACAGGGAAAATCTCCTGGAAATAGTGCAGAGTTTACTCATTTATTTCTGAGTACATTTATCAGAATAAATGTATTCTAGTTAGACAAATTAACAGCTGAGTATTTTCATGTTTCAGTTTCTTACCTGGTTGCGTGAAACTTTGATTTTTCTCAGTGCCCAAGACCTTAAAATGCTTCAGGTTTTACCATCTTAAGCTCACTATTTATCTTGAGGCTGCCTTAATTAAAATATTATATACTCCAGGGCATATTAAACATGGCAATTTATTGTTATTCTTATTAATGGAGTGTATTTAATGGGTTTTTAGAACCGACTCCATCACCTACAACATACAATGTTAGTTTTTATTAGGTACATATTATAAAAATACACATGGTCTAATTTTCAAGATGTAACCAGCACTGACAACTGCTACTGGCTCCAGTAGTAGCCAAGTAGGAGAAAAGTGGGTGATCAGCACCTTTGCAGCCTGGCAAGCACAGGATAATTCCTTCCTTCCCTCTGTCTGCTTTCGTTTCCACCAGAGTGCACTGGACTTGTGTATAAAAGAATGATGAACTTTTTTCAGCTTCTTGTTTTAACTCTGAAGCTTTAGAAGGTGTTAGTTAGTTGCTATTAATGCCACCCATTGTTGGGTCTGTGCCATGAGGTGCGACATGTCCTTAAACACAGTTATTATCTGACTTCTGTTTGCACTTCTGAATTGTCTGCACTATGTAGTTAGTATCTCTTGCAAGATTTTTTCACTGTGTTGTGTTTTCCTTTGTATATAAATGGATACAGTTTTAACTATTATGTACTTAAGACTGCTCTGAGCTTCTTAATTGTAAAAAAAATGCACAACTGTATTCCAAAAAGCAATGGGGGAAAGTAAAGATCTAGGGTGCAACTTTAAGGATTCGTGGTAGTCTGACCATGACTGAGAAATCACACTTCTTGAGAGGAATTTTAGTATTATTGTTATGCTCTTAATGTGGGGTGGCAGAGCCTTTAAATATTTTTGGTCGAGTAGTTAATACAGCATGGAAGTTTGATATTTGTAGAGTTTGTAAAGGAATTTGAGGTGTTACCCTATTTTGACTTCAGTTTTCAAGTATGCACTGGTGCATCATTAATCATAGGAAATGCAAAAATAAATAACATAGTCCCTTTGGATTTTTCATGTGAATACTTACCTTTTCCTTTTTTTGTATATACAGTTGAGGTATTTAGGTAACCCCTAACCTTTTGCTTCAACAAGGAGGTACAGTATAAAAATATTACCACAGTCTTCATATGAGCAGTTTTCTCTAAGAAAACCTCTAGATGAATATTTATTGAAAAAAAGCAAAGTTGCAAGACAGAATGACTTAGCTTGGCCTGAATATTATATTTTAGACCACCAGTGAATCAAATTAAAAGCACATGCATTTCAAATAACTAGAAAAGGTTGTAATTGATTAGCACTGCCTGAAAGTATTGAAGTGGAGTAAGTTTTGATTTGTGAATGGTCCTATTCAATAGAGATTAATCCTGTATGTTTGATAAAATCTTAGTGCCTCTAATGAGTTAGATTATTGTTTTTTTTCTTTCCCTAGTTTACTTAACCATCAGGTATTTTGATGCTCTAATAAACTGGAACATTTCAATCTTAGGAAATTTTACATCAGCGTAGCTGATTTACACAATATTGGCTATTAATAGTTCATTTGAGACTGATCATTAAACAGATCAGTGCATTTTGCTGCCTAAGAGTCCTATAAGTGGTGTACTGCAATTCTGCATGGTTTAGGGAGTTCCCATACCAAAAGCCACTGTGAGAAGCTTGCAGCTTAATGCACATTAGAATATGAATTCTTCATAGTTTTCAATGTTATTTTTTAAAGTCCTAATGTTCTGAATTATATTTTATTGAAAGGGTAGTAATTCCTGAGATTTTGTGTGGCATTCAGGATATGTTAAACAGAACTAGAACATAACAGAAAATTTCTGCTTTTCTACTTGATTAAAAAAAAAAAAAATCCTTACCAAATAATAAAATAGTTCAGAGCAGAAATCTACAGAAGGCTTGTTTTTTTTGAAGAATAAATTTTAAAAACAAGTATTTTAATATAAGCAGAATAATTTTTTTTTTTCGAAGACTTTAATTTAGATTTACTATGTCTGTCTATTGGGAACAGCTCCCAGAAGTTTAACACATGAAAAGTTTGGCTTATAGTTTAATCAATTATCTATCTGACTGACTTCTTTGGTAAAATCCTCCTATAATGATACACAGGAAAAAACTTGAAAACGCTCTTTTTTTTTTTTTTAAAAAAAAAAAAAAAAAATTGTTTCCAACAACAAAATGCTTCATTCTCTGAAATAATTTGTGTAAACAAATATTTACCAACTTTTCTAATAAATATGCTGCTTGGTTATTTTGCCTAGTGTTTATTTGGTGCTTTTCTTTTTCTTCAGATGATATGGATATGAATATTATACCCTTGTTTAAATTAATGCACTTACATTTAAAAGCTTAGGAAGGTTTACAGAGGCATGGTGCAGTTAAAACCTGTGCAGACCTGGCATAAATTAGCAATACTTTTGGATGTGAAAACTAGTATCTAATTAATTTAAATGTGGTAAATCATAGAGGGATATATATGTTCACATATATTAGGAAAGGATCTTTCCTTCTTTCCTATTCATTTTCCTTTACATATGAAGTAAAAAACACATAGACAAAAATGAGTTAAACAGGATTTGTCAGACCTATAGTTGGTACAGATTAGCAACCATGCAAGTTAATCACTATGACACTGTTTGCCTTCTCTATTATTACTCATCATTATGTTTCATCAGTTAATTCTGAAGAGAAACAAATTCAGCAGTCTTGAAAGGAATAAAATGGAGATAGGAGCAGAGGGAGATACTGACAGAACGGAAAGGAAGAATAGATGGTATGTGCTAACATACTTGCTGCACCGTTGGTAGGAAAAGACAAATTCATAAGTAACTTTGGTCTCCTGGCTTTTGTTCTTTGTAAAATATACTGTCTTCTTTTTATAAAGACTGAAGTATTAAAAGTTGGGCTTAAAGTTTAAGATACATTGCTTACTTACTGATAGAGTTGATGAGATTTTGCAGTTCTTTGTGTCTTCTTTTTTTGTGTATGTGTGTCCAAAGTGGTGTTTGTGTACCCAACCTTATTTAGTGCAGTTTGGGGAAAAGTATTAGTCAGGTTACAGTACTTCTGATTCGCTTTAGGAATGATCAGAAGTAGCTGAATTAAGCAGTCAGCACTCTGTGTTTTGATAATTTTAGCCAACTAAATTTCTTCTAATCTCTTTTGGAAGTAAAAGCAAAAGAAAGTCCCTATACATGTAAACTGTATTTCCTGTTGTAAACACTGGGATAATGTGGTCTGGCTACACTTCTGCTCTGCTTCATTAAGACAGCAGTTTCAGTAGAAAAGCTGCTTACCAGTTTTACGTTAGCATTTCTGCTCAGCATTCGGTGTTTTACAGCTACATGGCCAGCCACAGGTTACGTTATCTCTTCTGCTATCTGCAGATCATAAATTCAATTGGTCTCACTCTTGGAAGAAGCTACTCTTCATTTCTTTTGCTATGCACTCTCTCAGAGCTTACTCATGGGCTTAACTGGGAACCAGTCAAAGCATGTTGAAGTAGGAGGGGTATAAGAAACTCTAGTCATCAGTTCATTACAATACAAACTTAATCGGAATGTGCTGAAAATGATTCTAGCATTGTTTTTCTTGGGGGGCAGGCAAGGAAAAGAAATAGGTTTAACTACAGTGCAAACATAGTATCAACATGATGGACACCATTAAGAAAATCTTGTAAGTTTCCAGAAACCTTTTCTTGATCTTTCAGAATTTTGAGTTATTTTCCTGATCTGTCTTGGTAAAAGATGCTTTGAAAAAACTTTTGAATATACATCTTGCTACTCATCATGGGTGACCAAAACACAGAATTTTCTGATAAAATTTAAAATACAACTTTGTTCTACTTGCAGATAAATCACTTAGTCATATTCATTTAATATTTTGTGAGATGCTCCGTACTTATTTTAAGACTTATCTGGGAGGAAGAAACTTTCCGAAGTAAGCAATGATAGAGGTGCAATTCTATACAGTATTTATTATTTTTATGGGCATTTATGTATGCAGTGCATATAAATAATTACCTCAATATACATACATGATTTCTTAGAGGAATCTGTTTACAGTGCAGAATATTGAAGCAAATATTTGGCAGTGCTCTTCTAGAGGGTCTTTAAAATCCAGCTTTCAATGAAAGCTTCAATTTACCAGCATATGAATATATGTAATTTTTTTTTAATTTCATAATTTTTTTTTTTGCATTAATGTTTTGCCTTGTTCATAATTAGTGTAATGAAGGATATGCCTTTACAAACGAGTATATTCTCAAACATACTTTACTGTGAAATAGGAGCAACAGATGACTAGAGAACTGTAGATTGTACTGAGAACTTCATTTGATATATAGGCTTAACAATAAAATGTCTGGAACAATGGTAGGACAGTTATGGATACCACAGGCTGCTATATGTTACATGCTACTCATTTTCATCCCAGTTTAGAGAATAAACAGTCTTAAATCCTACCATTTGTCTCTTAGATATCTTTCATTAATCAGTCATAGTGAATGTATCTGAAAGTGTTAAGCTTTACACCGGAGTTCTTAATACACGTGCTGTTGTTGATTAGGTCACTAAATAATTTGTCTTTTTCTCTAAGATAACATTATATTAGAACCCATCCAAGTCTTCCAAATTTGTGTAGCTGCCCCTTAACTCAGGTGACAGCTGAGCACACCTGCTGTCAAACACTAAGGACTAAGCCACTAAATTAATTTTGCTCAGCTTGTCAGCTAACAAATTTGTTCAAAAATCTGCAGATGTTATTTACAGTGACTTCCCTTCCCCCCCACCCCCCCATTAAGCTATTTTAACACCCTAACATCCCATTCAGAAAGTTTTTCCTTGGATAGCTACAACCAGCACTGGTAAAAGCAAGAAAACTCATGACAGCGGAAAACAGAAGCTCAAATACTGAAGCACTTACCCCAAAAGAAGTTTTGCTGACATGGTGTGACTGAACTGAACAGGCTGTTTGATGCCATAGTCCCTCTTGATTCACGCAGAGCTTTCACCTTCTGGTGTAAATACTTCTTGGATCCTCAAACTGAAAACACAAACCATAGCCAAACCTTGTTTTAGTTTTACAGTGTTCCTGGATTGCATAGACTCTATAGTTGGTTTTTTTCCTGTCAAAAAATTGTGTAGCGCTGTTAACATGTGAAAAGCAAGGAAACAAAACCAAAAAAAAAAAAAAGGAGAATGAACAAATATTTGAAGGACCTACTATTACTGCATAGACTGTGGTTAGAGAGCACTTACTGACTCTGTTGGTCTCAGTGGCTGGTAGTGACCTGCGGAGATTAACCATTTAAAAACCAGAGACTTCTTTGCTGTCCTCCTGGAGAAAGTTTGCACCGCACTTGTGGTTCTGTGGTTGTTTGTGAGGCGAATGAAGCATTCACACAATCCAAAAAAGCAAAAGCTTTAAAACTCCTTTTTTTTGCAAGCACTGTTACTGGAGCGAGCGAGTCATGTGGCTGTGACATCAGAGGACTCCAAGTAGGACTGCCTACACTGTGGCTTTTTCTTCCCCCCCACTCCCTCTTTTTTTTTT
>WBNM01015072.1:147762-323169 GCA_013399055.1 Ramphastos sulfuratus | reverse complement strand
TTATTTTAATGGTGTCCTTTTCCCCCCCTTCTTTTTTATATTTTGACAAAAGGCCCGTGGTAAGGCCCTTCCTGGCATCCAGAAGGATATAGCTTTTTAATTTTTGTGACTCATGAGGATTTGGAGAGAGTACAAAATGCTCTAAGAGCCCAAACTTCTGTGCAGTTAAAGCATATGGACAGCAGAACTTCATTTGTACTCTCAGTTCAGGTTCCCCCCACTCTTCTTTCCCCCTCCTTTTTTTAATCATTTGTTTTTTGGTGGTGGTTTTTTTTTTTCTTCCCTTCCCTCCCCCATCGACCCTCCTTCCCTCTCCCTACTTCATTATTGTGTCTGTGGAAAAGTGAGCAAAATTGGCACAAGTGGCTGTGTGAAATTCTGAACAACAGTGATGATTTACAATAATTTACATCTTTGGATTGTATCACGATCTTGGGTCTGCTTCATATTTGCTGGGTGGCTGGATTCCTTCTGTTTTACTTTTTCTCCTTGTCTTCTTATACTTGTGAATCTGTAACTCATTGTAAGAAACTTTACCTTTCCTAAGGTCTAGTAGCAGACTGCTTGTTGGGGTTGTGTGTTTTACTGTAATTGGCTGTCACAGACGTGTTAGTCTGGGGATTCCTTTGCAAATCTTAAATCATGTCTACCTTGCTTTACATGCCTTCAAAACTACTTGACAGTTTTATGTAATGCAAATTACGGACAATTATGTTTCTTTTGTATTTGGGGCAAAATAATGTCATTTGGATATCATAAGTAGTTGTGTACTGCAGTCTGAGTGATGCTTTTGAATCCTGGTATTGCTAGGATTTACTGTAGATGTTGCATAACAGAATGAACTGTGAGAGCTGGGAGGTTTTGATTTTGCTTATATTAATTACTACTTCTACTTTCAGTGTTTAAGACAAGTAGAACAGTCTTAGACTTTTTGGGAGACTATAAATAATTCTATTCACCAGTTAATGTTAACACTTAGCTTTAAAATGAAGCATAAATTTGATGCATATGTGAGATTTAAATACTTAATGTCATATGTGTGCACGTGTGTGTAATACTTTTTATATACTTAACATATTGTAGCTTTGACTTTGATTGTGTAATATAAGCCTTTACTGTACTGGTATGGAATGGGTTAACAAAAGCAGTATTTTTTTGTTTATAATAGAGGCTTTGAAATAAATTGCAAAATGCTGTGTGCAGTAAGGAATAATGTGCACAGACAGTGTGTATTAGTAGTCTTGATTTGCTCACTCAGATTCAGAACAAAATTGGAAACATCTTTCAGAAAGTATCTTATTTTTTGCCTCTTTGGACTTTATGTCTAGAACTTTTCTTATTAGGCTGATTGTATCACAGACACACTGTGGGTTTTTTGGGTTTTTGTTTTGGGTTTTTTTTCTGTTTTTTTTTTTTAGCTGAGTTCAAAATTTTCCTTTTTTTTCTTTTGTCATATCTGTTTTCAGGAGCAGAACACTGTGTAAAATAACAAAACAAACAAAAAATGTTCTAAATACTGTTTGGCTTTTATTTCTAAAATGAAATACACATCTTTGAAGCTGCCATACCTTTTTAAAATTTTCCTCTGTGTCCTCAAGTTTCTCAGTAAGAAGGTGACCAGGAACGATATGAGATGAATAGCTGGAAGTGTGAGTGGAGAGCAGGATCTCTGTTTTGTGAGGATGAAGAGAAAATGGAAAGGGAGAGTTCAGTAAAAAATAAAACATGTTTTGATTTTTACTGTAAATTCACCAAAGAACATAAATTCTGCTTTAATATTTATTGTAAAGTAAATGGCATTGGTTTTGATTCAATACTTCAAAAGTTTTTAGATGTTGCTAAATTTGTAGACCTACCTTAAAATGACAAAAAGGAATATTCTGTAAGCCACTCATCACATGAAAAAATAAGGTTGATATTTAATTCCCCTGATGGTAGATTTCTTTTACTTTGCATTTTCACAGTATGGTTAACAATGTAAATCAGTGCAAAAAAGTTAAGAGTATAAAAATGATGTAAAGAGTAGTAGATTCACAGAAAAGGAGGAGTTCACGTGCTTTACAGTTTTGACCAACTTTCAATGCAGTAAAAGTTTTTGGAGGTAGCTGCCTCTGTATGTGGAATTCTTAATTGTAAGCACAACGTTCCTTCAACAACAGTTACACATGGTATATATTTATCAGCTTCTGCCTGATGGTAGGACGATTCAGTATTTTTCTATGTAACTTGTTTCTTGATCTTAAATACTTGGTATCGTTCATATTAATTCAGTTGATTGTTTTTTAACTGTCCGGAATTTATTCCTCATCTCATCTTTATTTTTCTAATACTGAACTTTAAAGATATCTGAATTTTAATATTTATTACATGGAAATACTGTACTCAGACTTTCTCTGGAATGGCTTTTGAATGCTTTTGCTTGTCTATGTGATCTTATTCTCTTTGTTACTGTTTTTATATGATCCCTTTATAACTTTTTTTTTTTTTGCTGTGCATAATATTTCACCTGTGCTGTCAAGAATGAGACCACTATAGTGAAGTCTTCATCTAGTAGAGGTGAAATCCATTAATAGCAGAGGAACAAAGATGTAGAGGAACAAAATAGCAGAGTAATCTAGATGTAGTTTACAGAAACTGTCACTGAAAAATGGACAAGTTAGGTTTTTTTTTTAATGTAGAGACATTACAAATCTACTTTATGCAGACCTACTACCTGCGATACTGATGACTTCTTTCGTGTAGTTTGCACTTCTAATGAAGCAGATGAATGCATCCTGAAAATCTGACTTATAAACCAGTGTCTTCATTCCAGAATTATGCTTGACAACCATTTTTTGTTTGATAGGTTGATTTACAGAACCTGAAATTAACTTACATCTTTCATAGGGAATGCTGTAAGTCACAATTACACTTACAAAGGAAGTATTATGCTAAAGGGTTTCTCTGGAAAATGATGACCTTCATCTTTGATGACAAATGAAATGTTATTTAAAGCCAATTTTAATGCAACACTAAAAGATAATTACAACTTCCACTTAAAAAAAATATTTTAAAACTTCTAAGTCATGCTTTATTTTCAAGGGTTTTGCCTTCTGTCGCTCAGAGTTCATACAGTATATAAACAGTTTGATACTCTGCCGAAAGTTTATTTGTACTTACATGTTTGCTTCTGTGCTACAACTGGACAGACATAAATATTCTGCTTAAAACACTGTGATGACAAACTTGCTAAATTGCACTTTGAAGTTTTACAATATCTCTTACAGTAAGATGCTGATTTTTAGAATACAGAAAGTCCTAAAGCAGTTTCCAAAGATGCAGGTATTAATGGTAGGTGTTATTAATGTTTGGGGGCTATTTATTTATTTATTTATTTATTTTAAGACTTGAGACCTTTTTCCTTGGCTCTTTTTCATAGCTTAGAAGCAATTACAGTTTTTAGAGGAATAGTACTGTGTTTTCTCATGGTTCTTATCTAATGTACTTAACATACCATTTGATTTAAAATATTCTCACATTTTATGGGACTTTTGTTGCTAAACTTCGATAGGTTGTGGACTTCTAATTTCACAGATCTCTGCAGCAGCTTCATGTATGATACTATCACATTTATACTTATTTGTTATAGCTAGAGCTGCCTGTTCATTAATAAAAAATTGTAACAGCAAGGCCATTTTAGCAACCCTTAATTTTAAAATGCTACTTACTGGTATCTGCAAGGAGTAACACTGAATATCTTGTGTTTTACTGCTGTTTTTTTATGATTTATTTCCCTTCTCTGCTTTTTAACCTTTTTCTAAATAAGATATAGTTTAAAGTAGGTGATGCCTGGGACCACTGAGCATATAGAGGGGGAAAATTTACATTTCTAGTGTAAATAAATGTTGTCTATCTTCTGTATATTAAAATCAGGCCACTGACAATTGAATTAAACCTTACACTGAACTATTATTTATATTATAAGGATGGTAATCTTCTGTTAACTAGTGAGTACAGCATATAATAGCAAGTACTATTAATTGTTTTCATTGATCTTGAATTGCCAGCTCACTCACATCTTTAGAGAATAGATAAGATATTCTTCAGTGAAATTCTATAACCCCTGATCAGGCTTTGAATAAGAAATAACATCTTAATGGTCAAATCTGTCTTGTTTTGATTATTCTTGCTGCTCAGACATTTTTTCTGACAAGTTCTACTTGTTTTCCTCAAATACGTGTCATGCAGACTATTAGATTCAGGCATTCTAAACAGTTGATGTATGGTGTTTAAGATCATCCTAACCTGTTAGCTATTTTGTCCTTTTTTTTTTTTTTTTTTTTTTTNTTTTTTTTTTTTTTTTTTTTTTTTTTTTTTTTTAAGTCAGCTTGAAGAAAATATGGGAAACTTGTCTCATATAACAGCTGAGGATGTGGCTAGGTTAAGGCAGGAAACGGCTACCCACAATGCAATGTTACATACACTACCACTTAATAAAATTTATTTCAAACATGCTACTGACAAAACCAAAGAAAAATAATATCCTAACTATGCTAGTTAGTACACTAAATATATCTAGGGAAAAGTGAAAGTAATCTCTCTAGAGCTTTTCTTGCTTCTAGCACACAATGCTACCAGTAGTTAAACTGGAACAGATCTCAGGAGTTAAGAGCAGTGACCTATTTTTAGAAAATATTCATATGGCTCTGGAAATTAATGATTATATGCTTTTTAATAACAGTCAAAGTTATTTTGTATAGACAGAATTCAGGTAAACTCTCTCCATAGATATTTTTCTGGTTGTCAAAATACCCTCAGACATAGTTTTCAAACTGGCAGCTTTTCTTCCCACATCCCATTTTCCCTGAATCTTACCTTTATGGTCGCCTCTTACCCTTCTTTCCCACTTAACTTGTTTGTTGGTTGGTATGAAAATGTTGTATGTCATATGTGAGGAAGGAATTTAGAAGAGGAAGGCTCATCTTCCTGGATCATAAAAATTCGAAGGTCATAGTTATTTTATTGCAACTTGAAGGATGTAAGAATTAAATTTTGTTAAATTATAATTATCAGAGATGTCTGAAGTCACTGATGCTGTTTTGATGTCCTCACAGTCTCGTTCTAGATAAGCTTTTGTTTCTGTTCGTTTTTAAATGCGTTTACATTAAGGGTGATCCTCTTACAGAACATTTTTGAAGCGTTTACCTCTATAGTTAGAGAACACTTATCAAGAACAGCTGGTGTAATGCTGTGGATCCTATCCATGGACTCATGGTGGTCTGCTGAACAACGTTCTTCAAGTTTGACAGGTGAGACAGAGACTCTCCAGTGCCACTGCTTTTGGATGAATCTAGCTGTGGTTGGAGAAAGTGCATCTTGCCAAAATATATGGGTAAGACCACACACAGTCTTTAAAATAGTTATTGTAAGCTTATTTTTAGGCAATATATGTCCTGACAGTTCTTTTATTTGCATGCCAGTTTCACTGCTGCTTATAGATTTTTCATTTATTTTGGTAATGGCAATTGCAGATTTAGATCTATGTTTGTAAAGCTTTTGCACAACATTTACACTGGAAAAATACAGACTTGCTGCTTTCAAACCTCAGTCAAGATTAGGGAACAGATTTTTAAAAGTACTAAAGCAGAGGATTCATGGTCTTCAGGTTTGGTGTCAGTATTTTCATTTTGAGCCCATTTTCAAGGGCATAGTTCAGCAATAAAAATGTGCTTCTGGTTTTAGAATTACACCAGTTTCAGTAGCTTCTGTGCTTGTGTAAGTCTGCAGCAATGTAGATTTAAGACATGAAATCAGTTCAGTAAGTAATAAAAACTTTTTTTAATTGCATAGTTATTAAATACTGAATTTAGAGTCTGTATTTGATTTATGCTATAACTCCTGGAAAGAATATTTTGTGCATATGTTAATGTGTAGAATATTCTTTGCACTCAAAGTGCCTGCTTCAAGAGTTGGCTCTATGATGAGTATTTAAAATACGGTATGTTTAACTGACAGTATAGAAGGGCGTTGCAGCCTGCAAAATTTCTGAGTAAACAATACCAGTTCCATAACTTTCAGAACAGATGTTTCTTAAATTCCCCAAGAGAAATTAAATCTAATACTGAAATGGAACATCATAAACCATTCATTGGGAAGTGATGCTTTAAAGTTATGGATTCATAATGTCATGGGTTTTTTGCCTATTTCTGTATTTTCCAGATTATCTGGCATAATTAATGCATGACTGTTTCTCAGTGAAATGTTACTCAGTTTTTATTACTTTACTTTGCACAGTATAGTTGTTAATAGCAATGGACTTTACAGACAATTAAGGAAATAGTCACTGCCCTGAGGACCATACAATTAAACATATGTAGCTAGCCATTTAAGGAAAGTATGAAAATGAGGGAGGGGAAAAACTCTATATATAATGAACTGCAATAAAAATGAATTATTCAAAGAACCTCATGGAGAAGGGAGAGTAGTTAGTTATAATTTTATTACATTTCTTCACATAGTCTGGTATAAGGAGTGCTACTTACTTGTTCGCAGTTGGCTGGTCTGGATATCTGCTTGGACTGGAGCATGATGTCTGGTCATCACAGTTTTTTTGAAAACAAACCCAACAACAACAAAAACCCAACCAAAAAACCCACAAACAGATGAAAAAAACAACCACAAAACAAAAACAAAAAGCCAGCAATACCCCCCACCATATAACATTTTCCTGTGGGCAAAATGCAGGTTGGAATATTTCTGTGCTGTTTATGGTGCTTTCATAAGTTTGAGATCCACAGTCATTTGAACAGTATTTTTTTAAGAGGAGAAAAAAAAGTAAAATTAGGTGGGTTTATGCCTTCTCCCATTTATCTCTCTGAATTTTTTTTTTAATTAAAAGTATTTAGTACCCAGATCTACTTCCTATCCACAGCTTTCCATTGTAATTAAAAGTGTATTGTGGATTTTTGTTGAAGAAATCTGAAATTCATTCGTGAGATAGTTGAAAAGAGGCTGATAAAGGAATAAAATTGCATTGAGGAGAGTTGAAAAGAAAATCTTGTTGCTTTTTAATGAGTTTCCTTCTTAGCTTCCTTTGTAGAGAAGTGATACTGAAGGTAAGGAGAAATGAAGATTCTGAAATAGGATAAAGAACAAAGACTTAGGTACCTTTTCATGGTGACAGCATGTAGGAGAAAATTGCCCCTGCCAGACTCCCAATTACTGTAAAATCCAGTTTGTTATGTAATAGCCAGTTCAGATATTGGAAGCAGCCTAGCAGCTGTGTTCTGTGTGACATCAGGCTCATTTGGAGTGAATTGGGCTGTCTGTACGTAGCACTTAAAATGTCCTGAGTAGATACGGCCAAAGGATAAGAGAAGAGAATTAAACTTCAGTGAGGTTGATTGATTTCTGATATCTGGAGGAGAAAGCAGATAGTATTTATAGAACATGTGTTTACTGATGTTCAGATAAGATACCAAGTGTTGTGAAGATATTTTTTGTCATGCTCTGAGTAAAAATCTTGCTTAATAAGTGGATGGTAGTAATGAAGAAAATATTAAAATTGATCATTCCTTCTATTCATATCTCTTCCTCCTCTGATCTTACAGCTCCAAAAGTGAGGAAGCAGGGCTGGTCTCTTAGAGAGACACTGGTGTGGTTGTCAGAATCCAGACCTATAAAGTCTACGGTAAATAATGCAGGCTCTGAGGAAATGTTCTCTGTGGATAAGACAGTATATGTGTTATTTGATTTTTTTTTTTTTAATAGCCAGATATTTTATTACTTTTAACCATTTATTTCTGTTCCGTTTAGATGGATAAGTAATAATTTAAGGTGATACACCACTGCATTTACTTGTAAGCTCAATGAGGGAATTGTCAAGTAAGCCAGCTAGCTCTGTGGAATATTGACAGTTGAATAAACAGGGTACTTTTAACTTGGAGACCCAGACTATCATCAGAGCAAATGGTCACATTTCCATTTCAAGAGCAAATGCAGGTTCTAGCTCTGCTGCTTGCCTGTGTGCTGTGAGGGGTCAAAGGTGGAAGCAGGATAAAAATTTGCATTTTTTGGTATGAAAAGATGATGGTGGACAGCCTAGAGACTATTGGGCGTTGCCTGCTGATCACAGCACATGCAAAAAACAGACCCTTGCAATGAATAGACACTTAGCACCTGAATGGCTTTTGGAACTGTGCAACCACTTTACTTGTTAGCAATTGAAATTGGATTATGTTGGAACAGGAGCACTAAAAACTCTCTTTGTTGGGAAATCTAGCAGCATAATCAAACTAAAAATAAACATTTTTCTCTAGTGTTTTATAAATTCCTTTCCTGAGAACATTCTACTTCTGGAGTGTTGGGGTTTTTTTGGGTGGTTGTTGTTTTGTTGGTTTGGTTTGGTTTGGTTTATTTGTTTTTGTTTTTGGTTTTGGGTTTTTTTTTTTTTTGTTATTCTGGACCTGAAAAGATTTTAGACTCAAGGTGTTATCACTCTATCTGAAAATAAGTTCAAGAATCAAACAAATCTGTTTCATGTACTTGCCTGTCAAAGCACATGGCGATTAGTTAATATGTGGAAGAATAAAATTTATTTATATGTTATAAGATTGGTATTTTAAAGAAAGCTGTGCTTTAGGAGTGTGTGATCTACATTATAGATTAATTCCTAACACCTACTTTGTACCAAAATCCATTAGATGAGGTTGATTATAAGAGGTACATCCTTTGTGACATTAATCTCCTTTGGATTTCATACTCTGTAATTGTGCTGCCAGAATAGATCCTTGCAGCCAGCCTTCTTCATGTATCTGGGGAAGCCACAGAGATGAACAGATTGATGCTACCAGAGTATTTTGGAAGATCAAGAAGTTCTCTGGGCAGTTCTATGCTTTGCCAAAACCTCCATTGCTAAAGAAGTGTAGCTTTCCATGAACCAGAGTTCATGCTCATGGCATGGACTTTAAGGTTGGGGGCCTCAGAAATAACTATTGTCTGTAGAGTGTGAAATGAGTTAACCTTTCTTTTTCACCTTTTGTGTCTTTCTATCTGTATAGGTGGGCTATATCTTATCTTAGTTTAAAAAGAAACTTAAGTAATTGTTAGGATTTGGAAGTAAGAATATGCAATTTTATTTTGTCATTTTTATCCTTTCTACAAAATTTGTAATCCTTGTCCTTTCTTCAAAGTATTTAAAATTATTTTTATTTTCTATGAAAATTTTAATGTTGTCTTGTGTTTTAAATCCAGTTTTGCCCAGTGTGGGTTTGAAGCAGCTTTGAGCAGAATGTTTATATTTCTGTTTCAGGAAAAATGATACCAGAGTATTTGCAGTAGTAAGTGGCATCTTTACAAGCTAAACATAATGATCAAAGAGCAGAAGAAATAACAAATTTAGTTGTCTTTTGGACAAAATTACAATAGAATAGCATTTGGTTTGTCATTTAGCTTCAGTGCAATTTATTTTTCTTCTCTTTTAATCAAAGAACAAATCCAACTCATAACTGAAGGCAATTCAGTCTTCTCATTTTCTGATGTGGGTAGAAAATATCTGTTTTATCTGTGTGTAGGAGCTGCAGTAATTCAAGTGTGTGTGTGTGTGTGTATATATATATATATTAATAACTGAAATAAACTTGAGTCAGACATTCATTACATGACATTATTATGCCTAGACACGATTTTATAATTGATGAATTTTGCAGAACGCTAATTCTTTGAGTGATTTTCTTTTCAACTTTCAATAGTAACTCTTCCTAGATTTGACATATGATAGATAGGCAACTAAAATGCTAAAGAATCTCCACAACATGGCCTATTAATTTATAGGTGAAATGCAAAGAACTTGAAATTACAACTATTCCAAGCTGAAGTTTGGGAGGTTTATGTTTACTTGTTTTGTTCTTAAAAAAGTAAGGTTAGCTAAACTCTACACTTGAGGACTAAGTTGATGAAACCAGCACAGAAATTCTAGAATTAAGATTTCCAGTGGTCCTTTGTGCAGCTACATTGTATGTGGTACATTATAATAGTGTTAATTGATTGCCTTTAAAAAAAAAATCCTTGGAACTCCTGACTCATTCTTTGCATGGAATGATTACTGCTCACTTCAGAGTTAGTTATTCAGTGATTTTTCTTTTTATCACTCATTGCTCATTATATGGCTGTCTGCCATCTTTCCTGCATAGTATTGAAACTCTACTATGAAGAATTACTAATATTCATGTGCTCTTTTGTGGCATGTTACACAGGGAGAGTACTTAGCAAATATTAATCATTCTTTTTCTTCACAGTATTCTTGGGAGAAATACGCTGTTCTCTCTGCCAGATACACAGCTAAATGGAGGTACAGAGAAAATAAAATTTTAAAAAATTAGACAAAATAAACCTCCAACTTATCAGTCACACTGCAGTACAGAACTAGGGTATACTTTCTGTGAAAACACATCCTGAAGTTTTAAACAGCTTATTTATTCAACAACGGCTGAACTTGTGCAAATCAAATACCATGTTTTACACTAGGAATGGACAACTATTTACCACTTCATAAAAGGGGGCACAGTCCAACATAGTTTTGTTCTGATCTAGTATGATGTTTCTTTATTCTTGTACATAGATAAGGTTCATTGTATGTCTTTGCCAAGCACAAAATTAACCATTTGGAACTCGGTCCACTTTTCTGATGAAGAACATAAGCAAATTTCTACAGATCCCAGTGGATAGCTTTATGGAGACCGAGTGATTTCATCACAGCATTGGAAATAATAAATTGAGGCTACAAGTCTCCTTCACCTCAATACCAGAATCTTTGTGTGGCCTAAGCTCCTGACATATTAGCCATGTGGGTTGTTGGATAATTTGCAGGTAACTTACAAGTGATCTTCTTCAATATAAAACAGGTGAGGTAAGTTTGTATCTTGCTTAAAAAAACAAGTGATTATTTCGGCAACTTCAGTGCCAACGCTGACCTCTTGAATATTTAACACATTTTACGCATGAAAGCTGTATTGGAAATAAACCATATGCAGATCAAGAACCAAAATGATGCTTCAGTGTTTATGGCACTGATTTACTGTCAAGAGGCACTTAAGTTATTTGAGGGATATTTAGATACTGATAATGAAGGCCATAGAAATAGCAGCATTAAGACTGAACTTGTCAATGTTGTGTTCAAAAGAGAAGACTGCTTGGTATTTTATCATAAAGGTGAAGATTTACACTACTTAGTGCTAAGCAGTTTTTTTTGTTTGTTTTGTTTTGTCCACTCACCACTATTGTAGAATATTAGTTTAGCAGAATATTAGCATCTTTCAGTTGATTTAACTTCCTTAGTGGAATCTCCTACAAGTTTTCTGATGCATTTCTTCCAAGTATCGAAGTTAATATCTTAGGAACTGCTTGAGCTAGATAAAGAAATTGCTACTGACTATGGTACATTTATATTTACACATTTATGTGGCTACTGAGCCTGTAACTCTAGGAATTCTTTTAAAAATTGAGGAGGATGCAGAGCGTAAGCATGTGTTATACTTAGTTCTGTCTATTAAACATCACCATGGCATCATCAGAGTACAATCATTGCCTGTCCCTTGTGCTCTTCTCAGTATAACTTACTGCTTTGTTTTTTAAGAAAAAAAATAATTGGGGTGCTTACAAATCTTCTGTAAAACTAGACATTTCAACTGAGATCAACATTTTGGTGTTCAAAGCAGGGTAACAGCTGTGACTTTGTAAGCTACTGTTAGTGGTTTTTAGAAGCTAATTTGTCAGCTAGCTGGCACGCTGAGCTCATTTGCCAAAAGAGGTTGATGTCATCTCCCATATCATTCTTTGTCAAAGCTCAGTGTCTCTTTTTCTTTAACCAGTGGTTCTCAAATAGTTCCTTACAGAATGAGGCTGTTTGCCAGTGGCATTAGTTTTCTGTTTGTGTAACTTCCATTTAGATCATTCATGGCTTAACACAAAATTCAATTGTCATGTAAGGGTTGATTACCCTTTTCTTGGTATCTCCCTTTTATGTGCTTTGAATAAAAAAAAATGTGAAGAGCATAAATGTTTATTATTTTCAAGTATTACTACTTAATTTAATCAAACAGTACTCAATGTAATTTATTACTGTTTATTCCACATGCAGTAAAAAATAACTAATGGCTATACCTATTGGTTAAAATTAAAGTTTTTTGGAAGAATGACTGAATGTCTTAACAGTAGTGATTAGCAATTAAATGTCAGTATTGCAAATTGTTTCAACAGAAAGCAGAACCTCACTAGTTTTAGTCTTAAATTGCTTAGTGGCTTTTTAGTAGTTTCAGTGTAGCTTTGCATAGTCGTACAATGTTTTGAGTTGGAATGGGCCCTTAACGGTCATGTAATCCAAGCCTCCTGCAGTGAACAGGGACATCTTCAACTAGATCAGGCTGCTCAGAGCCTCGTCCAACCTCACCTGGGATGTTTCCAGGGATGGAGCAGTCACCACCTCTAGGCAACCTATACCAGTGTTTTTCCTTCCTCATCATAAACAAATTCTTCCTTATATCTAGTCTAAATCCACCTGCTTTTAGTTTAAAACCATTAACTTGTCCTCTTGGAATAGATCATTTTAAAAATACTGTCCTCATCATTCTTGTAGGCTTCTTTTAACTACTGCAAGGATACAATAAAGTCTCCACAGACCCTTCTCTTCTTCAGGCTGAATAATCCTTACTCTCTCAGCCTTTACACATATGAGAAGTGTTACAGCCCTGTGATAATTTTTGTGACCCTACTCTGGATCTTTTACATGTCCATGGCCACTTTGTGCTGGACACAGTACAGGACTCAGAATGTACACAAAATGTTGCAAGATGTAAAGAAGAGATCCTTTTACAAGATACCAGCTAAATAAAAGATGTGTAATTAAGGATAGGAACAATTTGTTTTCACACTAGAGCAAATAGCTTATGAGATCTACCAAGAATCTTGAAGGAGTGAGAAAACTTGCTAATGGCATAGTTCTTTAAAAGCATTGAAATCAATGCTGATTTTATAGAGCCACTGAAGTATTTCATGGAATTGAGTGGGTGATAAAATAGGTGGAATCTGTTGCTGATAAACCCTAAGTCATGTGCATGAACTGTTTATTATTTTGTTCATGTGCTGCTTGCTTTCATAGAAAAAGAGAATCTGAGATTCAGAATAAATGACTCTTGAGGCTTAACAGTTGTCAAAAGTTGATTGGAGTTTAAAAGAGTTTGAGAGTATATGAGAAGAACAGCATTACTAGCAGTTCTGTTGTGCTCACCCTATGATAAAAATAGTCTAGAATGGAAAAGAATTAAGTTGTGTACAAGGAGAAACTAAATTGACAGGATGCTAAAGCCTGGAAAGAGACAACCAGGAGGGCACTGTGATAGAAATCTAGGATTATGAGCAATGCAGAGAAAGCGAATGGGAACAACTGTTTATCTTTTTCATAACAAAAACTAAGGGCACCTTATTAAATTATCAGATGACCGGTGTAAAATGAACACGAAGTAATTAAATTTTAACACTGCATAATTACATAAATTCATAAATTAATTGCTACCAGGTACTGTAGAAGCCAAAAATTACAGTAGCATAAAAAGGAATAAAAAATATCATGGAAATGAAGTTTATCTGTAGCAGTAAACCACATTTGTCTTGTCATAACCTTGGGCTAAACTTTAGGTTTGTTGGAGAGAAAACCAAGTAGGGACTTCCCCTAAGAATTCAGCACTGGACTCTATAGAGGGTACTTGATCTCTGAACAGATCCCTATGCTAAAGTTTTTGTGTATAGTGTAGCAGTGTATTGTCATGGGGAAAAAAATGTCACCAAATCTTCACAAAGAGTTGATGTTATTGTATGAATGAATTACTGATACAAAAATCAGGAAGCAAAATTTAAGAACTTTAATTACTTATGCAAGTAAGTAGGCTTTAATTCTTTAAAAGTATTTTCAAAAGACATGTAACCTCAGTAGTAGTCATTAGATTTGTAATGTATTGGTTGTCCAAGCATTGATATCTCAATCTGAATTTTTAAAACAGTAAGATATTTTTTTACTTTTAACAGGGTCATCAATCTGAGATTTTTCAGATCCTCCTCTTTCCTGTACTCCTGACTCCTAGTTTATTTCCTAGAAGTGTGCTTTTATGAAACCCTTTGGGCATAAATTTGCTTCTACTTTGTCCTTAGGTAGGAACAAAATTAAGCCTTAAGGTATGCTTAATAATAATAAAGTTTTGTAATATAACAGCGTAGATGATAATTTACAACAACATGATAGACAGGCAAAATATACTGAAACTAATGTGTATATCTATTATTAAACACTTACTTGAAGTATTTTTTTTCATTTTAGTTTTTAATCCAGTATTTATCATATTAAATTTCAGCCACACTTTTGTATATGCTTGAGGGTGAACTTTATACATCTTTTTATAGATTAGAAACACAAAATGTTATCATGCTACCATCTGGACTGATTTATCCTTATATCGTCACAGATTTATGATGATTATATTCAAACACTTAATGTTTTCTTTTTCCAATATTTCAACACAGTAGGCTAGTAAATCAGAACTTCTTTTTGAAAGATTGATTGGTGCAAATGTATCCAATGACATCCGAGGTGTATTCGGAACTCTATTCAAAGGCGTTGTTACCGTGTTTTTGGATTATAGAAGGACCACACATACCGTAAGTGGTTCTTTAATGGTTGCGTAAAACTCAGGCCTGTTTTCCCTGAATCCTGATTATTTCCAGAGGTTGTAGGTAAAAATTCCTAACTTCCCTTTCCTCTTTCTAATCCATTATGGAGCTTTGTGAGGTACTAGTTTTGTGCATTAGAGTGTGATTATTTAAAAGCCTACACCTCTGTCAGTGTGATAACAACTGAGCTATTATTTTTTTATCTGATTTTAAAATGGAGCATCTGTAGCAACCCAGGGTTAGCTGTAGACTTCTCCTCCCCTCTTTTAATGACACCAAAAATTCAGATTGGCAATTATCAAATGTATTCTTATATTTTGAGAAATTACCTTGCAGGGCATCTGAAGGGTAGGATGAAATTTTGGTTGTGTACCTTTTAGGGTATAGTCTATGCAGCGTACATGCCTGCATATCTGTATGTTTGGTGGTTTTATGAAAGTGGGCTGGCATTACAATGTGACTGTGGAGGGCATTTGCAGACAAATGGTTATATTTTTCTTGTTTTAAAGGAAAATAATATTTACTTTAATGTGTAGCCTTTATGGAGCTTTCAAGTGTCTGATGGTACCGTAATAGTAAAAGGAATAATAAACACAACCCTCTCTTTCATAATAAGTTAATTTGGATTTTGAAAGAATGCCATTACTTTTTTTTACTTGCTTAACTGTTGTAGCAGTGTAATGATTGTGATAGCATGTAGAACTGAAAACACTGTAGCTAGGCATACTCTAGAAAAGCCCGAGATATAGACTGAGCAAAGCAAGAATATGTGACATCACTGGTAGTTTCAAAAAACTGTCATGTAAATAAAGACATTGCACATTTCACTCCTGCCCCAGAAGTAGCTAAAAAATAGCTTTGTTAAAATGTAAGCAATGTGTTTAATCAGTAGGAATTTATGGCTTGTTATAGCAAACCCACATTGAGCCTCTTGTTCATGTATTTCAGTATTTTGTGTATAGCAGTGGCCAGAATTAGTTAAAGAATAAAGTATAAGAGCCATGAGAGAGGACATCTGTGCTATAGCTTGCTCATATGGGGAAAAAGAACCACCGTGATACCCAACCATCAGTTAGTGATTTAAGTTTCTGAAATACAAGCATATTTCATAAATTATATATAACAGGAATTTAGGGATTCCTTAATTCAACTTTAACCTAAGTTCTTGTGTTGTATTATGGGCATCGCCACATGTTTTCGAGAAAGATGAAAGAAACTTTGCAGTAGATATATGGGATAATCAGCTTTAGAAGAAGATCTCATTGTAACCTTTATTACTGAAATAAAATTTTAAATCTCAGATCACGAGGTTTGTATTTCTTTCAAAACATGTTTGAATACTGGCTCTCAAGGCTCCGAGACACATTTGAGTACTAACAGATAATTCTTGTCTATGTAAGAATTCAGTTACAAAACCATAGAGTAAGCTATTTAATGAACTTTTCTTGATATTTGAGTCCTACTTTTCTCTTGTCCAGAAGCTTCAGCTGTAGTCTTTACTGCTTTTATTTGGCAAGGGAACCGGATCACAACTAATGTAAGACTTTACAAAACAGTTTATTTTTGCAAAACATCTACATCACTGTTACCTACAAATGATCACTGGCTCATTTCAGCAAAATTTGATAAAAGTAAGTGGTATAGAGGTAGTAGATGGCTGGTTGGTGCAATTGCATAAGCCTTGTTTATTAACACTACAAGCAGTACTGTAGAGTGGTACTGAGAGACTATTGAGTTAATCTTTCCTTTTTAAATAGTAAATGTACTCAGTTTTGGTGGGTGTTACACTTGTAAAACTGGTGGTAGGAGTTTTAGCTTTCATTTATTCTTTTCTAAGGCTGCCCTTTGCTTATCTGTCTTGCTGACTTGTCCACAGCATCACTGACTGCAAACGAGTTACACAATGTAAGTGAATTCTGTGGGATGATTTCTTTCAATCAGAGAGTACTCTGAGAGTTGGGGTACATTCTAGCAGTAAAGAAGCATTTTCTTTCTTTGGAACTCAGTGGAGAGAGTGAAGAGGCTCCATGAAGTCCTGCTTTATGTAAGAGCCATGACATAGAGGCGGTATGTGGCAATGTAGTATCTCCTGGGTTTTGTGGTATCATCAAAAGATTCTGTAGTGACACAGTAGTTCTGTAACCCTTCTCTTACTGACTTACGGCACTTGCATCTCATGTTGATTGAATTGTTGGCTGACATACCGTGTTGATTAGTACGTTGTTTCAGGTTGATATCCACGAGTGGATAGTTGTTTCAGGTTGATATCCACGAGTGGATAGTTGTTTCAGGTTGATATCCACGAGTGGATAGTTGTTTCAGGTTGATATCCACGAGTGGATAGTTGTTTCAGGTTGATATCCACGAGTGAGAGATTTGCTTTAAAGGCCTATGCTCTTTTCAACGATAAGAAATTCCAACAAAAATGTCATCTGTGTAAGAGCGGGACAGAGCACAATGAAGATAACTGAAAATAAATGTTTAAAATCAGCCAGATGAGTCATAACACATTTTGTTTCACTGTCCTTGAAGGAAGCGTAGGCTGACTTAGATAGAATCATGGAATGGTAAGTTGGAAGGAGACCTCAAGGATCATCTAGTTCCAACCCCCTGCCATAGGCAGATGTAGATATTTGGTGTCCCTCAGTAACACCATGCTTCACCCATAACTGTTTCATATTCAGACTGATGAGGAAAAGGGCCCTGAAGTGCAGTCTGTTACTTGGATGTTATTGTCAGAATCTTTATCATACTTGTGCGGTTATGTCACAGGGGGAGGTTTTTAAAGTACTTGAAAATTGTTCTGAGTGTGATGTGGAATACCGTTGTTACTGCTGTCAAAGTTTCACTTCTAGGCTGTATAACTGGACCTTAATCTCAAATTTTTATTTTTTTTTCCCCTTCTTTCTAAGTCTGCTGAGTGCTTTTTGTTTGTTTTTCTTAGAGGCAACCACTTTGTCATATTCTAGTTGAAATTGGTTGTATGCTTCTGTAACATGATGTTTCATTAAAACTTCTCAAAAATATAGGTAAGAATTTTTTAATTTTATTAGGGCAAGCTTTGTCATCTTTTTTCCTTTAAAACCCAAACCAAAAAAACCCAGTCACACACACACACACAAACAACAACAAACACCAAAAACTAAACAAAAAAAACAGAAGGACAAATCCAATTCATCAGTCAGTCCTAGGGTTTTACAACATTCCCCACACTACACCTTTGAAACAGATCCTGTGTTTGCTTTTGTAAATCAGCATCTTTGCTTGCAGAAGCAACTCAGTGAGGTGTGGCTTGGGTAGGGTCATCTCCTGTAGATACCACATTTGCATGAGCAGGCCATTAAAGAGATCTCACCCCAGCAGAGAATAATATTTTATTTCCATCATTTTAAACTGGGTTATTGGAACTTTTCATTTTGAGATCAGGCCCTAGATTCTTTGAAATCTTGGCAGAATCTAATATTAGTGACAATATTAATTACTGCAGCTGCAGTTTAACTTGGTCTCTGAGCTACAGGAAATAACTTACCTCTCCTCTCAAACCTATCCTCTCCTTTTCACTGCAGATGATGTGTTCCCTGTTTCCAAACCTTGTGATTTAGATGTCATTTTCAATTTCTTTAAGATATACCTCAAAGCAATTATGGCATATATTACTGTTAAGCAATTTGCAAGATAACAGTATTTTCTTCAAACTTTTAAATCAAAGTTTAATTGCTATATGATTTATTTTAATTGACTCTGAGAGAAGTAGATTTCCCCCCCCCCCCCCAACTTTGGCATATGAACTCTTCTGAAAATTTGTCCGCAGTTTCTTTATACTCTGATTGGGGCATGCAAATAATCCATGATAACTGTTTCAAGGACAATTCAAAGAGGAATTTTGGTGAGTGCATAATACTTAAGAAATTGTTTGAGTGCAAGTACTGTTTTTCTGATTTACTATTTCAAATTTATTTTCATTTGAATTATGTGAATATTCATTTCAGTAACAATTGAAATGGTGAATATATTCATGCCACCCTTATTTGTATTTGTGTTGTTTTCAGAAAATTTATTTCTCTTGGGAAAGAGAAAATAATTGATGTTTAACACTTTGTCATTTCAGGTTGAACTAAAATAATACAAGCAAATCTTAGCTTTAAGCTTTGAAGAATATAATTTAAAAGAAATTTAATGTTAGGACAACTCTTATAATAAAGTTGTATTCTTCTAATAGGCTCCGAGTCATTCTCAACTAAAACTGAGAGCAATCACTAAATTCTGTACTGCTTAGAAGTACTGAATTTTATTTTTTAAAGTTTTTTTACCCCTAAAGAGTCGGTTCATTGGACTGAATTCCCTTTTACAAAATGGGCATGTTTCCCAGAGAAAACATGATAGTTCTTCACTAATCAGGATGGAGTCTTATCCTGCAATGGGACCTACATTTTGGTCTTTTCACCACATCATTGCTGTTTTCTACATGGACAAAAATAGATATAGAGTAAACCAACCCAAAAAGTCAATTATAGGGTTTTATAGTGATGTACTGTGAAAAATTTGGTCATGTTTTTCATTATACGGAATGTTCTTTCCGAAGACATAAACAGAAAAAAAGCACATATGTTTGATTTTAAAAATAACTTTGCTTAGCTGTTTAAAAGTGCTGGAATCGTTTTTGATAGTTCTAAATGATCAGCATCATAATTATATGATAAAACTTCTGTGTGAAGACCTATCCGGTTTATAATTATTTAACTCTTGGGATTTTGGGGTTCAAGAGATATACTTTGAAAAATTACTCATACATATCTGAAAGGTCTGAATTGTTCGTCTTCCCCTTTCTAATCAGGAAGTAACTGTTAAATCTGTGGTGTCAGTTTAGGGGGAATGATTTAATTTAAAAAGTATTAACATTTGAAATAAATATTGGAGTGAAGGAAAACAGTTTGGTCCACTGACATTTAAACCAGTCATTATCCCAGGACAGGGTAGCATAGAAGAGATGCTGAAGTAATAACTATAATTACAGCGTCAGAGCAACAAAATATAATGTAATAATAGTAATGTAAACAAAAGTAACATTTTTCACTTGAGGATGTCTGAAGTTTGGTAGATAAATACGTATTTGGTCATCTACAGAGAGGCGGCAAGACTTTTGTAGGTATGGAACTCTGGCCCTTCACAATGTTATTGTGGCAAATTGCAAATGCTCAGGACTTTTGCTAATGAGTCCAAATTCATTTAGGTTGCTAACTATGACCATTAACATTTTAAAAAGATGAGTTACGCAAATGAGAATAACTACTTTTTGAAGAATAAACATGGGTGAGGTTTTTAGATAGCTTAACTGAATTTGTTAGATTTAATTCTTGCTTGATTTAGTTTAAGCCTGATCCAGTTCCTTCTATATTTAATGGGAACTTTTGAGGTTTATCACTAACATGTTTTCTGACTAAATGTGCTCAATTGTTTTGCGTGACACTGAAAATAAACAAACAGTTCTTGCTTAAGATTTATATGAAAACACCCTTTAGTCTTTAAAGTAAAAAACAAAACCAAAATTTTTTTCTTCAGATTTTTACATATGCCAAAACGACAAAATTATTACATAATAATAGAGATACAATTAAGTTGGTTGCCTGGGTTTTTGTATGACTTCTAAGCAATCTGTTTCCACCTTAGAAATATTCTGTTTACATTGCAGTGACCACAGTCAAAAGGTGCCTTTACATGTCAGCAGTTATTTTCACTTGTGCAGTATCGTCCTAGTTCTCCCTATTGTCAGTCTGCATCATCTTTACTTCTCAACAGAAAGGAGACCTTACTACCACCTTTTCATTTAGTTGCCATATTTATGAGGTGCTTCCTTTGCATATTCTGGGTAACCCAATACATATTTCCTCTGTGTAATTTGATTTCCCCCAGCAATGGAGTATTTCATTTTCTTGAACTTAAGAACTGCTTCATTCTGAATGTCTTCTAATTAATCCATTGGCCTGCTGGGCTTCTTTCTGTTCTTTGCCTCAGTCACTGGACAGTTTATGCATTTGAAAGCCAAAAGGTTATTTTAGCTTATCTGGCTTAACCTGTCATACCAGTTATCCTTGTTAACAAGTACTTCCACCAAAAATGTTACTGAATGCTTGACTAAAACTTTTCTTCTAACATAATTCAGATTGGACTGAACCCATGAAAAATTAATAATACAAGACATGATGGATACAATCAATTAAGATATAGTTGTATTAAATCAAATTTGAGTGCGTCTGGTATTGATTTCCAGCTGCTTCATCTGCCTCCAGCCTTTCCTGCATCTTCCTCCAGAAAATAGGCTTTCACTGGGATATTCATTCGGATATTCATTCACATTGATGATTTTGGTGGGTTTTTTTTTTGTTAAGGTAGACAAGTTGGCTTCTCTCTGTCTTTCAGTATATTTTCTAGGCAATAAATTCCTTCATCTATCCTGAGATTTGGCATATAATTTTAAAATCTGTATCGCAAATGAGGGGTGTGAAATAACTCAATTCTTCTGGTGATCTCATTAAAATACTTTTGACTTCTTATTGTAGCGAACACTCCTATTAATTGAATATTTGCTCTAAATCTTCATTTCTTTTCAGTGTTGTCTTCAAATGGTGTTCATTTTTCAGGTATGGTGCATATTCTTCTCTGAAATGTGTAACTTTACTTTGAGATCTGTCACAGAATCACAGAAATGTTCAGGTTGGAAAAGACCCTTGGGATCACCAAGTCCAACTGACAACCCTACTCTGAAAGGTTCACTCATAAACCATATCCCCATGTACCACATCCAAACGACCTGAAATGCATCCAGGGTTGGTGACTCAACCACCTCCCTGGGCAGCCCATTCCAATGCCTGACCGCTCTTTCCGTGAAAATTTTTTTCCTAATGTTCAATCTAAACCTACCCAGTCACAGCTCGAGGCCATTCTCTCTTGTTCTGTCACTAATTACCTGTGAGAAGAGACCAGCATCAGCCTCTCCACAACATCCTTAGTTGTAGATAGGGATGAGCCCCTCAGCCTCATAATAAAGTGAATACCTTGAGTTGCTTTTTGTTCTCTGCTGAGATTGTAGAACAATTAACCTAAATACAGATATCTAACATTTATCTACCAAATTTGGGCAGGTGAACCAAAACATTTAAATAAAGTAATAACAAGTAATGCCAACCCACTCCACTGCTGTTTGGAGTTCTGTTATTGGATCTCTCTCTTCTACCTACCTGTTGATTTGTTTGTTTTAAACAAACCTGTAAAAGGGCTTAATTTTATTTGGGTATTTTACCTTTTTAAGATGTTAGTAAGCTTGTGGCTCACAAGTCATTGCGGAGAGGCTGGCATATGGACTACGTAATAATATAAACATGTTTATCAGTGCTATCTTAGAAAACTAGGCAGAAAATGTTCAGGGTGTGGATAATGCTGATCCTGAGTCAGTCTGAATGTATGAGCAAGTTGCAGACCAATTTAGAAAGCAGTAAATTTTCGGAAATAACCAGGAAAGAGGTAGTCAGAAATTCTCATGCTCATCAGCATGATCCCTGAAATACGAACCTTTATGTGGTTAAATGCCATCAAACTGCAAACTGAAATGTTTGTTTCTGAGGTGGAATCAATTTGGAGTAGTCCTTGAGTTATCATCAGTGAAAAATTAAATTATAAATTCTAAAAATTTTGCCATGAAGTTGATGTTCACCTCCTTTAAGAACAGTGTGGGTAATTAATACTGGTAGAATACAATTTTGCTCACAGATACTGCACTGAAAACAGAGTCCTTCAATAAATCTGAGTTCTTTTCCTTATTTGAGTTTTTATTCTGTGATGTGCTTGGTGCATCACATTTCTTGTTTAATGTACACGACTTACATGGTTCCCTATTAAAGTTGTAGTACTCTTGAGGTTCAGCAGACTCCAGGATCATATTATAGTAGGGATGCTGTTGCTGTGGTAATCTTTCAGTATGTAAAATTAACTATGAAGGGATTGGAAGAGACTTGTATTGCTGGAGTTGTTTTTGGGTTTTCTTGTGATTTAGAATTTCAGAGTTGCCCATCTGTCTCTTAGTCTGTTTGCCAATTAATGACCTTATGCTTGGTAAGGAACTAGGTCATAAGCAGTACTAAGGGAACAATAATGGTATCTTTTAGTAGCAGCATCCAATACACAAAATATCCATTAGGTCTTGATTTGAATAAAACTTGGGTAACATTTCAGGTGAATAAATGGAATTACTTTTTACAAATGGTCTTCTGAATGAGAGTCACATGCAGGAACGGAAGGAGAGAAGAAAAAACATGCTACTAAGACTTTTCAGAATGGAGATATATAATATTTTAGTCATAGAGCAGGAGAAAGTTACATTCATACTTCTGTTGCTTGTTCATTCCTAGCACCTTGTTATCTCTTCTAATTTATACACTTTTGTACTTCTGTGTGCCTGATTAATGTCTTAAAAACTTCACTTAGGGACCAATCTGGTTCCCTTGTAGATGTATCTGGGCCATGGCTTTTACTGCATTATTTCCCAAGGTCTTTGTTTACATGGAGGGCTGAAACAATGTCTCTATACAATCTTATCATCAAAAATGGAACCTTGCTGAAGGTGTTATTTTTGTAACGATTTTGCATTTTTTTTATTGATTTTAAGTCGTTTAACTCCAAATGACAACAAAAGGACACAATTGTGTTAATACCAAGTATGCATTTTTTCTGCAATATTGTGTGAGGTGCAAGTTAATTAAGAGACAAGCCCTTGTATGCAAATTACTAACCACTACCTTTGTGATATACTGATTATGGAAAAATACATGCTTGAGGAAAGCCTGGAAGGAAGGAAATCTTGGGTCTCGACAGGATTAAGTAAAAGCATCTAATTCCCTTTTCACAGAATCACAGCATACCATGTTGGAAGGGACCTCAAAGATCATCTAATCCAACCTTTCCTGACAAGAGTGTGGTCTAGACAAGATGGCCCAGCACACTGTCCTGCTGAATCTTAAAAGTATCCAGTGTTGGGGACTCCACCATTGCCCTGGGGAAAAAATTCTAGTGGCTGATTGTTCTCACTGGGGAGAATTTTCCTCCTCTTTCTAATCAAAATCTTCCCAGAAATAATTACTACCCTTTATCCCTCCTCTTTCATATATGAGACTCCTTCTAAACAGAGACTACTCATTTTCTTGGTAGCCAATCTTTAATTACTGGAACATGGGGATAAGGTCTCCTCTAAGCCTTCTTTTCTCAAGGCTGAACACATTTAGGTTTCCTTCAAAGAAAAAAAAATAATAATAAACCAAACAGTTATGGCCACTAATTATTTCTTTACTGTCAAGATGTTGCAAAAGTGTTAACTGCAATAAATCTATAGTTAAAAATGAAAATTTGTACCCAATAGCATTTGTACTCTTGGACCAATACCAGCAGGTGGGATTGGTAATTTTAGAATGGATACATCAGCTGGCCCATGCACTGGAGTTTGAATGCAGAATTTGGCAAGAAAATAAAAATCATCATTCATGTAAAGAGCATCATAAAATGCCAGTTATGTACACACATGGCAAGAAATACTTTTTAAGCTTTGATGTTTTGAGACCAGGCTAAGAAAGAGTTGCCTTCAAGGGAAAAGCACACTCCTTTATCTTTGCATCTTGTCCCAATATGGTACTGATGGTTGAGGTTAGTATTTTTCCTTTTGGTTTTCTTGAATTCATAGGTGAAACTTGCTAATTTAAGGAAGGTAATATTAAATATTTATATTTATCCTGAAAATCTTTTGATCATAGCCCATCCCACTTCGTCTTAGAAGCCAGCATTTTTCTCCCTTCTGTATCAACAATCCCAACTTCTTAGAAGTTGGAGATCATAAATAAGTATTTAAAGATAACTTGAATCTGTTTAGTTCCGGATTCCTTTCTGTTACCTCCTGTGTGCCACACACGTACATGCAGAGGCAGAGCTTGGTGGCTCCATGAAAGCTCAATATTGACCCTAAGGCCCTTAGAAAATCCGCTTTGAAATCTTGGTTTTCTTCAAATTTTTAATGGTTAAGGTTCATATTCACAAGTATTTAAAAGGTGTGGACCAACGTCCTATTTGTAATGTTATTTAAAGTTCTTGGTATTCTCAAGTGTACTCTGAGTTTTGGTTGGTGTAATTTTGTTTGTGTGTGTTTTTTTTTTTTTCCCATTGGGTTAATTATAGTGGGATTTTTTTTTTTCTTAAATCAAAATGTATTTCTTTGTTCTTATGCCTAAATCTTGAAAATTCCCAGTAGAGAAATTTTCACATTCTGGACTTTAGGACAGGCTTTTGCAAGACGCCTACTGTGTTTCACTATTTCCGTCTTAATAAGAAGGATTTTATATCTACTAAACGACCATTTCTGCATTTTTATGAAATTAGGCAGTGCCCAGTTCCATAAAAAGCCATTGTACCATAGCTATAGCAGCAGCATTTCTGCAGATCTGCTACATGAAACAATCTGTAATCATTTGCAAGAGAAGTTAAAAATTGAATATAGAAACTTTAAGGAGAAGCGTTTCTTAGAAGTGAACAAAAACTGCAGTTGGTTAGGTTTGTGATTTACCTGGAGTACTTTTTATGTTCTTAGAATAAGAAGATAAGGAAAAAATTACATACCTGAAACTGAATTACTCCAGTATTTTCAAAATCACTTAACAAACTCCTTTGAAATGTATTCAGTGTAAATTGTTGCAGCATAATACCTTCAAGCCTACCTATGTAGGCTTAAAATTGTTGTGTGGGGTTTTGGTGTGGGGTTTTGGTTTTTTTGTTGTTGTTGTTTTGTTTTGGTTGGTGGTGGGTTTTGTTTGTTTTTTGTTTTTTCTTTCCTTTCCTGTAGGCTCTGGTCATCATTGTATACTTTCCTGTGTTTATAATCTCTTTCTCCTGAGTATTTCCATATTGACTTAAGTGATAACAAAGGAAGATTTTAATGGTGCTATTTCAGTGCTGGGAAGTCGTTGTTGGCTAGAATTTAGTAGCTTGGTAGTCAGTTTGGCAACTGTCACATCTCAAAACTCTTTGATGCTTTAAAGAAAACCCAACTTGACAGCAAATATTATAAGAACTGTTGTTTGCTTGATTTCCAGCAATATTGAAGGTACTTTAAACTTGTATAATTATTTGCAATTTCTTTTGCAGTACTCTCTACTTAATCACTCTTGAGGTGGTTAGAATTTTCCAACAGAATGTAAAGTAGTTAATATATATAAACAAAAAAAAATCTTAAAGCAAGTGATGTTCCTTCTTCAGCAGTTTTATTTTCAGTTTATCATTCATAGAAGACCATCAGACTGAACAGAAACTACTCATGTATCAATATAGTGATTTTAAAAATGTAACAAAAATTAGAGTGTTAAGACCAATTTGTTCTTTTGCAGGATTTTTGTATGTTACATGTGTAATTTCACAAGAATGAAATTCTTGTAAAATCCATTTTATAGAAGTTGGTTTCCTTTAGAAATGTTTTTGATCTGGTTTTATAAATGGTGTTAAGTATAAATGCAACATGTGTGGTACTGAAATACACTCACAAAGATTTCAGAATGAGTTTGGTTTTGAAACGCAGTTCCAAATCTTCCATGTGAATTTATCTGCAAATCTGTAGTGAAGTACAGTATCATATATTCCCTTATATTCAGAGTGGCTGTATGTAGGACTTACTGATAATTTGTTTGTATCCGTGTTTTAGAATTTAACAGATTTTGGTCTTTTTATCTATCTGATCAAACCGTGTATCTTATAGTAAGAGTTGAGGAGGAGCTGCACTTTAAAGGAGCTGCGATCTGTGGTGTAAGTCTCCATAATTCTAATGTAGAGCTTTTAGACATATTCTGTTGTGTTGATTTAGTTGCCATCTGTTTTTACACTAAACTAGATACCAGAGCTCTAAACAGAAATTACCAAAGTTAGATACTGTGTGTATCTGTCAGGAACCAAATAGATACATTCTTAAAGATAGCTTACTTTTAAAACTTCATTATATTTGCCACCAATTTTTTTAAAAAGTACTATTTTTTGAAGTCATCGTTTCATGATTTTTAAGTGCTAAATCACATACTAATTTCTTGGGTTTTGAAAGAAGAGTTCATTCCAGATTATCACACAAAGGTTCATTTTCTCTTTCCTCCTCTCGAAATAGTATCAGACATACTATCTGTGGTACTTAGACCTAGGAACGCTCTGTGGCTTTGCCGAAGTATTCCTATAGGGTTATGGAGTTATTTTGTAAACTCACAATCCTCTGATCATGACAGTTGTTTCAACTTAGATAAGATGGAATGCGTTTTTTAACCATGTATTTCTTCTGAAATATGAAAGCATTTTTCTGAATATAACACAATGGAGCCATGCTAGCGTTCTTAAAGGACCCTGCTGAACTTAAGGAATTGAAAGGCATTTGATAATTTTTGGTTGTTACGGTGAATTATCAACCAAAATATTTCTTACTTATTGCAAGTTTTGGAGAAGAATCCCATAAAGTAACAGGACAGCTTTTATGTACCATGAGACATAATAATTATGTCACTTATGTAACGATACAGGCCTACATTCTTATGTTCATCTGCGTGTTGTGGCTTTTGAGGATGCTGCTGTTTAAACAGAGATATGCTATATAAAGTTATTTAATATTTTCTGGATGTAAGGTGAGACGACACTAAATATGTTGCAGATTTGTTTTCCTCTGTGTCATAGGTAGTTGCTAAATACTGATATCGATGGAATTACAACATTCAAAAAAAATCAGGAAAATCAGAGCACTGTTTAAATATGTGAAAGGTATATCTCTTATTGTGTGATCTTTGCTGCCGGCTTCATAGGCCAACTTGGGGACAAGTGTGTTCAAGTCTTGCTGAGGAAGATGGTGGATATTTATTGTTTTCTAATCTTTGAACTAACTAGACAATTTTTCACTGCCAACTAATGGTCTGTTTATCTCAGTCTCTTTTGAATGAGCTGCTTGGGTTCAGTTTTTTCTCCACCACCATGAATAAGTGCTGTTTTGATGTTCCTATCCATCACTAATCCACCTAATTAAAGTATTCACAAAACATTTATTTTACCATACTGCATCAGAACAACGATCATTCACTGGTCGAGAACTAAAATGTGTTTAAACTAACGAGAGTTGCTGTAAGTCGGGGAATACTTAGTCATGAATTCTGCTTTCAAATATAGCTTCAGGTTTTATTTTCTCCTACTATCACTTGTTGATTGCATGAGCAGAGGAGTACTATGGACTTGACCACTGGCAAAATAATGCCCAACTTCTCCCTATTACTTGTTCAGAGGCTTCATTAATCAGTAACCCAAGGGCCAGAGTAAAAAGAAGCTTGTCTCTATTTTCAGCCAGGTAATCATTAAGGAAGATGTTGAACAGTCAGATGTAGTATTGGTTCCTGGGGTACACTGCTAGTCACTGACCTCAAGCTAGACTTTGTTCCACTGTTCACCACCCATTCAGACAGCTTTCAACCTACCTCATTGCTCATCTAGCCCCATAATTCAGAAACCTCATCCTCCCCTTGGGTATGGTATGCAAAGATCAGGAACTAGTCAGCTAGAGATTGTTAGTACTGCTGTCTCTGGTTTTACCTCTCAGATCTGCCCTGTCTACCCATGCAGCATACTTCAGGATAATAATTATTATTTTGTAAACTTTTAAGGAATATAGAGAATGTGGATCAATGTTCCTTAGCTCCTAATTGTTAGGAACCCTCATTTATTCCACTTTTTTTATTCCTTATCAGTGTTAGCGATTTATGTTCCGTTATTTCTTATTCCTGAAAATGTTTTCATTATTAGATTTCCTTTTCAAAATATCCCTGAAGCAAAAACTATTTTCCATTAATATGTGCATACACAAACATCTATGCCTATCAAAGAGAAATGTTTTGTATTTTTTTGTCTGGTCAGCTTTCTTAAATGTAACTTTCTACACCTAGTATGAGTCTGAATGGATTGTGTTTCTCTATAGTTGTCTGGTTTGCTGCAAAATTTCAATGCTTTAAAGGGTTTTGTAACTAAAGGTATAATCCAATTCTGACCTTGTGGATACAAAATAATGTATCTAATCACCCTAGCTACTGCTTGCTTAATTTGTGAGAACTTCGTAAAAGCAATCATTATGGTCTCATGTAAAGGATATATACAGTGTAATTAATTGCTATTTGGAAGAAAAAGAGAAGGCCGCAATTTTTACAGCATGTCTGTGTGGGATCACAGAAAAGTTGAAGTTGGAAGCAATCTAACGCAACCAGTCTTGTCAAGTTAGTGTCAGCTAGAGCAAGTTGCTCAGAACTGCATCCGTTGGCACTTTTTAGTATCTCCAAGGATTGAGACTAAATAAATATCTCTTGTTCCAGTGATTAGGCACCCTCACAGTAAAAGGATCTTTTTTTTCTTATGTGTAAGTAAAATTTCCTGGTTTTCAAACCATGGCCATTTTGTCACCAGGTGGCTCCGACAGGCTTTGGCTTTCTGGTTGCTTGGATAATGTATCTTTACTACTCTTGGATGACCTGACCCTCCTTCCACTCTATGCTTCTTTTTTAAGTTAGAAGCTGCTTACTCATCCAAATAGACTTGTGGTCTCCTTTGCTTCAACTTCTACTCATAGTGATGGACCATTCTTGAACTTGGGGCAGGAGATTTGTGCAAAATTGGCCAGCTTTCCTGGATCACTCTCTTGTCTCAAGGTCTGTATCCCACTGCATGTCTCTGTAGTCTTTTATCCTTGGGGGAAAAAGAAAAATAATTCTGAACATTGCCTTCACATTCTGCTTTCTGTCCTCAATGTACGCTTAGTTTTTCAGTTATAATTGGCAAGGTTTAAGCTTTCCTTGATACACACACATATATATATATAAAAATATATTTTTTTCCCCCAATCATATGTAAGTTTTGGCTTGTTAAGTTCATATTGTAAAACTAATGCTGTTTCCCAAGCCTTGGGGATATCCTGCCTGTGTAATTACAGGTTTATGCTGCAACTATGCAGACGTGATTATTACCAATAGTATGAATAATTGCAGCACTTGGTGGGTTTGTGGTCAGGGACTGTCTAGTACCTAGATGTGGAATAATTAACAAGTAAAAAATTGAAGTGCTTGTAAGTAGTGCTTCTGACTGACAGTTTTGTTTTCTAACTGACAGTTTTGTTTTCTATGGTTGTGCAGGTATGATGAAATTTAACTGAAAATAGTTTAAAATTTATTAAAATTTATAGTTGCAGGAAAGAAGATAAAGTGAAGGGGGCATTCTGTTAACTTCTTTGAAGCTGTTCTTTCCCACTTCTAGAAATATCAATTCATATAGACAAATTATAATGGAGGGCAACATATTTTACATTGAAAGTAAGTTCTGATAAAAAAAAACCCAAAGTACTCAGGAATAGGACTGGTGATTTTATAAACATTAACACTTTTGTTGCCTTATGCTTTTTCTTTTGTTTAAGAAGTGATCCGATATTTTTCACCCATCCCTCTAAGAGAGATTGTCTTCTGGATCTTAAAACAGGATCTTGTTCCTATTTCATGCTCCTATCCTCCCCAGCTGTGACTCTGTAATGATCTATCATGAGCACATGCCTGGAAAGCTTTACATTTTGAGGTTTCCTTTACATTCAAACTTAGGAGAATATAGGAAGCTAACAGTAGCTGGAAGTAGGATTAGTACTAGTAAAGCTATTGACTGTTAACGTGTAGTATACAATGTATCAGTTTTAAATACCCCTAAACTGGAACACTAAAATGAAAACTAGTTAATTATAATATCAGAATAAATGATCTTTTGGAAGGCAATGTTTATTTCCAGATGAATCATACATTTAAATCACAGTTAGTACTGTGCTTACTGTCTAAGCTGGTGATAATCAGAGCAGGCTGGCCAAGAGAGAAAGACCATTCCCAGTGTGTGAGCCCTGGTGAAAAAAGCAAGGTTAGAATACCCTTCTGGTTGAAGTAAGCATTATTAAATATTTGAGTTAGAGAAGAGGTGTTCAGAGGGATAAGGAAAAAAAAAATGTATACAAATACAAGTCCAAAATCTTTGGATGCTAATAGACTGTCACTTGGACCACACAAAATTGAGAGAAACCTTTGGAAGTTATTGAAAGATAAGTAGCACTTATATGCTTATCTTTCCTGTCATTTTGTTTCTGATGTTTATTTAATTTTCAGCTTTCTTACCTGTTTTAGTTTTGTCAGGGTAAATGGTAAACTTCAGGTACCTATTGCTGTAGGTACCTTGATCATGATGATATGTATACAAGCATACTTGAACAGTGCCCAGTGTTGGATATGTTGCTGTAAGATATTCAAAGAATATTGGGTGTTTTTCCACTTCGATGTAGAGTTCAGTGTTGAAAGTAGCGATGCAGAAACAGGTGTGAGAAAGATTTCTGACAGCTGGGATTATCTTCCTTAGAGATTCAGGGTGGTGGGGAGAATACTTGAATCCAAAAGACTGCCTGAAAACAGGGTACCGTGTGTAAAAATCGTTACATGATAAGGGTGAGAAATGTGGTTAAGACTGAGAAGAGCACAGGTAAGTCAGTGAATATAAAGGCTCAGTAATTTAGAGTCAGCTTAGTTCTGGAACAGTTCCAGTCCCATGGAAAATAGTCTCTTACTCTTTTTCAGACATTTGCTTTTTTAAGGAAATGTAGTCCTGTCGCTGTAGTCCTACCAAGAGCAACAGAGGGACCTCTATGCATTCCTGCAAAACACTTTGTATTTTTTCCTCTTATTGTTACAGAATTTCACCTTGGTAAAGGATTTTCCAGTTTTTAAAGAGGATTTGAGAAGGGAAAACTGAGATGGAAAACAGCGATTTGCAGATGAGCACGAAGGGAAGATAGCTAATAAAGTGATGCTCCTGTGAAAATAAATGTAGTAACAACTAACCAACTTCTTAATCTTAGGTTTTGTGGTATTATACTATGCAGTGTTTTAAAAGTAATGTGAAAATCTCAGTTACACATGAATATTTAACTGATATGTGAGCTTTAAAGCTTTGGTTTGTGATTTGTCTCCAAAAATGGTACTTTGAAAGGAAGTATTCTAGAGTGACAGATCACAAGTACAAGTTGAAGCTTAAAATGTTTTTCTTTGCCCTTAGTGGTGTTTCTCATCAGCTTTATATATCTCGTTAGTTATTTTTACTAGGAGTTAATTCAATTTAACATTTGGAGAGAACACTGCACTCAGAAATAATAGCCACTTTCTTGTAGGTCAAATTATTTTGTCTTATTTTAAATGTAATTTTTAAGATTGTAGACATGTCGATGCCATGTAAAAGGAGAGACTGCTGTTTTGCAGGTTCATGTAAGCACAAGTGGAAGGCTAAATGAGGTCAATCACATCAAGTCAAGCTCCTGTTGTAGTTGGCATAACCTGTTCCACAAGTATGGAGAGCAAGGAGAAATAATTTAAGCTAGATTAAGTGTAAATCAGATTTTATTTTTCTATTTCTCACTTTTAAAAATCATATTGGTATGATGGGATGCTAGCCTATCCTTTATTAATAGTTTTATGGTATCTGGAAGGGTTCTTGCATTTAATATGAAGAAGTCTGTTTAAGTTCTTTTTTCCAAAACTGGAAAGCAAATGCAGTGAGCTGTTGGCCTTGGAATTCATTCATTTTGTTGCATTCTGTAACAGTTTTCAGACCTGCAAAGTGTCATGCTCTCAATGCAATGCTCCTTCAGCCTGCCTTTAACTCTCTCATCCCTACCAGCTTGGTATCAACATCTTGGTCATTTTCATAGAGTAGTGCTGCTGCTTCTCCCTTGCCCCCAGGCTGGTGCATAGGATCATGCACTGAAGGAAAACTGTCAGTTTGAGTCCTTTTCCAGTCATTGATATCTGCCAATTCTTTCCTGGTATTCAGTGACATGTGACTTTAGTGAGTGAGTGTTCTAACCTGAACTATTGTGATCTGCTGACACATCTTTTATAGACATCAAGGAGCTTTTTTTTTTTTTTTTTTAAATATATTTCTATTTAATTTTCTCCCCATGTATGTGAGAAGGAAGTTTGTGTCTGTAAGCATTCTAGATTTGGAATTTTGAGCTGGTAGAGACTCGTCAAAGGCCATTTTCTCAATCTATAGGAATTGAGCAATTCCTTGGACTCAAAATAATAAAAATATATCTCACTTGAGTGGTACTGCATGTCCCAATAACTAGCATTGAAACTGGGCTGGATCTGGTGTTGCTATCAAATGTACAAAGCTTTGTACATTTGTACAAATGTACAGAGTTTCATATATTTACTAAAATAGAAGATTCTGTACCTTAAAAAGTTTGAAAGCATTTTAACAATTAGGATTACAGTACAGAAGATTTTTTGATGCTGGTTTATGAGGTTTTGTCTACTTCCGAAGCACCCTTAACAATTATTCTTTGTATAGCTTGCTAGATTCTTCATTTAAATGCTCAGTAAAGCATTTTGTTAAAGTAATGAATATAAAATTAAAATTTAATTTGGAGAAGGGTAGGCTCTGTTTCTGTGCTCTGATTTAAACACTTCGGTCATAATGTGTAATACAGTAATTAAAAATTCACAAGGTTCTAGGACATTTGGGAGGAGAACCCTAATTGGGTTGCAATTTCCTACCCTCAGTTTATGAGGGTGGTGGACCACTGTAAACTGAGAGACCAAATATTTCTTGGCAGATGATGAAATCCAAATTCAAACTCCAAATTTTATTCATCTTAATGACAGTACATGCTCCATAAATGTGGAAAATGTACATTACTCAGATTTAAAACTTGGCTTCAATTCTTCCATTGTTTGTTTAAAACAAGGGAAACCCCAAATAAAAAGACTGAACACAAAGATCCATGAGCCTAAGTACATTTAACTAAACCAAACACCGAATGAAGCCTTTTAAACTCTGAACTGGGATCAGACCAAAGGTTCGTTTAAGCTGTTATATATCATCTCCAGTACTGGCCAACAGTGGATTTTAAAGAAGGAGTATGAGAAATGGGAAACATACAGGGATATTTTCACAGGATGCTTTCCTAACCTCTAGCTATGTGCAGTTCAGACTTCCTGAGCTAGAGGCGTCTTTGTTTTTAGTAGCTCTCAATGAATGTTTCTTCCATGAGTTTATCCAGCTGCTCTTTCAACCTATCTAAACTTTGAGCAGTAGCTTGCAGCAAGTCTTTCACTTCTGTAAGTCTCTTCTTCCTGCACATACAGCATGACTTTTAATGGTTATAAAAATTTCCTCCTCTTTGGGTAGCAAGAGTGGTTGGAAAAGTTGATGAAGTTTGTCTTTCTTTTCTAGAAGATAGTCTGCTAACAACAGTTGGTCTATTTGGTGTATGATGAATAAAGAAACCAGAATTTCAGAGTGGGACCAAAAATTTGAGTTATTTGACTTTTCTATGGGATATAGTATCCTAGTACTGACTCATAGTGGTGATAATGCAGGTGAGTGTTTTCTGAACCAGAACTGACTCATGTCCAGCTGGCTCTGAGCAGCATAACTGTAAAACATCCTATATGTGTTAATAGTGACATGACTACTTCTTCTTTTATAAAATGAAATATCATAAGCCTCACATTTCGTAAGCTATATCTATGGTAATATACTCTGACATCTATGGATGAAAGTGCTCCGAGAGCTACTTAGTCTTTATAGACCTTGTGAAGAAAGTGCAGTATGACTGTTAGGCTTGTTCTGTGGGTTGTTTTGTAGAGGTTTTTAATTATACAGGTCATGTCAGCACTTAAGACTCATATTTTTAAAAACTGGAGGACGCTGCCATTAAGCAAAGAATAAAAACCTAATATTTAAAGTTAAATATTCTACTTACCTTCTTACTGTATAAGTTGCCTAGAAATACCTGCCATGCTCTAAAGTTCAATGTTTATTTTCAAAATGCAATTATCATAAGTGTGATGGTTTGGGAGTTCCCCGCCCCCTACACTTTGTAAAATGACCCAGACTAGAACTCAGTCTGCTGGAAGTTAAGGAATGAAGCTATATTTACAGCTTAGCACAATATACAAGCAGATATATACACTATATACAGGAATATTTACAGAAATATACAAGGTAAAGGTAATACAGAAACACAACACCCCTCCCAGAAATCAGAGACCCCAGGAGGGGCTCCCAACCACCCTTCCACCTTCTCCCCACCCCTATACCTTACCCCAAGTTTTTCCTTACATGCAAGGTTAATTTTGGAGGATCGGCTGGGGGGAATTAGAAGAAAAGCGGTTAGTGAAATCAGTTGGCAGAGAGGAGAAACCAGAAGCTTCTAGACAGCCCGAGACGCTGTGCCCCAGTGGCTTATCTTTGTTTTGAGTACTTAAACATCCCAGCAAGGCTATGAGTGAATTAGACATCACCATTGTTTTCCTTTCACAGCCTGTAATATAATTTTCTCTATTAAAATGTTCCAATTAGCCTCAAACCAGCACAATAAGAAAATTTACCTTTTGTAACCTTTTCCTTTAAACCCCATGTATATATAAAAAAGTACAGTTGTAACCACAAAGTCAAACCTTTGACCCACACCTTGTAAAGTCACTCAGTGCCCAACTCAGGATATACTGTCTTATCACTGCTTGACCTTATGAAATTTGGCTGAATTTTTAATAAGTTGAGCTAACGTTAGTCACTTGTATTGCACAGTATTCCAGTTACTTCAATTTAGAAGACAGTGACATCAAGCAATTTTCTAATTGACTGGGTTAAGTGTTTAGGATATGCAGTGAGCAGAAACTTTTGGGTCAAAGTTTGGTTTCTCATAACAGTAGTTTGTGCTTTTAATGTGTGAAATAAGCTAATTTAAACTTTTTTAAGTGAAATTTTACCTCTGAGGAATTTCATGTAGTCATGTAAATTTCATTTTATGAACTGTATTAAAAGAGTATCAGTATTGCAAAATGAAGCATTAAAAGTTAGGAAATACTACAGTGAAGCTTACCTCTGTAACCGGGATTTGTCTCCTTGTGCAGTGATGAATGGACTGACTGGTACTAATTGCTGCTTCTGTTTTGTGAGGACACTGCCCTGGAGAGCTGCAGCAGTTACTTAGCACTTAATAATATCATCCAACTAACATATCTGGACATCAGACCTTTTTCTGAAGCCATTTATAGTATTGATATTGATAAGATTGATATGTGACTTTGTCTCTCAAAGGATTTTGTGAGTTATCTTCAAACTTTCAGATGTTTGATGTCGTACTGCCAAGTCTGGCACTTTAGGTAAAAGTTTTGTGCCAAACAATGAGGTGCACTTGTTCTTCTTACCTCATAAGATGCTTACAGTAAGGATTTATTCTAGTGCTCTAAACTGAACTTTTGCAAAAAATTCATACCAAGAACAATGATGAAAATAGATATTTTTTTAAGAAACAATATTGGCCATCTTGTATCTGTCCATGTGTGTGTTTGTCATCTCTTCCAGTTTCCAAATTCAGGAAACTACCTTTAATTCTACAACATCTACAAGTCCCTGGCCATTTTACTCTTTCAGTCCTAAACGTAGGAGGTACTGCTTTTCCATATTCCCATTCCAGTTTTCATAGTGCTTAGTTATTTTTCTGTTCTTGTCAGTGAACTATAGGTGACCACTGAGAATGACTATGACAAATTCTTCTAAAGCAGCGTACTCATTGGTTAGTAAAGAATGGTTCACCAAAGCCTGTCCCCGAGTGTTTAACTCCAATCCATAGCCCTAATTCTTTCAGATGGGTAAAATAGGGAAAAAAATAATAATTGTTAAATCTTCACCACATCACTGACTAGGATGCTCTGTATAAGGTGAAAAGCACAACTGAAGAATTGACATTTATTTAAACCAGGTGCTTTCAATCCTTCAATATCTTAAACTATCCTCTGGGAATATGATGTTGTCTTGGCATAAATGGTTAATGTTCTTAATATTAAAATGAAAATTCACGTTTGTGATCATCACTTCTTAACAGAGACCCTCTAGGAATGTGTATATTGCACACTGCATCAAGACGTTGCTACAAGTTTATAGCAAAACTTTATTTTAAGTGTGATGGAATTGGTTCTCTAACCAGACAGAATTTATTTGACAAAACCTGAATAAAGATCCTTTCTTGCAGTGCTTCCCTTTGAAGGCTACGTAAAATCTGTTTTGCTAACTCAGGAGGTTTTTTTTAGCATAACTTGATTATGTTTTTCCATTCTTTTTATACTGGCTATTAGAGACGATTATATTTTATGCATATCAACATGTTGGTATTTAAAACCTTATTTCCATTCTTGGATCATTATCTGGAAAGCCATTGCTAAATTTCAGTTATTTACTTTTTTTTATTCCTTAAATTTTGGCATTCAATAAAGTCTTAACTAACGTGTAAATAGTCTCCATCAGGATATTTGGAAACCACCCTGTAAGCACTTTCAAACTTTCTGTTCACATTGGTATTTTGAGATAATAAAGAGTACTGCTTTTATTTTTATGATGCTGTTACATGTTCAAGGCTGGAATTTATTTTAAGTGGATAATACTACACCACAGGTTGTTAGTTTTTCCCCTTGTGATGCTGAATAGTTGACTATGTTGGTCAATTGCTGATGGAAATACCTCTTCGATCCAGTTGTTTGTGATGAACTGTAAGAGAGAGAAGATACCCTGAAGTGAAAGATTTTTCTTTCCTAAAAGACCTCCTTCTCCTTAAGACATAAAATAAATATGGTTCACAAATGATATATTAATAACAGGTTTTGAATTTGTAGCTCTCCATGGCAGTTTTTGTGTGTGGTTTGGGTGGGGTTTTTTTGTTTGGTTTTTTTGGTGGTTTTTTTGTTTGTTTGTTTTTTGTTTGGTTTGGTTGTTCGGTTTTTGTTTTGTTTTGTTTTTTCCCCCAGAAAGTATTACATGGGAGTTAAAAAGTTCTATGGTCAACTCAGACTGAGAACTATTATATAATTAAACAAACAGTTCACTTATCTGAAATAATAGTTTTTATTTCCAGCAAGTTTACCACAAAGTGTAGACAAGTATAAAAACCTGCTTTAAGTGAAAATCATTACTTAGCAGTCTTGATATTCTGCTTTTTCTAGGCAATGAAATGAGTCAGCACTGGGAGATGAGGAAATTAAAAGTAAGAAAGAAATTATGGAAAGTTCCTCTCTGTAAAACATTTGAAATGAAGTGTTGGCCATTGCCAATATATTCATGCATTTTGTTGACTGAAAGTTAAATACTTGTATTACTTTAAAGATTTTGAGATCTCCTGTAACTCTTACATTGCTAGTGTTTTCATTGGGTACATTCTCTTGTGAAGGAAACTAGAGATTTATTTCATTGTAGCTTCATCCATTTAACATTTAGAAGCATAGAGACAATGCTGACAGGGAGAGGTATCTACATATTTTCTGAGGGACTTGCCCATTCAAGAAAATGTGATCTGTAGTAGCAGGACAGTATTACTGATGTGTTTCACTGTGTACAGCAGGTAAAATAAGGGATTTCCATGTGTTAGGAAAACACTTCTAAACTGGAAATATACTTCGAAGTGCTTAAAATAGATATAAAATCTTCTGTTTACCTATACTTGGTATAATGCTGTTATAGGAAATATATATAGCTGGAGAAGAAAATTTATGTAGTCCTAACTTTCAAATGATAAGTCAAAGTGTAAATACATAAAATATCAGTAAAGTCCAATTTTGGTGTATTTCTTCTGAATATATGTAGTAGCATACTTTGGAAACCTATAATAACCTTTTTATAATATGGAAGATTAGCTTACTAAAAAAGTTCTCAGTATTCACAGTATGTATAAGGCAATTTCTATCTATGATTTCTTCATGCAACCCTTCCACTTTATTTCTTTGTTAAGGTCATGAAAATTTGTGNTCCAGAACTGCACACAGTAAAGGAGTAGTTTTAACAGTACTGAAGAAATAAAGATTGATATATAGTATTTGCTATTAAGATGTAAGGATTTGCCATCCCATGCAGATGAGGGAAGATAAAAGTGTGGTTCAAGTCAGCAACATGGTGATTCCCTGAGAACCTTATTTTTACATAATGAAGGAAGTTTAGGTGGAGGTGCAGAAATATTCCAAGATCTGCAGTGAAAAAGGATGTAATTTCAAGAGATCAGAAAAAAAGATGAGGATCATGCATATTTATACACAGAGTACATAGAATATCACAGAATATATCTGGTTGGAAGAGACCTCAAAGATCATCCAGTCCAGCCTTCGACCCAATCTTCTTCTGCTAGCCTTGATGTAATGCCTAGTGGCCAACACTGATAGCAGTTAGGATGGTAAGAAGACATTTTCCATTTCTTTCTGTCTTTTCTTTTATGTCTTTTTCCTGTTATGTTTTATCCTAAACTTTTGTTGCAGGCCTTTTGGGCTATGGTTTGTTTGCACTAACAAGTGTAGTCCTTCAGCCAAGAAAGCCAGCCGTATGCCTGGAAACACTCAAGGCCAGATTGGACAGGGCTCTCAGTATCCTCATGTAGTTGAACATAATGCTGGCTCACTGCAAAGGTGGTTGGATTAGATAATATAGAAAGGTCCCTTCCAACACAAACCATTCTATGATTCCATTTAAGTGCTCAGATTGTTACTGCAGTATGAAAAAAAGTCTTAATTAAAGATTATATTCTTGGCATCTTGTGTAACAGATTTTCAAGCTTATATGTTCTGCATACAGTACTTCTATCTAAGTAGAGTTATTTCTGTGTATTTTGAGGCTGATCTGCCTGACATATAGAAGAATCCATGTAGTAGCTATAGTTTTGAATTTCATTTGTAATTAAATTTCTTTATACCTTTTCAATCCTTTCAGTCTAGATTTCATTAAAGTGTGAGAAATGGTTTGTTTTCCCTCATTTTACTGTCACTTATAGCTGTTTTTTTTCTGCTCGTATTTCAGACTCTTGGATATGATCAATTAGAATTTCGTAATAGAACACATTTATAAGCTTCTGTTTGTTTAAGTTGTTTGACTGTTTTCCCAAGTGTGTGTGTGTGTGTGTGTATATATATATTTTTTTTTTTTTTCCATGCAGCTTGTGTGGTCAGAAAGTTTTGAGATTGTTGTAGGAAATCCATTACTTCTAAACATCTCTGTACTTGGGTGGTCATCGAATAGCTAGAAACTATCATTATGAGCCATGCTGCTCATTTATACATAACTTTAGAGTTTCAAATCTCTTCCTGCAGTTAATTGCTCTCATTATATTAACATTTTTATGATTTATAAAAGTTTCTAAAGTTTTTGACAGTGCTCTAGGCTTGCTTAGATTTACTATGGCACAGCAAAGTTTATCAAATGGTTATGTTAAGAAATATATATTGCAATATGTCTTCACCCATCTTTCTGCAGCATCTTTTCATCAGACATATTTTTAAAGTTATTAGGAAGTTTCATTAAAATATTGCACTGTTATTTATTTTAGCAGTAGATTTTTTTTTTTTTTTTTAAATATATGTTTGGTCTGGAAACCAGGCTGAAAATACATGGAATCATCTGCATGCTAAAATGGGTGTGAATGATCTGGAGCATCTCAATTGCTTGGTATCTGACTTGCTCACCCTTCAAAGAAGGGCAGAGGTGAATACCTTCACATTTATTTGTGGGATATAATGTAGGAATTTCAGTTTAACAGGTGTTAAGATTTTTTTTATATATAAATCTCTTCATTGAGGTGAGGATTGTCCTTTACAATGAGTTTTGGGTCACAGAATGAAATTTGAAAAGGAAATTAATTAAAAAGTCTTGATGTTACATCATTGTTTTGATGAAACATCTCATCTTACAACTTCTGTATTGTTTATTGCAATTATTTGTGTAGTCATTTTAACAAGTGAAAATGGTCCAAACCATCTGATAAACCTGATATCTGGATTTTCAGTATGGTGAAAATACTGATTATGTTGTTCTCTGTAAGCAACAATATCCTTCAGAGGTGCTAACTATTAGGTGATTTTTACTCTTGTTCGCTATTTGTCAACTTTGGCAAATATCATTATTCTGGGCTCCTCTCACTTACATTCTCTGTTGTGACTAGCTGCAAAGACCTAATAATTAAACCTAATTTTTAAATTGTACCTTTATAGTTTATGCCATTCTCAGAAAAAAAAAAAAAAAGACATGCCTTGTTTTAGAAATGTTAGTGTCCAAGCTGACAAAATGTGCAAAACTTCAGGTACCTATCAGAGGGAAAGTAGCTAAGTTAAGTGTATCACTCATGGACACTGTAACACTCCATAGTTGCAAGATTGTGATTTCTTAGTCTTACAGTAACATACCCTACCAAAAGAAAAATAAACTATTTTCATGCACAGTTTATTGGAACTAAGAGTGTTGTGTAGGAGTCTTTGTGTAAATGGTGAATCCAGAGTGGTAGGGGGAAGGAAGTGATAAAAAGAATATTACTAGAGAAAGAATAGGAAACAAAGAAGGTGCTGAGCAAGAGGAAATAAGTTGCAAGTTTTTGCAGAAGTGCAGTTACACTGTGAGTGTTTGAAGGTGAAGGTAAACCACTGGAGAACCTTTCGCTGAAAGGTTGAAATACCCGTGATGTATTGAAGTGATAGCAATGTACAATAGTTTTCATCAGGACTTGGAAAAATTTGAGTAGGAGAACAAGCCAGAATAGCTTAAGGAATTTGGCTGGAAAATGAATTTCAAACGATTTGCTAGTAGGGATTAAGACTTTGGAATGTACAAATTGTTATTATGCTCTATGGGAAATTAAGGCAGAGCATTTGCAACTGGCATTTTATAGTCGATGTTCATTTGCAGTGACAGGACCAGTCTAGTTGTGGGCTCCCCAGTTCAAGAGGGACATAGAACTGCTTGAGAGGGTCCAGCACAGAGCCACAAAGATGATTAACAGAATGGAACATCTCTCTTATGAGGAGAGGCTGAGGGAGCTGGGGCTCTTTAGCTTGGAGAAGAGGAGACTGAGACTGAGAGATGACCTCATCAGTGTTTATAAATATGTAAAGGGTGAGCGCCGGGAAGATGGAGCCAGGCTCTGCTCAGTGATGCCTGATGACAGGACAAGGAGCAGTGGGTGGAAGTTGAGGCATAGGAAGTTTAATGTAAACATAAGAAGGAATGTTTTCACTGTGAGGGTGACAGAACACTGGAACAGGCTGCCCAGGGAGGTTGTGGAGTCTCCCTCTCTGGAGATATTCAACACCCACCTGTACGCATTCCTGTGTGATCTGTTATAGGTGATCCTGCTCTGACAGCGGGGTTGGACCCCTCTTTCGAGGTCCCTTCCAGCCCCTGGCATTCTGTGATTCTGTGACACAGGACGGAGCAGATAAGTAGATTTCCATTAATGACATTCATAATGCTTTGGGCAGAGAATCAGAAATTTCAGTATATGTGAATTTATGGACTAGGAGGCTGGACTAGAAGATCTGTAAAGATCCCTTCCAATGCAAACCATTGTATGGTTCTGATTGCATTGATGAAAAATTAATCTCACTATCAGGCAAAATTTAATCAGCCTGGGCTGAAACTTGGACACCGAAATCCACCTAAGGCTCAGACAGCAGTTAAGTCCTATAAGCTTTTGAAGACTACCTAGTCTTTTATATAACTTACAAAGTTTACCATCCCCTGTGGCAATTTAAACTGAATGGTGATCCAACCTAAATTATTCTATAACCATATTTAGCATGATAGTTTACAGCATGCTTAGCTTTAAATCAGCATGCTCAAAAATGCTTCTTCCGAGGAAGTGGGGATCTGTTTCCCACTTAAAAACAAGTTCAGAAAGACAAACATGGGAATTCTACCCCTATATTCCAGGTAAATGTAGTACGCACTCGTGTTCATAATGCCTGTGCGCTGTGACTTGACCCTAATAAGCAGGACTAAGGTGTCAGCAGAGAGAGTAGTCATAGATACCAAATTGAGAACCCTTCATGACATGCACATATATGAAGAAACTGTGGAAAGCTGTGATACCTATTAGTAGGACTGCTTTTATCCAACTGTGGTGTAAAGTGAATATACTTGTATTTGGTAGGGAGGTGGTTTGGAACCAGCATTGCATCTTTTCCCAACTAAATGTCTTGCATGTCCGTGGTGGCATGGATTTGGAACATCTTACTGACGTGGAATCTTTGGAGGACAAAAATTATTAGAAGAGAAGACAGAATAAATTTAAATGGCAGGTGTGACACTGAAATATAAGGGACTACTGTGAAGAATAAAGAGTTTTTTGTAGTTCAATTCTCTGTACAATAATTGTTCCTTGTAGAAGTTACTTTGTTATTGTTAACTCAGATTTCTTCTGGGATGCTACAATTTAAAAATCATTGGGTAGTGAGTTTCATAGTCAAACATACTGTAATTAATACTTTTAGTCTGATTTATAAGAGCATGTATTTTTCATTTAATTTTAAAGTTTACCTTGTGCATGGTATCTCCTTTTTCCTCTTCTCTTTAAATACATGTTTCATTTAGTGTCTACAGGTCTTACTTCAGTGCTGACTATGTGAAATCTTACTTGCTGTGATTTGAATTGTGGCATCATAAATTAAAGTACTGAGAGGTTACCAATTTTATTTTCCTGCCTGGGCAGTATACTGCAGAGAAAGTAAAACAAATTTAACTAATAGAAATTTAAAATGCATAGGTTTCTGTGCTGTTAACATAATTTTTGAATGTGAGTATTGAAGTTGAGACCTTCTCTTCAGTATATTGATGTTGGAAAATGAAGAGTCTGTGTGGTGACTGAATTTCCATTGACACTTTTTTTGCCATTTCTAGCAGTACTTACTTCAAACATTGAACGTTTAGCTCCTGTTTTTTCAACTGTTCCTTGAAAATAGCTATTTCAAATCAATATTAAAGCTACGTGTCTCATGTTGGTCTGTCACGTGATAATGTCATTTATTTTCACTTTTAAAATAGCTGATCACAGTGGAAAATAGCTTTAAATACATTTTTAGGTATTTTATTATATCTACAGGTATTTTTACAGCTTAACTCTCTTATGAGGGGCAAAAGAAGAAACTGGGTTTTTTTTAAGAACTGTTTTATCCTTTGCTACTCATTCGAATAGTAAAATTTGGCTCAGAAATGCTATATCTGAGTTTCATGTATTGTTAGTTTAAATGCATTTAAATGAGACTTTGTAACAGAACCAGGGTGTGTGTGTGTGTGTGTCTGTTTGGGTTTTTTTGTTTCATAATAAAAATGTCACAGATGGATTAGGTATATAGTCCACATCGATCCAAATTAAAAAGAAACCCCCCCAAAAAATAGTTAAATAAATATCTCACTGAGATGAAAAATGTTTACTGATTATTACAAGATAGAGAAGTAACATTAGCATTTAGCTTGGCTTTCTAAGATGTCATTTAACTGCAACTTTATATATATTTTAAATGCGATGGTGTTGAAATTTTTAGTGAAGCGATTGAAGCTTAAAACTCTTAGGAAAAAAAATGCTACTCCTTTGGAATAACTTTCTGGAATTTCCATGTTTGAGCAATATATAATTTTCAATGATTTGACTTCATTTAATTTATTTCAGCAAGTACCCATGAAATAATTTTTTTTTGGTAAGTCAATTTCCGACGTGATGGAACATTTGCCAAAATGAGTAATAGCTAGTGCCACCTTAGACATAGTACTAAAATTCTGAAAATACATTTTATGTAATTTTCATTGCATCAGGAAAATATTTTTGGTCAAAATAATACTTGAGCAGCCTGCTTTTCATTTTCTGAAAATATTGTTATGAAGCAAGGATGCAGACTTGCTGGTCTTTCTATCATTCACCAGTTCTCACCGTTTCTGCTCATGGAAATAGGTGTCACTTTTCCTTATTTTTACAGTTTTCCAAGTGTTAAATGCTAGTTTATGGATGCTGTGTGTCAAAGCTGTTTGTTGATTCTGTTTCTAAAATGAATATATTTGTTCTAAATATTTTGTTGGACATGTATGAAGCTGAAAAGATAAAATTATGGTAGGCTGGTTTTGTTACAGATTATGAGACTTACAATAGCTTCTGTTATGCCAAATGAAACTAAAGCCACTGCGTAAAATATATCTCTTTTGGCATTTGAACATCAGTTTCAAGTGTCTTATGTAGCTTAAAAGTTACACAAAAGCTGTTATGGAAGTATATAAAATTGTTATTGGCTAAATGTAAAGGTTCTATGTGTGGATAATCAGAAACAAGATAGATTGATGAAATAATTTTAAAATGTGATTGTTTTATGGGCATTTTTCCAATCACAACATAGTAATGAAAGTTCGTCAAAGTGATAAGGTAACTGAACTCAATGAATACTTGCATTAAGTTTTCATGTAACTTCAGTTAGCTGCAGATGTTTAGGGGAGTGTCCTTTCAAGGAGCAGCACATGAGTGTGTTATGGAATGGCTGAGGAAACAGTGCTTTGTTATTTTAGAGATAATTTTAAAATAAAATCACTTTGAAAATCAACTTATTTGGGTGCTTTAATCAGATTTTCTTTTTTGTAGGCTGGCAGTGTAAATGATATAAAATTGACAATGTTTTAAAAATTTAAATAAGCAGCTAGATTAGAAGCCTTGGTAAAAAACTACTGTGCAACCGTGCTTCCTTTAATATATATTTGGGGTTGTTTTTACTTTACATACTTTGATGCAATTCAGACATGATATCCCCTCTTACTATAAACTTTTAAATGTGGCTTTTAAAATAATTCTTTTTGATACAGCACAATGTCAGAATGGTGGAACTAAATCACAACTTATTTAAAATTGAGAGGCAATAAACCTGTTTCTTTGATGGGTAATTGCCCATTTCAGATTTCTGAGAGGCTAGGCATTATGAGTAGGCACTTTTAGGCTATGCGTAAGAAACTCAAATAACTTATGTAATAAAGTGCATATATTGAGGCATGGGAGGAATAGTTCATTTTCCGTTGTCAACTGCCAGGCGAGTCAGATTTTGAAAGAAGAAGGTTATTAGTCACACATAATTTTGTAGAGTCCAAAAAGCAGCAGTTTACATAATCTACGTGTGAATATAAGTAGATGGATTTAAGCAACGTCCTTTTGTGAATGAAATTATAACAAAAACTATAATCTATTGGAAGTTCAGCTCAAGGCAGCTTGCTACAAGTTGAAGAACGTTAATGTTTTAGCTGGAACTCGTGTAAAAGAAGTATTATTTTAAACAAAAATGAAGTCTACAGCTATCTGGTTGTGAATGTCTTTCAATTAGAGTGGCGTCCGTGGATCTTGGATCTGGATGAAGATTTGGCTAGAAATTCTCCACATCCTTATTCTGTGTTTTCCTCTGAATAAGAAACAGCATGTGTGAATTACATTTACTATAATCCACTCCATACAGGAGGATAGAAATTCTGTGAAAAATGATTATGCATGGTTTAGAATTATTTTGATTGTAGTGGATAGATTCCATTTCAGTGTAACTGGTTCGAAGTTAAAGTTATTTTCAGAAGTAATGCAGATCAGTTGATGTTTTATTATTTAGCTAAACATAAACCTATGAATAAGAAGTAATTCTGCAGTTGCAGACAATCACATTCCAATGGTGGTGTAACTTCCTGCATTTAACCAAACATGAAACATTATTCAGTGAAAAGGAAAAATACTCTTTTTCCTGAGTGTGCTACCAAAGCAATTAGAATGAATTGCTACTACTGTAAAGTGGAGAGTTACTGAATGAGATAATCTGTATTTAAGCTTCCCATAGTACAAACCTATGGAATAAAAACATGTTCTCCTATGCATCAACTTAAAAATATTTTTACAGTTGTAGCTGCTGTGTTTATAAAGCACTTTCTCCTATTTTCACAAAAACAGAATGCTTTTTTCTGTTATGGAAATAACTTTCTATTTAAGTGCTGAAAGTGCTGCAATGCATTCGGTGTTTTCCAAAGGCTTACTAGCTCCAGAGAGATACCCAATTCCTCACTTTCTGGTTTCAGTCAAAACAAAGGAATGTTTTCCCGTTGATGCACACATAGGAACACTACCAAACTGAAGTGATGACTGTGGGTGTTTTCAGGGCAAAAGGGGAATTCAGGGAAAAAACCCACCTATTCCTAAAATGATAGAACTATTAGTAATTTTTTGTAAAATGCCAGAAAATGAGTAACTTTCAATACAATACTATTAGACTAGAATACGAGTGCAATTAAAACAAAAAAATTATGCTGCATATCTTTTGCCTCATTTCCAGAACGTTCTGTAGAATATGATGTGACCTTCATGTGGAAATTCAGTCTAGTATTACTTAAAAAGGACATTTGCTGGCTTTTTCATTTGTTACTAAGAGAAGAGACTGTCTGCATATTGCATAGTATAAAGAATATTCTATACGTTATGAATAAAGTAATGATTGGACTATAATGTATTTACAATTCATGTTACAAAAAAGAGTTTTAAAATATTTTTAAACTGTCTATTCATATGGAAGCTCTTAAAGGTGAAATACAGTTTGTAAATGTCCAGTTTGGGCTTTTTGCTGAAGAGGTTACTGAAAGGAAATAAAATACTATTTAACTTCAGATTCTAATTCGTGCAGAAATGTTCCTTCTCAGATGTTACTTTTGAATTAAACTGCCTAAGTTGCAGCTTTGACTGCAATTATCTGTACATTTTGGCTTCTAGATCAGTGGAGTCTGTCATGTGTTAAAGACCACTATCTAAGAACTGGAAAATCTCTTGTGAATAAATACTCTGTAACATCACGTGGATGAAATGCAGAGAAAATATTCATACTAGTTAAGAAATATAATTTTCTAGATGCTGTTTTTATGTCTCCCAGCAAATTAAAGAGGTCAAATTCCTGACAGCTTGTAAAACAGAATCAGTTAGCCCTAGCCTCACACAAAAATGTACCAAGCTATCACTATGTTTTACCTTTGTATTTAAACCAAAAAGTAACTGCTATTTGTGGTTTTTTAAATAGAATTATTTTTACTTCGATTAAGCAATCTTCAGAGTTGCAAATGTTTTTGACCTTCCCATATGTTTTCTTTTGTCTTTGGTAGAAGTAATGAATCTCATGGATTGTATTTGGACTGTCAGTGGGATATGATATAATTTACATTACTGGCTGGTTCCCTTCCAGACGTCTACATGGGCTGAAAACTGGATTATGGTATTTAAGATACAAACTGTCTGCCCTTACTTGTCACAGAAAAATACTTGTCAGTTAAGCCACAAACTCATATAAATAAGACTTTGATCTTAGAGCAACATACTTCTTAACTGATCTTTGAAAACAGAAGTTCAAAATCTCTGTTCTGCAGAATTTGTGATTTATATATGCTTTATATGCCTAATAGGTAGAAGTATTTTATTTAAGGTATTTTAAAAGACAAACAAGGGAAGGGAAACAGGAGATCAGTTACATACTTCATTATTGAAAGTATTTGTAGCATAACAGAAGAAATGAGAAATTAGTAAATGTATGAGGGGATTACTTAAGAGTACAGATTTTATTTAGAATATGTTGGTCCCAGTATCTATCCAGAATAGATTTTACTTAACATATAAAACATTAAAGTTGTAATAAAAAAAAATTAAAAAATACATATACAATGCATACTCTATCTGGGCATTTATCTTTAGATGTTTCTAGACTTCTGCTTGATTAGAACTGATTCATACTTTTACATTGTATTAAGCATTTAATATGATCTGTTATTTCTGCCACCCTCAACCAAAAAGCCCCATCAATTTTCTGACCTTACCAATATTTTAATATGGTAGTTATTTTGAGGGTTGCATTTATTCGGTGTTCTGTGGCACGTCTTTCAGGAGGCTTCTCTATGCAATAAAAAGATGTGATTTTTTTTTTTTTTTTTAAAAAAAAAAAGAAAATTAGCCAAATACTAGTTTTGTTTAATTCTGTGAAAAAATTGTTGTTCACATTGGATAATTGAACATGTTCTTACAGAAATCTGAAATAAATGATTCAGCCTTACTTAGGAAATTTGTTATGTTTATTGTTGGATGATTTAAAAGAATTGCGATTCTCAGAACAAAAATAGAGCGCTGTGGTCATACAAATAACCCAGCTGTTAATGTCAGTGTGGCTCAGATCATCATTGTTGCCTCTATGAAGGTTCCCTGACCTGCTGTGATTGTTCTGTTTCATTAGCTGTGCCATACTTCAACTATTTGCCAGGGAGGTTGTGGCTGCTCCCTCCCTGGAAGTGTTCAAGGCCAGGTTGGACAAGGCCTTGAGTGACCTCTACTAGTGGGAGGTGTCCCTGCCTATGGCAGGGGGCTGGAACTAGATGGTTGAGGTTCCTTCCAACCTTACCATTCTATGATTCTATTTTAATTGAAATCTCCTGTATGGAAAGATATCCTGGGAAAAGGCTCTTTGTGTGTACTCAATTGAAAGTTTTTAGCTGGGCAACAAAATACTCTATGTTGCATCCCTGCGGAGCACACTGGAGCTCAGGGTTGTGGGATGTCACATGTGTGGGTTTTCTAGCAGCTCAGATAGCCTATAAGTAGCAGCTTCTTTTAGTGTCCCAGGACCAGCAAAAGAGTAAAATTATTAAGTTTGGATAAAATGGAGAGCATACTAAAAGAAAATGAGGGACAGCATCTACTACAGGAGAAATGAGACCACACTTAGGCAAAGATTATACATAAAGTTGCTGAAGCAAGATGAATTGCTTGCAGCAGAATATGCTTCTCTCCATGAAGAGAGAACAGGAAGAACGCAGGATTTTGGCTGAACTCTGAATTCTTATTTCTTTACTGAAAGCAATTATTTGTGAAGGCTGCACAGCAGCTGAAGGGTGTGAAACATGAATAGGTGGAGCAAGAAGACCACACTTTGCTGGATGAAGGGAATGAAACCAACATGAGAAGCTGGGCATCAGGAAGGTAAAGAAATGGCACCAGGGCCCTGTTACTGAGCTGGGACAGAGGCATGCATTCTTCCACTTAAAGGAGGGGAAAATGAGCATTGTCTTAAGACAGGCAGTCTGTCTTAAGATGGGCATTTTCCACTTTATGAATGCAGGTTTTTGCAACTCTAAATGCTGTTTAGCACTGTTTTGGTGTGTAACTTCCTTTGTTTGTGTTACTGTAGTGCTCAAAGATTCCAGTCATGGTTAGGGTGGCTTTATGCAGATAGGAAGACAGACACTGTTCCAGAGGATTTGTACCGTTTGGCTTGGCATGTGCCAAATATTACATGCAAGAGTAGTTCCTTTGTAAGATGGTGTGTGTGCTCACATGGCTCAAATTAGGAAAACTCTTATATGTCAGCATGGTTTCATCCTTAAGAGCAAGCTGAACTTCAGTACTTGGAGCAGTGCCAGAAAATTCTAATGGGCATGTTATTATTTGCCATTGCAGACCTATGTATAGGTTTGAAGGACTGGAGCCCAAATTCTTCTGTGTTCGGGTTTTCTAGTGAAGAAGATCTTTTAAATTTTGAGGAGTCTTGTTAAAATAAGGAAGTAGGTGCCTGCTGCCTGTTGAGTGGCAATGCTATTTCCTCTATTTCAGAGATTAGAATGTTGCTAATATTGGACATATGTGTTCAAGTGCCTCAAATTCAGGAAATAATAAGAATCTACACCAATGTTCAGCACTAAAGAGCTCTTCAACATATAAATTTAATTTATTCAGAGAAAGGACCAATTTTTATTCCTACCTGTTTGGTTTAAACAGGCGTATTTCTAGAAGCCAAATGTCTGACTACTCCTACCCTTTCTTTAGGATGATTTCAAGGAAGTACTTGGATAAAGTATTTTTCTCTTTCAAATTAAAGTACATGAATAAATAACCTCCCAAATACCACCACCAAGACTTCACTTAAAACACATTATGTTTTCTGTTGAGAAAACCCCTTACAAAACAGGCTGGGAAAGCCAATGGCTTTCTTGTTTGCTCTGTTTCCCCTCTGCCTGTACTCCTTATACTAGCATCTACAATCTTTTCCCTACTGTACTGATTCTGTATGAAATCCTCTCCTTAGCTTTACAGTAAGAAGGTAGGCTTGAAACTTTTTTCCTGTGATATTGAGTGCCGTTCTACTTCTTAACTCTTCTGCTATTTCTTCTGAAGAATATTTTTGTAGTTAAGATACAAGATTTGACAGTTGCTACACTTCTCTCAATATTGCTTTGCATGAGACATATGCATTTTCGTACCATGCTTATCAAGCGTGCAATTTATTTAACTAAAGTTTGTAGAATAAAACATTTGCTTGTGAAAGAGTGTGGTACATTATGGTTAGAAGTGTCACATTTTTCATTCTCTTGGTTCCGTGGCTTAGGTTGTATCCTTTACTGTCTTGCAGATTTTTTTTTTTTTCATAGCATATTGGGTTGTGGTTTGCAAATGTCATTTGTCCTTTAAGCTCATATTAACAGATGAGTGGATAGCACTGATTCTATGTCAAATGAATTTCAGTGTATGTGCCTTAACCCTGAAGATGACTTTTAAGAAAATCATGTATTTAAATATTATTCTTAATGTTAGTGCAAAAGTAGGTACATAAATTCTGGATGTGTAGATATTAGTAAACTCAATGGAGTAATTTTTTTTAAAGGAATGAAATTATTCCTTTAAATAAATTTAATCAAACATTTATTAGTACTCTTGCCACTGTTTGTGTCTCAAATAATTTTTCCTTTAAAGTCTATGCATAATATTGGAAAACCCTTTTGGGTGGCAGGGGTAGTTAACCACATCACTGTATTTCAGTTCTATATTTACAGCAGGAATTTTCCTAGTGAAAATTATACTTTGCAAACAGTTTAAATTTTAAACTAATATTTTTCTTATAATGAGCAGTTGGGAAAGGTTTTCCGTCACAGAGTATTATGTCCGGTGAAAACATACCTGCAGAACACAAAGTTTCTGAAGCAAAGCTATTATTGAATGTCCCTGCTGCTCTTCCAACCAAAAATTTCCCAGTCCTACAGGTGATTATATAGTACTGCAGTGTGAAGTGCACATCAATTTATTTTCAGTTAATTAAGATAAAGTTCTGTATTTTCTCTTAATCTTTACTTCTTTGGGACATAATTTTCTTTCTCAATTTTAATTACAGTTTTAAAAAATATTGTCAGGCTCTATATATCAACATAAAATAATGCAAGAAAAAAAATTGAGCCCCTCCCTATATATACAAGGTCTTCAATTTAGACTAAATAACGAAGAAGTGCCAATTTGTAATTTAATTTTTAAATTATCATTTTTCTTGTCATGCGTTATAAACTAACATGAGAGGACAAAATTACACAGAATCGCAGAATGTTAGGGGTTGGATGGGACCTCAAGAGATCATCTATTCCAACCTTTCTGCTAGAGCAAGATCACCTATAACAGATCAGGAATGCATGCAGGTGAGGTTTGACTATCTTCAGAGAGGGAGACTCCACAACCATCCTGAGGAGCCTGTTCCAGTCAGACTCACAGTGAAAAAAATTGTTCCTCATTTTTCCATGGAACTTTCTATGCCTCGACTTCCACCCATTGCCCCTTGTCCTGTCACTGGGTGCATTCTTAAAATAGATGTTAACATGCATGTGAAAATATGAAGGAAGTTCACTTATGCTCAGTTTATGCTGCCACCTCTCTAGGCAGTGATTGCCCATCTGGAGTCATCATCTGTTCCCATTTTTAAACATTTCATTTGTTCTTTTGAGTTTCGGGGGTGGGGGGGGGGGGGGGGGATGTATTNGGGGTAATTTTGTAGAATCACATAATGTTTTGGATTGGAAGCGACTTTTTGAAGGTCATCTAATCAAATCCCTCACCTCGGGTCACTATAGACCTTCTCCGACCTGCCCTGGAATGTTTCCAGGGATGGAGCCTCCACCACATCTCTGGGCAACCTGTGCCAGTGTTTCACCAGCCTCTGTGTGAACAATTTCTTCCTTGTATCTAGACTGAAAAGGTAATCCTGAGACCGTTTGAAGTCACAATGCTGTTATCAACATGTAGTATTTCATATTTAATACATAAATTAAAGCTTCTTATCAAGTCAACAGCTAAAATGTCTCAAACAAAATATTTAACGTGGATTTTATCCAATGTGTTAAGATCTATTGGACAAATTTTTCTTGCATGGTTTGACTGTAATCACCTTACCTCCATTACTTTTTTTTTCCCCATAATGTACATGACAATCATGCAGATGTGCCTGCAATTCACTCAAGGTTGCCAGGAAATTGGTTTCTGCAAATAAACGAAATGTCAGCTCAGGAAAAATATTCAGAAATATATGGTATTGTTTTAAGGAATATAAATACATGCCCATGCTACCTCCAAACTGTGCGTTTAGTAATAAGTTACCTCTGTATCAAAAGAAATTCCTCCAAAATTGTAACAAATTGTATATATTTTTAGCTTACCTTTTTATCAGCAAATGTTTTAAAAAAAAACCAAAAACCTCTATCCCTTATAAAATATGTACACTTTAAAGATTTTATTGGTGCAAATTCTTGGGTTGCTATTTTTTTTTTTTTTTTTTAAGGACTGTTACATCTCAAAGCTGGAGCTTTCTGTTGCAATGCCATTGATAGAAACAGTTTATTGCTATTGAAAACCACCAAAATGCTGCTTTTGATCAGAGGGAGTATTACCTGTTCCTACTTTTACTTGCATTTATGCCAAGATGAAATAGTTCACAAATAGCACTCTAAATAGATGTTTTCCTTAGTGAGCTCACTTGAAGTGACACATTAGGGCTGAAATCTCAGCCTCATGGAGTTTAAACTCACATCAACTTCCTGGGGATCCAGACTTCTTTTAAGAAGTGTACTTCAGATGAAAAAATATTGACATTTCCTTCAGGTTTTCAGACTTGTGATGTTCATCAGAAGAATGTAATCGTATTTGTTAACACGTCTACTGTTACCTTTACTCAGAAGATACTTTACCGTTACGTACTGTGTTGTTTGAAATAAATCCATGTTAAAAATATGATATTATTGGATTGCTTAGCTTTTTATAGAAGCTTCAATGCAGGAAAGTATAATTGTGAAGGGTCGATTTATTTTTAAATGACCTGTGAAATTGTGACAGGGAAAGAATAATTTGTATATCTCATTTACTGATCACTATTAAAATAATTATGCCAAAAAAGCAATGTTCCTTAGAGTATTTGAAATTAAACACACTAATGCAAGAGGATATCTAAGGTGAAAGATGTTTGTGTAATGCTAAACATAACCAAAGAAACTGTGGTTTTAGCAAAGGTACTATGCTCTATTTTATCAAGAGCCAGAAGTTGCATAATGAAAGTCTTTCAGTTAAAAAAAATATAAGTAAAGAAAACACAAAAATGCCACCCAGCTGGTAGAGATCTTCCTAATTTTTACCTGATTGTATTTCTGAAGAAATATGGCAGGGCCCTCGTAAATTTTCAACATGAGCTGCATTTTTGTTGCCAATTTCCATATCCTTTTAAAAGTGCTGAAGCGTGCATTTGCTATTTATGTTTGCAGTAGACTGAGTACACTTTTACTATTTGTGGTTTCAGAAATTGGAAACAACCAAACAGTGGTGCTATGGTCTAAAAAAATAAATTTTAAACAGCTGTGGGACAGTATTTTTAGAATGGTAGGAGTCCTTCTGAAGACAGACTGGTAACTGTGTCTCTGCATAGGAATGCTGCAGAGGGATTTTCAAACTCAGAGTTGTCTTCACACCTTTGTCTGTATTGTCTTGGGTCATCAGATTTTGGGACTAGTAGAGCTGCTTGGAGAAATAACTTCATCTCTGTATTTCCATGCTATCCATATGGATATTTTTATGCTATTTGTACAGATACTGTTTTTTAAAGTTCTGTATCAAATCCCGTATATCCAGTTCCCTCTGGCTTAAGAATTCTTTAGGAATTCAGTAAAGGATAGACAATTAACTGTGATCTTATTTGTACAGGTAATAAAAGGTTGTAGCAGGCCGGAAATCCAATGGCTTATTCTGGCTTACTTTGGCATGCCAGTTTTATTTATTCCCTAGCAGTTTTCCTGTATAGTAAATAACTTGTCCAGATATAGCAGCATTTAATACTATAATTAATTTGATTAAAAATAGACATGTTTCATTTCTTTTCCATTTAAATGGTGACTGTAGTCCTGCCACAGGTAATACCAAGCTGTAATTTGGATGTATCACTCTGAAAACAACTATTCCAATTTTTGCTTATGAAAGAAAAAAACAATTTGCTATCTCAGAACATTTTAGAAATGGCAACCGGAAGTTTTTCTTTTACTCATCTACATCTTTAGTTACTCATGTTTAGTTACTCATCTTTAGACTAGATGTTAAGAGGAAGTTTTTTCCAGAGGGTGGTGAGGCACTGGAACAGGTTGCCCAGGGAGGTTGTGGATGCTCCCTCCCTGGAAGTATTCAAGTCCAGGTTGGACGAGGCCTTGAGTAACCTGTACTAGTGGAAGGTGTCCCTGCCTATGGCAAAGGGTTGGAACTAGATGATCCTTGAGGTCCCTTCCAACCTTACCATTCTATGATTCTATAATTAATTCAAATGATAAACCTAGAATGAGTCCAAGAGACCTTATACAGAATTCAACCTTCTGCATAAGCTTGTCATTGTAATGTGGCAGCTCCTTTGTGGAGGCTGATTAATTTACTAACTAAATCATAATGTGTACCATGGTTCAAGAATTTCATTGATTGCTACATTTGGTTTGAGTTGTAGCCAGGTTTTGATCTAAGGCTTTTAATCTCGGCTTTCTTGGATGTTAACTGTAGTTATTTAATACAAATTTAAAACCAAGTTAATACTGATTTATATCAGGTTTTAAAATTTTAGCTCTTTGTAGAATTTGAATTGCAACTATATACCAATTCTAAATTTCAAAAAATGTTTTTCCAGTGTAGAGAAGCAGCACACATCTCAACAATATCATTGAGTTCTGTTCATGCCATGGTAATGTGCTGGCCATGGAGCTCTTTCTGCTCTGATCCTGCCACCTTATGGGTTATTTATTTTTTTCTGGTAGTCCTGAGTTGTGCAGCTTTTGGGTCCAACCTTCCAGCTTTCATTTCAGATGACCATCCTGCACTTGGATGTGACTTTTATTGAATAACTGATCTGAACTCAGGAAGTTCTTTACAGTGAGGGTGGTGAGGCACTGGAACAGGTTGCCCAGGCAGGTTGTGGAAGCTTCCTCCCTGGAGGTGTTCAAGGCCAGGTTGGTCAAGGCCTTGAGTGACCTGTACTAGTGGGAAGTACCCCTGCTGGAACTAGATGATCTTTGAGGTCCCTTCCAACCTTACCATTCTGTGATCTATTCGTTGCACTTTGGGATCTACCACTAAATGCCATCTGTAGTAGTTTTTAAAGTATACTCAATTTTAATTATACAAGTGGTAAGCAGTGGTCTTGAAATGGACGTGACTGTGATTACAATCACCAAAGTGTAAAAATTAAACATAACACTGACAGTTACTTTTTGAGGTTGTGAATTACCTTGCCATAATAAAATAATGTATTTTTAAAAAATATATGGCCTTATAGCTTTTAAAAGTTGAGGTCAATTTAATATTAGTTTTAAATTCTGACAATGAAAGACACTTTTTCTCAACTCCAAGAAATGCTCCGTCTGTTCAATGGATTTGCTCTCAGTATAAGATGAAAGGATATGTTGCAAATATTTTTTAAGAAGCAGAGGAAGATACAGCACATTGTTCTGTGACTTAGAACACTTTGATGAACACTTTTTTGGAAAAATTTCGCTGAGTACTTCTTTGGAAGAAACGATTTTAAGTGTCTTTCCCAAAGTGGTTTAACTAGAAAGGAATTACTATGTTAAGCTGTGAGTGGGATAAGGTAGATTGACACTGTTACCAAGGTATCTTTGTAACCCACATCACTACTAAGCCCTGATAAAACAGTATTTCTTTCTACATAACATTCCTCAGGCAGTGCTTTTAATTCTTTGCGTCTTCTGCCTATCAAAGAACTCCTCTGACAAAAATAATGCTGCAGATACAAACCTGAAAGAGTTGTGTTGAACTTACTTTGTCAATGAACCTTTGAACTTTAGTTCATTATGCTCTTATCATTGACTCTGAAATATTAAAAATAAAAAAACCTTCAGTATTTAAAGAATTTGTTATCTGTAACAAGCTTTAAAAACTACTGGATGTTAAGCGTATGTATATTTTACTGAGATGTTAGTAACATCAGATGGAAATATAAGGAATGTTTTTCATTAAATGATAATAAAATATTCAGAGACGGAAAATGAATAGTAAAAAGACTCCAGTGAACTCTCCTCATAGTAATTAATGTAAATAATGGATTTTCTCTCCATAAAAATGAAAAGTGTATTTATTATCATGTAGATATTTGATATACCAGCTTTAGAGCTGTTTTTGACAAAATATTTTTTGCTGCATTTTCAGAAAGTTGTTAATCTATTTTTTATGACCTTTGAGAAGGTCAATTATGAAAATTTAAAAAAAACACCACAAAACAGCCAACAACACATAAATTTTGAGATTAATTTCAGAAAAACTGTATTTTGTCTACTGTTTGAATTATGTTAATTCATACTCAGACTTGAGTGCCAGAATCCCATATTCTGGAATGCTGTGGACCAAAAACTAAATTTGGTTCTTAAGTTGTAAGCATGTCATTTAAAAATGGCAATGCTCCTCCAGTATGAAAAGAATAGCTGTCAATTTATATTTTTCAAAAATCATTCTAATTGGATGTTTCCACATATTGGTAAATGTCACAGTTTAGAATTTATTTATTTTTATTTAGCATATTTAGAACTTTAATCAAAATAACTGTTCTGTAGATATGTCATTCCTGTTTTGTTTGACAAGGTTTGGATCATCTTAGAAATTGTGAAAATCTGATTGCTTTATCATGTCACTGCTTCAGAAGAAAATGTTACACTATCTTACAGAAACTCAAGTACTGTTTCTATAATATATTCTCTACTTGCAATTATAATTGCTAATTAGTTATGTAGCTGCTGTTTAGATTTTCAATATTGAGAATGGTATCTTGATAGAATGTGTATATTTAGATTAATATTTGAACATCAGTTATCATTCAAGGTACACTTAGGATAAATGTATTATCCACTGTTGTACTTAAGGCAAAAATCTAGCACTTTGGAAGATGTATGATCTAGCAGTGACCCTCAGGATTCAGCATTAATTTTTGATACCTGTGATTGCCACTGAGGTGATAGGACTCTATAGTTCAGATAATCTGCTTTGGTGGGGATCTGCATTTAAACATCAAGTGGGCCACTACTTCTGTCTGTGTAAATTTAAGAATTGCTTCAGTTATTATCCTAGTCTTGTTGAAAAGGTGTTATAACACTGAAAGAAACCTTATCCCAAATCCTAATCTTGATCCTGAAACATCATTAATTGCATCTTTTGTAGGGAATCTCAAGTTTTGATATGATCTCAAACAATGGTGACCTCAGTAGACCTTGTTTGTAAGCTGGTTCTATGATTTATGGTCTGTTTTTTGTCACATTCAAAAATGTAGGGTTCAGAAACCTGCGTATCCTTGGGGCAAGCTGATGAATGCTAATCTGTAGGTCAGTTAACCATAATTTTTGTAGTTTTTTTTTTTTTAAAGGCCATCATGTTTGTTCCTACTCACTAAATAGAATTCTATAAAGTCAGTAAACTCCTTATCTCTAAATTCAGAAAGGTCTTTAAGAATCAGTTTAGTCTTTTCATCTTATGAAGGATCTGAGCTTTAAGGACCTCAGTTAGACCCACCAGAGTTTCTTCTGGAAAGTGTGCTGTTTTCTTTGGTCCAGAGGACTTCCTCTTTAAATTTCTGAGCTTTGACCAGTTAAAATGTCTTTGTGTGGTCTGATGCCTGAGGGTTTGGGGAAAAAAAAAAAAAAAAGAAAAAAACCCAAATCAAAAAACCAACACCTCAGCCTTACTCCCTCTTAGAAATAGCAACTACAGACATCCGTCTTCCATTTCTTTTTAGGTACTTCTATATTTTAGCCAGAAACTTGGGTTTAGATTTCAGTTTTTGAGCTTTAGGACCATTTTTAATAGCAAACAATTTGTACTTGATATAATAACTGCAAGAGTAAGAAATTACTTAAAATACAGCTGTCTTTCTATAGTTATAGTAGAGCCTTGCTTTAACATTTGAAACCAAATTATAGCTTGATTTGTGTACTGGATTAGTTGAGACATGACCGTGTCTTTCCTGGATCTAAAAGGTAAGTAAACCAACCTCTCTGTCCATCTCTCCTCCCTCCTAAACTTCTCACTGGTTTCATAGGGAAGTACAGGAGCAGAAATTATGTGTTCATGCATGGTCCTGGTCGTGCACCCAGCTTATCATGTTCATTAGGCTTCAGACTGAAAAGAACTGGTAATTCATGCGCTTAAGTGTTAAGACAAGGACAAGACATGGCAGGAGAAAATAAAGGTGGTGGTTCTTTTTTTTTAAAGCAATTACCCAAACTCCAGCCAATCTTCACATGAAAAACCTCCTTGTGGTCCATCAAAATAAACTATTACATAGGAGAAAATACACCATATGGTCAGAATGGTCTTGGGTATCAAGAGACTGGACACCAAGTCTTGTCACCATTGCGGTTGATGTTATTTGTAATCTTGAGTAAGTCTTTCAGCTGAGCTGATTGCAGTTTGTCTGTATCTTCAGAGTAACTCTGTATATATGTTAAAAGTGATGCATGCAAATTAGAATACTTGTAACAGTCGTGGTGGTTGTAACTTACAGATCACATCAAGTGGGTTAAAGGACAACACTCTTTGCTTTTATTGGTGTGTGTTGAAATTGTCTTGTGCATAATGATTACAACTAAGAAGTTCCATTCTAGTGTGGTATGCTAAGAAAATGAGTTTACACAGTTACACTGTCTTGCTAATGTCACGTAAAATCATTGGCATATTTCTTAGAAGCACAGAGGGGTTTGGAAAGGACTTTAAAGATCATCTAGTCAAAGCTTGCTACAGCTAGCAGGGACAGCCTCTTCTCCTTGATGACACATGACAGGGCTAGAGGAAATGGTTACAAGGCATACTAGGAAGGTTTAGGGTGGATATTAGGAAATACTTCTTCACTGAAAGGGTTATCAAACAGGGTGGCAGTGGAATCGCCATCCTTGGGGACATGGACCTGGTCCTCAGGGACATAGTATAGCATTGACCCTTCAGTTCTGGGGCAAAGGTTGAACTGGATGATCTTTCAGGTCATTTCCAACCAGATGTATTCTGTGATTCTGGGACACTATCCACTAGATCAGTTCACTCGAAGCCCCATCCAATCTGAACTAGAACACTTCCAGGGAGGCAGCATCCACAATTTCTGTAGGCAATCTCTTCCAGTGCTCACCAACTTTACAGTGAATAACTTCTTCCTAATATCTAATTTAGCCGACTCATGAAGATACCAGAGATACTGCATTCCCCCTCATGGGTACAATGCATGGGGAGGGAGCAGTTTGTCCCAGCAGAAGCTTAGAGTCCAGTGTGCACCCAGCAGCCAGGCAGCATCTGTTAGATGTGGCTGATTCTTGCCTAGCAGCAAAAGTTAAGGGGGCATGAGACAGGGATGGAGTGGTACATAGCTGCTAATGCAGCTGATGTCTTGGAGCCAATGGTTTGAAATAGCAGAGAAACAGAAGCACAAGCTAAGACATAGCATTATTTTAAAATTGAGTTTCATTGCTTTCTCGCTTTGTCTCTGAGATCAGTCTCTGTAATGTAAATAAATGTAATGCTCTTTTTTTCTGTCTTTGGGATGTTTTGTTATATTATCACTAATATGTTTATTAAAAATAATGAATAAACCTTTTGTAATCTAAAATAGTGCTCCAGAAGAGCAGTTTCACCAGAAAAATATTGCCCATGGAGTAAAATGTTACAGCTTGTATCCGTGAGGACTATGGTACATTGGGGATGGGTTGTGCCTGTTGTATCAGTTATAAAGGACCATGGAATCATGCTAAGATAGGGTTACAGTTGGTGAGATGCACATATTGTATGCTTTTCAACAAGTGTGTCTTTCTCATGATCTTCAAGAAGTCCCCTCTGAGAGCTGATAACCAGAGCTGACAAGTTGGGAATCCCTTTCCTCTACTTTGTTGCAGTGGTGTTTTTTAATCAGAAAATAATTGAGGATGAAAAGAAAAAATGGAATAATGATACAAGAGCATTAAGAATTGTTTGTGATTTTATACCAAATTTGGGATTTTGCCATCCCTGAATAGCCTTAATAATTAGTCACAATCATGGCTTATTTCCAAAACTTTCATTGAAATAAATGAGGTGGCTGAAGTGATCATTGAGTAGTTACAGAGATTGATTTATATGAAGCAGGACTTGTAGGGAGAGGTGATTAATTACGTAAACAGAGACATGTTTCTGATGAAAAGCTTTTGAGTGCTTAGCTATTTTTTCAAGACTTACGCTATTCTCTGGTGTTCATACATGACGAGCCATGCAAATCATGGGTTGAGGATAAAGATTTCCTTGAAGAACTTTCCTGGGTTTATTACCAGTCTGGGATCAAGCATGATAGCAAGAGATTTCTATCCTTCTTTCCTGCCTTTCCCACTACGTAAAGATTTTGATGCTCTGATACTTTTGATTCTTCCTAACTGCAGCAAGCTTTACAGATCTCATCTACAATATGAATGTCTAAATATCAAGTTTTACTATAAACAATTATGCAAAATGTCTCTCAATCTACGTCTCTGAACTTCCTGAACCTCACAGGCTCTTTAAGGAAGTCAGCGGTTTACAGAGCTGAGTCTCATGCTCTTGTTGGGTTGTGGTTGCATGCCTGTAACAGCTCAATAGCACTTTCTTTATGACCCTCCCTTAAGACCATAGCTTTACTTCCTACCCTGCCACTGTTGCAGTTTGTGCTACTTTCACTGCTTTGCCTGAGTTTGGCTTTTACAGGAATGATTTGCTGCAGATAACAGAAATAGATCTGAAATAGCCAGCATCTAAGACCTATAACAAAGTAATTTGTTGCCACCCTTGTAGCAATCAAAATCGGTAAGGATGGTCATGGACAAGCTGGGAAGTTTTCTGTGTTGACGAATATGGGCTATTCACTCAGGATAAGTACTCTAAAGCAATATTTTATCTTTTAATTTTTTCTGACTATACCTGTGCTCTTCTGAAAATTACGGAAATTATTTAACTAATACTTACTAGTAGCTGTGAGATTTCAGGAAGATGCCCTTCAAAACTTCAGTCTTGCAATGACTTCTGAAATAGTTCAGGGAAATTCTTGTTTCATTGCACTGAAATCAGCATTCCTAGTATCTATCACTTCAAAACACATGAGCATCGAGGAAGAAAAGGACTGTTAACAGTTTGAGTGTTTTAAGGATTTCTCTTTTCAGGTAAACTTTAATACAGAAGCATTCTCACTTAGAAATTTCAAATGGTCACTTAACTGCTGGGGATACAGAGATTCACTTTAGGCAACCACTGTTACCATTGATAGTAGGGACAGCATGTCCCTGATGTCTTGGTTTGCTTTTGGATGTCACTTTAAAACAAGAATTTTAGATATATTTGAGTAAATCTCAATGATATAACATGAGATAAAAATGGACTGGGATGATGGCAATTACTGTAAATGTTAGTGGGGTTTTGTTTTTGTTGTTTTTTGATGATTTTTTTTTTTTTTAATGTCAGCTCTTGAAGCTGATGGAGAGGAACTATTTTTGAGGTACACCAAAATGTCATCTTTGTTATAAATCAGACCTTTGATATACCTCCTGAACATCATTGCTAGCCACTATGATTTATTTTTATTTTCTCTGTTTACAAAATGGTACATCGGTTATTGATTGCTTTATAGGACCCTAATGGCTCTCTGTGTACTGTAAAATAATATCTTCCTCAGAAAAGGAAATTGAATGCCGACTTTCAGTCAACCTTTTTATACTCTTCACACATAAACTTTTCCACCAAGGGTGTTCAAGTCTTGTGAGTCACATAGAAAATCTCACTTTGATTTGCCAAACCTGTGATATTTATCTCTTCTTTAAGTAGTGGTAGAGGCTTTGCAATTAAGGAGTTTTTAATACTGGAAAAGGTAAATTTTCCTGCATCACTCTCCTAGTGTGCATCTCATAAGTAAGTGGTAACTTGTGTGCAGTTTTATTGCTATCACCTGAGCCATCGAGATAGTCTTATGAGCTATTTTGTTCCCCTAGTAAGTTTTCTGTCACGAACTCTAATTCTGTCACACTTGTATTTAGTGTGGATCAAAATTTCTGTAAGCCTCCCTTGAAAGGGATACTGTGATACTGTGAAACTTCTGTCTTCACCTGAGATGTTTCTGTGTACTTGGTCCCTGTTCTCTGTTTGAAACAGAACTCTTACTCCTCTTCCTGGAAGTTTTGCTGAAAATAGGAGTGTAAAAAAGGCCATGAAAAATATTGTTGGTCTTACACAAGGCATATATTTGGCAGAGGAAAAAATGTTTTGGAAAATGGGCATTACTTGCAAGCAAATTTGGTTTGCTTATTTTTAAGTGATCTTGAAACAATAATTCCATTTGGTTTCATAGTACCTTTCCTGTACTTCGCTAAGGATAATTATTGCTCACCTTTAACATGTGATACCCTAATTTGCAAAAGATGATTGAAATGTTAGTTATAATAATTAGTACTTCCTACTCGTAGCAAACATTTAAAAAGAGAAAATAAATAATTTCAAGTATGTACTTCTCTAGTCAAATGCAGGGGTTGCCAAGACTTGTGATTTTTGTACTTAGAAAAAAAATAATATTTCCTCCATATTGCCAAACATAGGGCACAAAAATATGAATTGACACATCACTTAGAAACCATAGGAAGCAATTGTAAGCTGGTTTAGTTGAGTTAATATTGAAAGTTACATACAGGGTACTTGAAAATTTGGAAGTTTGTGGAAACAAAAGAATTAAATGAAAGATCAGGATTTGTGATTAAGACGTATGTCTGCCGCTGGCTTTTCTACCATAGTATTTCACACCTGGAGTACTGCACACAGTTTTGGTCCTTGCTGCACAAAAAATGATGTGGACAGACTGGGAAGTGTCCAGAGAAGGGCTACAAGAATGATCAGAAAACTGGAAGACCTGTCATATAAGGAAAGACTGAGAGAACTGGGTGTGTTCAACCTTGAGAAGAGAAGGCTTAGGGGAGGCTTATTACCATGTACCAGTACATAGAGGGGGACTACCAAGAGGATGGAGACTCCCTTTATACAAAGAGTCACATGGAAAAGGCAAGGGATAATGGGTACAAGTTACTCCCGAGGAGGTTCCAGTTGGAATCCAGAAGAAAATTTTTTGCAGTGAGAACAATTAGACATTGGAATCATCTCCTAAGAGAAGTTGTGGATTCTCCTACATTGGGCAGTTTTAAGACTCAGCTTGACAGGATGCTGGGGCAGTTCACTTAAAGTACACTATCATCTAGAAAGGGTGGTCCAGATGATCCTTGTCGTCCCTTCCAACCTGACATTCTGTGATTTCCATACCCTCTTTATGAAGCAATTGAGTTATTTTATCAGTAGTTGTTTTTATGTCTTTCAGATAGTGTTTCTCTCAGTTGACTTGTAAGAAATGCTAAAATCTCCCCTTCTCCAGGGAAAAAAAGGCAGAACACAGAAAGACCCAAAAAGCTGTTCATTACTGAAGCTAAATTACAGGCAACAGGAAAACCCACCATAATTCACTTACATATGCAAAAAGTTTTGTTTTCACCACCTAAAATAATATTTTTCATTTCAAGTTCTGCTATGCTCTGCAAAAACCACCAATGTTGTTCTCATCCATTTTTATAGAAATGCTTTGCATCAAGAATTTTGTTTATAGAAATCCGATTTTAGGGTAAATTGAAAGTGCATACTTGAGTACATGAGTTTGCTATCCTTTTTTTCCTTTTTGTCCTTGGCTTAGAGCATTTGCTCTGTGCTACAAATATAAAATGAATTAAATCATAAGTGTACTAAGAATTGATTTTATGCTAACCAGCTCATTCCTGGTAAGGGAACCAAAGATCAGCTTTGGGTTGAATAAGATGGATGTTACAACTTTTTTTGCTCTTTGTGAAAACTAAATCTTAATATTGAGGGGAAAAATNCTCCAACACCTCCATGTCCTTCCTGTGCTGGTGTTCTTGCTTTAAAATACATATCTCGGTTTGAAACCTGGAGTTTGGTTCCACAGGGCTTTGCTATTGGCTCTGTGGTGGTTTCCGTCACTTTCTTGCCTGATTAGTTAGATTTTAAATGCAGCACACAGTCTCAAAGGTGGTAGCAGCTGTATCCAAATGGAGCTCAGGTAACACATGAGCTTCAGCCAGGAATTTGGGACTTTTTGAATGGTTATTTTTCATTATTTTGGTGGTGATGCACCATCTTGGCCCAGGCTGTATTTTAGAGATGTGAGAAATACTTTCAGTACTGATCTTTATGGTTTCATTAAAGTAATAATTTAATGAGTTTATAATCTCATAATTACTTTATCCAAATTAAATTATAATTTTTATTTTTTTTTAAGAAATATCACCGACTTGAATTAGTTTCTTGATATGATCCTGGACATTTCTCAATTTTTATAAGGAAAAAATTGTNTCATCCATTTTTATAGAAATGCTTTGCATCAAGAATTTTGTTTATAGAAATCCGATTTTAGGGTAAATTGAAAGTGCATACTTGAGTACATGAGTTTGCTATCCTTTTTTTCCTTTTTGTCCTTGGCTTAGAGCATTTGCTCTGTGCTACAAATATAAAATGAATTAAATCATAAGTGTACTAAGAATTGATTTTATGCTAACCAGCTCATTCCTGGTAAGGGAACCAAAGATCAGCTTTGGGTTGAATAAGATGGATGTTACAACTTTTTTTGCTCTTTGTGAAAACTAAATCTTAATATTGAGGGGAAAAATACTACAGACATCAAAGAAACAAAATTATTTTAAGGTGAAAAATTAATAATCAGTTGATTAAGTGTTAAATTTGTTCTGATAAGTGCTGCTGGAAGGAACAGAAGGAAATTTTAATTTTCTCTTATGAATTTAGGATGTTTAGAAGCTATAGATGGTTATAGAAGAGTCAAAGGACACAAAATGATTTATGCATAAAAGATGAATTCACACTGTGATTTTCATCTCAGGATTCAACCTTAATTCCACTCTTAACAAGAAGAGGGCTTAAAGAAGGGAACTAAAGANCATCTTGGCCCAGGCTGTATTTTAGAGATGTGAGAAATACTTTCAGTACTGATCTTTATGGTTTCATTAAAGTAATAATTTAATGAGTTTATAATCTCATAATTACTTTATCCAAATTAAATTATAATTTTTATTTTTTTTTAAGAAATATCACCGACTTGAATTAGTTTCTTGATATGATCCTGGACATTTCTCAATTTTTATAAGGAAAAAATTGTAGCAGGCTGTCCAGAGGTTGTGGAGCCTCCTTCTCTGGACATAGTCAAAACCTGCCTGAATGTGATCCTGTGCAACCTGTTCTAGGTGAACTTTGTCTAGCAGGGGATTTGAGCTAGATAGTCTGCAAAAGTCCTTTCCAGCCCCTACCATTCTGTAATTATGTGATTCATAAATGTGTAACAGATTAAGTTTGAAATAAACGTCTTTGAGGTTGTGGAAACACGGATCAGAGATTTATCAGACACTTCTGTACAGTGAAGTGTGGCAGCAAAAGCAGGACATACTCAGGACAGCTGCAAATAGAGGATGACTAGAAATGAAGAACAACCAACAGTTCTTCCCCAAATATGAAACATGAATGACTGCAGAGAGATTTGTTTCTGAGTTTAGAACAGTGAAGCTAATCTGTATATCTCCAAGTGATGTTTCTTTTGCTGAATGAAATACAAAGATTAACTGGTTCACAGTGACTAAAGCATGTAATGAAGGATTGACAGATGCTCTAACAAGTACTGGTTTATGTTGTAAATGTGAAATAAAACAGAGTGCTATGGATAGTCATCAATACAATTGCAAAAAGCATGCATTGAGAAGCTAAACAAACTCCACTTTGCTGAAAGGAAGTTTGGAAAAATAAATTAGGTTAATAATCTGATTAGAAATGTTTATTAATTTCCCAACTAAAAGGACTGCACAAGTTATTTTTAAAACCCAAAATCTTTGTCTTTAGAGAAAATATTTTTAGCATCTTGGGGTTTTTTGAAGTGCAGCTTTTTAAGTTTTGTTCTATAAATATTTTCAAGGTAGTTTCTTATTTGTCAAGCTCAAATGAACATGCTCCAAACCCATCATTTTAGCGAGTAAGTGTCCCAGCTTAATTTTTAAAAATTCGGTTGGGGTATTAAAAAAAAAAAAAAATTAAAAAAATTTAGGCTGGATAGTAAGTGAGAGATATTATCTACAGAGCCTATTTCTGCCAAACAGTAGTCTTGTTCCTGAAAGTTTTTATAGCTCCTCTGAAGGCAAATATATATATATATATATAAAATCTATGGAGGCCAAGTAAAAAGGCTTCTTGAGAACATGAAACAAATCAATGCATTTAATTGTTATTTAAAGTTATTATTTGCTCTCCAACCAAAAGTCTGAAGTAAAAGGAAGTTCAACTTGTCTTGATTTCCTGATTTCCTTGATTTCCTTAAATCTGATTCTTTGACTGTATAACAAAGCATAACACTTCTGTGTTTTGGTTTTTCAAGAAAGTTAACAAAATACTACATAGTTTTCAGTAAAATATGTGAGTGCTGGCAGAATTTGCCACCAGGGAAACTATTTTTGGCAACCTCTGTTCATAACCTTTGAAGTAAGAACTAATAACATACTCTATTTCCAAAAATTCTTCAATCAAACCAATTTAAAGCAAATTTCATACTACATATTTGCCTGAGCATTATGGACTGAAGGAAGATAAAAAACTACACAGTTATAGCAGTGATTTCCAATATTTGTATTTTGTCAGCAGCAAGCCAGTAAATTCAAAAGTTAAAGAGCAGTTAAAATCAGTCCCTTCAGTAGCAGGCTTTGATAGCTTTCCAGAAGAAAAGATAATGTGCTATTTTTCAAGCTAGATGCAGAGACTATTTGTAATCCTTCATTAGATCTCCTGTCTGTGTATTTTGTTGCTGGATAAAATGATGGAAGGAAATGTCATTGAGACTTCCTCTTTTAAATATTCTCTTGCTCTTAACATGCGTGCACAGCTGTGCAAGCAGGGGCTGCATGAGGAGAATAAAGGTGAGTGTTACTACGTACCTATAACATCTAGTGTATTGAGAAGTAGCATCACAAAGTGGTTGCTTGTTTTCATTAAACCTATATTGAAGGCAAGTGCACAAAATGTGTGCTTTATCCATCTTAAGTAGTGGAAGATGTCCCTGTCCATGGCAGGGGAATTGAAACTGGTTAGACTGTGTGATCAAACCAGTCTATGATTCTATGATTGACAGTCTCCTTTTTTTCCAATGTGATGGTAAGGGCTAGGAAAAGATCCTCTAATTTTTTTTTTTTTTTTTGCATTACCTTTGTTGCAGGAAAGGTCAGGAAGGAGGTGGTAATTTTGTTATTTAAAAATGCTATACAAATTTCGAGGATGACCACCTGACATTGGTAAATTTAAAGCACTTTGTCATCCTGTGTGAAGTTAGCCCAGGTGCCTGCCTGTGGCTTAGGATGTGGGTTTCTTTGGACCAAATTCATCCAAAGGCAGGGGAAGCAGGCAGGGTATGCAAAGTGGGCAGCACTGTCATCATGCATGTGTTTTGGACGTGTGACCTCTGTGGCTTTCCTTCTTGTACCATGACAACTCAAGGTTGTCAGGCTCTGTGTCATTGGTGTTAACGGCCAAAAGTGAATTCTCTAGACCAGGTTCTAAGACAAAGTGTAGAGTCTTTGTTTTGAAGCATTTGAAAGGGCTTTTTGTAAGGTTTTGTCTTGTGAGTACAAACTTGTAATTTATGGTTTGATGTACTTTTAGTTTTCTTTTGCATGTAATGTTGTCTCTCAACAGTCTCAAGTATTTAGTAGTAACTGTTATGTTGTAATTAGAATGCACTTATTAAACAACTTCAAACAGCTTTGCCAAAAATCGTAGTGAAAATTTTCCAGAATATAGGACATTATAGGGCAAAATTTTCAGTAGACATCTAGTTACTTGCCATTTCATCAGTTTGATACTTGAAAGCAGTTTTATCCTGCTCACTCTGTGCGTGAGTGATTGCTCTCTAATTCAATATTTTTAAGTGAAATAATTAAAATGTATTAAAGAAAGGACTGCCTTTTTTCCTGTCCCTGGATATAAACCCCTTAATGATCATAAATTTTCCAAGCATTTGTAGTGGCATTTTCATGTTGTTTTTCTTTTCTTTCTATATGCCATATAATTGATTTATGTGGACTAAATGCTGATAAAAACAATTTAATTATTAAATGTTGTTTAAGGTGAAGTGAGATAAGAAGAGGGTTGAAATATCAAAAAAAGAGGGAGGAAAAAAATGGGTTTTGCTTCACCTGAAAGCTGATACTTGAAAAAATTCATCACCAGAGGCAATGAGAGAACTGCTGTCTGACTGACTGCCTTCTCGAATGGTGTCTGAGTCCCAACATTGAAAGGTGGTATTTTGGTGACAGGATTGAAGCTTGTAGCTCTGTCTGAGAAACAAATTGGCTTTCCAGTGTTGTTTCCCACTTCCTTTTCCAAACTACAAATTTTCTGCTGCATTTCCTGAGACTGCGACATAGACTCTGTTGTCTTATACCTAGTTGTATTGTTACCTGAAAATCACATTAAAACTCATTTAGTTTACTGACAAAAATTCCACAGGTTGACAGATGTTGGCTCCATGTGGGTTTTCCTTTGCCTATGTTATCTTGTAAAGTGAAGTCATCTCTCTGAATGATCTTAGAAATCTTCAGAAACCTGAAAGGGAACAAGGGGAGCTTCTTGTGCCAGGTAAGGACTGAGCACATGCAAGTGGTCATCATGGCATGTTCACTTTATGTGTTCTTCACTGAGGACTTTGAAAGAGGTTTCACAAGAACTTTAACATCTACCCTGAACCTTATTTCCTGTAAAGCTTTATAATGGTGCCCATTCCTCCCTGTTATTCTACCAAAACTCAGACCTGTGGGTTGTCAGTGTCTTTCCTCTGGTGAACTGATTATAGACGTTTACACTCTATATTGAATATCTGTTCTGCTTGGCTTCGGTCAACAAGTTAGGGTAGTTCTTTTACAACTTTTTGCTATGCCAGGCATGGGAACAAGGTGCTCATATATTATAAACTTAAAATGATATGGTATTCTGTGCCAAGGCTTACTTTGCTAGGGCTTGTTGGTTTCTCATATGAAGCTTTTCAACTCTAGTACATGAAAGCCTCCCAGATATTCTAAACACCCTGAATCTCTGCAGAGATGCTAATGAAGCAGTAGTTAAGAGATTAAAGGCCTTTGAGTATACAAGCTGGATGAAAGCCAAATTGAGAGCAACTAAACAGTCCCTTTGTAACCTCATCTAACCTGATTTCTTTTCCCAAGTTTTAAAGATCTTTCTGATCTTTTCAGTTCATGCATACTTAGCTCCTGATAAGCACCAGAAACCACAACAATAATAAAAGCTGGGACAATTTTTTTCTTATCCCTGGTGTTCAGTTTAGAAAATTATATTTTCAACAATTGTTCTATTGATGATTTCTGTGGTCCTACTTTTTGTCTATTTAAAAAAAAAAACCCAAACATTTCAACAACTCTGTATTAATGCCACTCTTCCCATTTCTCCAAGCTATATACAAACATCTAATATCTAGGTATGACCACAGCAAGTTAATACATTTTTCAGGACCTCTTATGTATGCATGGACTAAAATTGTAGTGGTAGTCATATTCTTTAAAACATGAGTTGGAGTATTTTCAAACCTCTTTCTAGTAGAAAGTAATCCATTTTAGGTTGGAAGCACTAATACCAGTTGTATCTTAAGTGGCATGCTGTCATTATTTAGAATAGCTGATGCAATTTAAGAAAGGCAAGTTGAAAAATCTTAGGAGACTCTGTTTGAAGAAATAGGCTACTGTTAGAATTATTAAGGACATTGAACTGTTGGAGCGAGTCCAGAGGAGGGCCATGAAGATGATCAGAGGGCTGGAGCAGCTCTGCTATGAAGACAGGCTGTGAGAGTTGGGGCTCTTCAGCCTGGAGAAGAGAAGGCTTTGAGGAGACTTTATAGTAGCCTTCCAGTATCTGAAGGGGGCCTACGGGAAGGCTGGGGAGGGATTATTTACAAGGTCTTGCAATGACAGGACAAGGGGCAGTGGGTTTAAACTGGAAGACGGGAGATTTAAACTGGATATTAGGAGGAAGTTCTTTCCAGTGAGGGTGGTGAGGCACTGAAACAGGTTGCCCAGGGAGGTTGTGGATACTCCTTTCCTGGAGGTGTTCAAGGCCAGGTTAGGTGAGGCCTTGAGTGACCTGTACTAGTGGGAGGTGTCCCTTCCTATGGCACGGGGTTGGAACTAGATGGTCTTTGAGGTCACTTCCAAACTTACATTCTATGATTCTATTACTCTGCCAGCTAAACCTCAGCATAATGGTTTAGTAGACATAGTGACATGGTATAGTGGGTATGGTAGTATTGGGTTAGTGGTTGGATTTGATGATCTTGGAGGTCTTTTCCAACCTTAATGGTTCTATTACTCTGTAATAAGCTTCATTATTTACTAGAAGCATAATCTATAATGATTTTCTGTGCCTAAACTTCTTTAAGAAAGCTTTAACTGATGATTCAAATCTTACTTTAATGCATCTAAAATTGCACTGAAATTCCTCGAGTTCCCCACATTCAATATGATAATCCCCAAAATCTTTTCTTTAATCGGAATATAAGAATGTGATAGAAAGATAGAAATATGTGGTAGCATATTAATTCTGCTTGGACCTTAATTGTGCTCATCAGTAGTATTCTTGTATTATTTTAATTGGTGAAGAAGTATTTGAAGGCATTTAACCATATTTCTTATGTAGTGTTTTCCCAAGCAAAGCACCTGTGTTGATTTTATTATACAAAGAGATTCAGAATTAAAGTTTCATAAAACTGCAGATAAGGTAGGGCATGTTCTTTCAAGCTTAGGTAACTGCTGTTACAAAATAAATGTCAATGTATGTCACCTGTGGTTACCTGCTTCTTTTTCAAGTTATTTTATTTCTCAGCAATTCAGACAAAGAGCTTTGTATTTTCAGAAGTGTTCTATGCTGCTTATGCACTTTGTGATGATGCTTCAGTAAGGAACATCCAAAGCCAATCTGAAATCTGAAACATGTAAGATACCATCAGGATTTTACTGCTTATAGACAGCTGTGATACATTAACTGTGTTACTTTTCATTAATTTCAGTTAGCTACATCTTCTCTATGACTTCTTATGTATTCATCATGCATTATGCAATGTTTGTAATTCATATGGTTAAAATGTAAGAGCTTAAAAATACATAATGTTAAAGATGTCATTTTATTTGAAATACCCTTGAAGTAGTTAATGTTTTAACATGGTGTTAATTTTTGGCTTTTAATGTATTGGGGTTGAGTTTTTTTCTTGGTGATTTTTTTGTTTGGTGGTGGGAGTGTTGGGTTTGTTTGTTTTCAAGTGTGGAAGCTTGAAGTATATCAGACTAATTTAGTGAGATTTATTTTGAATCACTGGTAATCATAGGGAAAGCAGCAGATCTTGGTTGTTTGATGGGTGACCTCACGTGAACTGTCTGATATTTAATCTAAATATTCCTGTTTGGTTTTTAGGAATAAAGGAGTGTTGTGAAAAAAGTGACAGGAATGATTTCAAATCATACATAGTTTCTTTTATTCTCTCACTGTGTATTTTATGAAATGAATTGTCAAAAGGCACTTGGTCACTGTTAACATGGAAAATTAAGTTCTGTAATCTCACAGAAAAGGTGACCAAAGTCAGCATCCAATTCACATACTGCAGGAGTCTAAAATCCTTTTGCAGTTCACGCAGTGTAGAGATTGGTCATGTCATTGACCCTACATTTGGTCAACTGGATTCCAGTGACTGCATTGATTGAATCTCTTGATGATTTTCAGAGCACTGAATCCTACATGTGTGATAGATACTGATGGGAAAATGAAGCTAAGTAAATTGATACTAAAGCCAAAGCATATTTTAATGGTGAGATTGTAAATGGAATAGTTCAGCATAGGAAGTAGCGGTGGGTTCTTCATCTGCCTAATATTTGCAGTCAAATGTTCATAAGTCTTCAAAAAGCAGAGATAAAGAAAATTACATCTTTCGCTATGAGTTAATCTGCTTCCATTAGCCTGTGCAACTTTTCCCCTTACTAGCGAGAGGTGTGCCTGATTTTCAGGAAAGATTGCTGATATTTCTATTTTATCAGTGTTACCTCAAAAGGGTAAGTATGATGGCCACAAATTTATGGTGTGGAGCTTCTTTTGTTTCAGAGGATAGGGGTTTGAATGAGTCCCATTTGACTTGATGCTACTGTTTTCAGAATTTTTGTGGAAAGTCTGCATGTGCTGTGGTCACCAAAAGATTTCCATTTGAGCTTATGCAGCCAAGATCTCTTGGGTGTTTTCAAGATAAGCTAAGGCACAGCTAAAGTTAATTTGGAAACAGTACATTTTGAGTTCTTCACTCTTGGAATTACTGGTAACAAGTTGGAGAATGCTCATCTTCAAGTATATCTTTGGGTGTTTGTGGGGATTTTTTGAGTTGAGGATTTTATTCCAATAAATATAGGTATGTTTCACCTAGTAGTTATTCTCACAGCCTTCAGAAACAGTTGATTTGAACCTTATTTCATCTTCCTGAAACGTTAGATGAATGAATGAACACTGAGCCCTTCTGAGTTGGTTCCTTTGGGATGAAACTGACACTGATAAATTTAGGAAGTGCCATCAATTTTTATCTATATTTCTGTTTTAATACACATAGGTTAGTAGCTGATCTGCTGTCATCTTACAAGATCTTCACTGGTAATTCTTTGGCAGCTTTGTTTTCTGCCCTGCTACAGGAACTCTGAACAGATACAGCTCTTGGTAGAGTAAGAGGCCAGCCAAGTCATGATCCAAGTTCTCTGTCTGAGGAATTGTGGTCATCTTGACATAGACCCAAAGCCTATTTTTGTTCTTAAGTGCATCGGGGAATTTAAAGCAACAATAGTGGGAACCAAGAGTCAGAACAGGAAAATAAGCAGAAATTATGTCAACAAGAGGATAGCAATAACCATGATATCAAACCATGGAAAGGTTTTGGAGTTGTGAGAAAACACTCCTCCATACGAAGACTGCCTTCAGATACAGGTATTCATATAAATCCATTAGGTGGTTTCAATGTAAGCCTCACTGGAAAGATATTTGTGTCAGAAATCCACAGCATTCTATGGCATTCCGTCTTTGACAAGCCTATAGAAGTATTACTGTGTTGTCAGTCCTGAGTGTGGGAGGTTGTGTGTTTTCCGATAGTGTTAAAACCTGCTTTTCTTGGCAGAGACCTATTTATTATTATAAGCACCTCATTTCCCTACAAAGCTATTTGAGCTTCCCTTGCTGGGACTGCATCTCAGTCAGTCTCTGAAAAGAGAAACCCCAAACCGCCTATTTCCTCCTTACCTAAAGAACAGCAGAAAAACTTCTCTTTTCATTTGATGAAATGCCTGTCAATGCCAACAGTTCAAATCTTGACGCTGCTTTCTGTCATGTTGTGTAGTGTGCTTTTCAATCATCCTTTCCTTGCTTGAGGTTTTATTTCCTTGGCCAAGTTTAGTGAGAAAGGATACTATGATTTGTCCTCAGAACTTACTGATAGAAGTGAAGGGCTGGAGAACTCGGGAAGCTGTGTCCGTTTACCCTTACTTCTGCTGATTCTGATTCATTTGCGTGCTTGCATCCAATGGAAGTTTAAGCAAATAGTTTTCTGTGAAAGAGGACCTACTTGTATAATGTGAAAATCTTTCTGCCTCCATAAAATTGGCTTTTCGAGCTGCAGTTTACATACACAACCCATTCATGCACTTGCAGGAAGTTTTCTTGACTTTCGCTAACAACAGTAAAGTCAATGAAATTAGAGAATAAATGATTCGTTGTAAATATGTAGTGAACTGTGACTAAGCACCTTTTAATAGGAAGTGTCACTCTTTTGATTCCAGAGGCTGGACTGTTTATGAATAGTTATATTTTATAAGGTACTTTGTCATGGCTCGTGAGATATTTACAGCAAATCTTTTTTTAGCCTTTTTTTTTTTTCATTAAGAAAACTCATGAGAATTTCCTGAACGTACAAAGCAGACTTGTGATTGCACAGTATGTCACTGAAAACAACTTTGCCTGCAGTTTAAATTTCCTACTATCTTGGTGGACTGGGGTTTCAAGACTAGCATTATTACCATACCTACCTTTGTAGAGAATGTCTTTTTGGGAAAGGAGAGGGGAAAACAGAGGAAAATGTTCGTGTAGTTCTGAAAACATATTTATACTCTCTACTTTTCTATAACTGTCCAAACAGATGCCAGAGAAGGTTTCTACCAGTTAGGATATGCAAGTCAGTGGGATTATTTTTAGTTAGTTTAAAAGAAAAAAGAAAATAAACCCTCCGTCTTATTAATATTATTTTTGTTACTTAATTTTTAAGCATTACCTGCTGCTCCCTGTCAAAGTGATGGAAGCACAGTAACCATTAGATGATGATTAAGCTTCTGGGGAAGAAAAGGAAGGAAAATCCTCATGGAAGTGATTTTTTCCATCCAGCCTTGTGCAGTTTTGTGTTTTATTCTGTCAGCCATTGATGAGCAAATTTAGTCTTTTTAAATCCTTCTTAAGCTGAGGTTTAGGAAGGCCCTCAGCTGCGCAGTCTTGGAAAGCAATTCAGTGAGACTGCTCGACTGAAATCTTGCAGACCTCTAAAGCCAATAAGGGATTTGGTGTTTTCTAGGCATAAGGCAAAAGCTCTTGAGAATTGTAAAAAATGCCCCTCTCTTACGAGGAGGAGGAGGGAATCATTAGGAGTCTGAACTCTGCTGCATTTCAGAGGAAGGCAAGGACTCCCTTTAGTGCACAAAATGCCCATCTCCAAAATAAAAAACACTCGTATATGAGCTTCGTTGTTAGACTGGGTAGCAGAATTCAGAAGCTGAACACTCAATTTATATCTTGTATTTATCATTTTTTTCCTTAAAGATACTGTAGACCACGCTTGCAAAACTGACTCAGCTGTACCTTTGCAAGCAGTTTGGAGTCGGTGTACTTTCATGGATAACTAAATAGGAATGAAAATTTTAAAAAGAACTTTCCTTTATTCAGCAAATGTTCCCCATTTAATATTTTTTTAATACAATATTTTAAAGTTGTCTCTAACTACAGTGGAGCCTAACTGGGGAATTTCTTTGAATCTAGAAACATTTTTTTTTTTCAAAAATAAATGTTGAAATCGCAGTTCTAGTGGGTGATGGCTAAATAGTTTTTAAAATACTTTTTTCTCCTTCTTAGTTTGTGAGTTATCTTTGCAGATATTTCTAACGTACCCATTATGTTCCACTTGTGCTATAAGCTAAGGTTTAAAAACATATACAAACCTGCAAAAATCAAGGCCAGCAATTGCACAGATTCTTTTTATACTGCATTTATGGCTTGTCTCTGTCTGTTTTGCAAGTTTAATCAGGAAAGCAAAAGTGACTTCATTTTTTTTATTCCTTCCTGCTTTTATTTCTTAGAAAAAGGCTTAAAACTGCAACTCATTTGTTTGCTCCTTCATATTTAATGATCGTAATGAATGTTAGTAGAATTTTCCAAGGGAAAAAATATTTTTTGTTTCAGTGAATGGAGAAATAGAAGTAGGTGGGTTCCCTTCTGCCTAGTAATAAGTAGATTGTCTTCTGCATCTTCCCCCATAAATGCTTGCCAAGGCCACCTCTTCTTCCACTGGCTGTTGAATATCACTTCTGTTGCCATCACTGGTAACCACACTAATTACTTACATGGAAAAGGAATATTAAGAAAATACTAAGTGAAGCTAAAAATACATTGAATGTGATACAGCAGCTGGAAACAGGGAAAGCCAGCACCTTCCACTAGCCAGATCTCCATGGACCACCAGCAAAGTGCTCCAGGGGCCACTGCAACCATGCGACCACATAACACGCTTTGGAACATTTGCATCAAAGATCACCTCCTGCTTTTTACCTTGACCTCAGAAGACTTCCCCAGCAAATGATAAACAATAAACTTACATAGTGTGCCCGAGAGACTTAGGTTCTAAATAAACTCTGTGTGATGCCACACATTTTCGAGGAAGCAGAGCTTACTGTAGGCCACACAAATCTCAGCCGCGAGCACCATTGCTTGTGTGTTGAGTGATGCCAAGCTTTAAGAAGCGACAACTGTGCCTGGACATAGAAGCACAGTCAGTGTGTTTTTAAAAAAAAACAACCCAGAGAATACCTCAGCATTTTGTGGCTGCCTCCTGCATGGCCCTGGGCTACCCCAGACAGCGTCTCTCGCTCTCTATCTTCCAGCTCTGAAACTGAAAGGGAGGAAATGAGAAGTGTTCAATAGCTGCAGCGTGAAGGGAGACATTAATTACTTTCCTGTAACAGATCATTCTGATACCAAAAAATTACATTTGCTTTTGCCTCTGCAGTGTGTGATTCAGTGACACCACTGCTTTTGGTCTTTCTCTGAGTCCAGCTGTTGCCTCCTTGGCTCCTAAGGAGGACGAGAAAGGAAAAGCTGGGATGCTGAATGCCGTTCACTCAAGCGTGGCAATGCCTGACCTTTCTCTATAGGAATTAACTGTTATTTTGGAAGTGTGTTTTTTTAAAAGAAGCTCCTCACCACTGAGCATTTGTTGGTATTGGTTAGGGTGCTGCACATGTGCTTAATTTATGCAAGCATTTTTTCCTCTGCATTCATAGAAACAGAAGTAATTGGAACTGTTCACTGGAATGACTTTTGGACTCTCTGATATGCTTTTTATTTTGTCTAGCTTATCTGTTTTGATAAATAAGGGAGTTACGATTTTACCTGATACCATTTCACATTAGGTACTGTAGATTCAGATAAGAAAGCAAAGCACATTATCCACAATAATGTTTGTTAAGTCATATACTGGGCATGATGCTGGGTGTCCTGTGTCTTAAAAAACCAAACCCCTCTTTTTAAGTGCTTATATTCGATTACTGGGTTTGCCTCTACTTGATCAACTTGAAACTGGTAAATTAAAATCATAATTACTTGTTAATATATTAGTTCGGTCCACCTATAATTTTATTGTAAATTCTCTCCAGATCGTAATTTATTCAAATGTAAATCCTTGTGAATAGTTAGCAATAGTTATGCACATTTTACCCGAACAAACAAAACTCAAGTTTGTCTATTTTTTTTATTGAGAAGGGTCAGAAAATACAATATTTATTTTTTTTTAAAGAAGAAAATGTGAGTAGATGCCAAATTGTCCTTTACACTGACCCCTTTCGAACTACCATAAATAAAGTGAAATAATTAACTATACTTCTCTTTCATGGGATGTTCTGTTCAGCCCCGTGAGATTGCATTGGGGGGAAAAAAAAGAATTTGAGAACAATAAGAAAGCTGTTTCTTATTTCATTTTGATTATCTCTACACTCAAAGTGATTATTTAATTAATTTAGTGCACACGGAGGTCAATATAGCCTCTTGCTTCTGTGCAGACCTCCGTCCCTAAATCTTGGGAGGGACCTGGGGTAAAAGAGAGGGCAATTATCTATGCTGTCATTTGGACATGCAAAGAAATAGATATTTGATCTATAGATTGGATATAGAAGAATATCTTTTGCCAGTATTTTCATCCTTTGTGGGGATATTTTGTTTGGGTTTTTTTGTTTGCATTTGTTTTCCTTTGAATCCTATGTATTTCATTAATATACTGTCAGTTATAAAAGTAGTAAAATAAGTTGTGTTTTTAATGAGGCATTAATTGCCCAAGTTGTGATTTAGTCTTAGTATCTGTTCTCAGTATAAGTGCTAGAGAGCACATTTTGGACAAAATGAAAAACTAAAGTGCAGTTAGTAGACTCGGATGTGGTCATCTTCCAAAGTCCTTGCTTTTGTTTTTGTATCAAATAGATCAAGACTAGGGTGACTGTAAAACATCAATATTTTATAAAACTCCTCTTTTCTTGTTCCAAAAATTCTGCCAAATTGTAGTTAAATGAAGTCTTCTGAGGAAAAAGCCTGTAAGAGTTCTTTACTATAAATACATTTTTGTGATTTTAAGAAGAATGGGGTATTTATAATGGATTGAACCAGAGCTTCTCTGCTCTGTGTTATCTTTATAATGTTTGCCATAAAGTGCTTCCAGGCGACATCTTGACTTCTGTAATTTTTTTCTTCCTTTTCGTTGGTGCCTGGAACAGATTATTGTGGGTTATAACATTTTAAAACATTTAAGTAATCCATTTGAAAGCAGGAAAAAGAGCGCACCATTGATATGAAATTGCACTGGCTTTCCAGAAAAGATTTTATCACAGAACTTCCAGTTTCTTACTCTAGGGAGAAGGTTGCATAGTTTGATTACTGAAATAAAATACATTTTTAAAGCTTTGTCAGTGAAACTGACATATCTTGCAGCAGATTTTAGTTTCAGAAAAATATTATGGTATAGGTGTGTTAGTGCATTCTGATGTTAAATTAAAATGAACCATTAAAAAGAATTATTCTATATTTTCATTTTTGTTTGTCTTTTCTTTTTAGCTGATATATATTTATCTGTGTCTAGTAGAAAAGTAATTTCTATTTTTCACTCACAGATTCAGTGCTAACTTGGAGTAAGTACTGTAACAGTTCAGAGTGGGTTTCTTTTTTGGTGCTCGGGAGGCTGAGGTGCTTCGTTGTGGTAGCAGATATTGACTGCCAAAGTTGTTAATTAATTTAGAGCACAGATTTCCAAGTTATGATCTGTGTACACTGATGATCCAAAAGTCAAATTAAGTATTTACAGCAGTTTTATTAATATATTTAGTAGCTGAAAAATAATCCAGAAATGCTACAAATTTTTGTTTCATAATTAGATTTTACAGTGTTAGTGAGAAATGCTGACATTTTTCATGCTCCTTTGGTCTCAAATATTTTCACATTTTTGAGATGGGTCATGGTTTTGGACACTTTTCACATTTTTGCCCATTATTACCGTGAGTACTGTAACATCTATCTGACACAAGTACTGCACATATGAATAATGAGAATTCATGAGCTACACATTCATAGGTAGACTTTTCATATAATTTTGTTTTACTATTAAAATAAAATCTAATTTTCTAATTTACTATTAAAATAAATCTAACTTGCAAAACCTGTTCTGTCAGCACAGCACTTATTACCACCCAGCAACAGGAGGCACTGGGGCACAACTGTTGCTTTTTCAAGTGATTGCCTTTCTGCAGGCATTGACTTCAGGAAGGGTAGTAAAGTAAAAAAAAAAAAAAAAAAAAAAAAGTTTTAAAATATGTCAGCATCTGATAAGGAAGTGTCTTATTAGAGAACTGGATAAAATCACCACTATTTAACACCTAAGGATCTCATTCAGAAAATTGTGATGTGAATTTTTAAAACAATTAAAATGGCCTTGACACATTGGAGAATATAAAAAGAATAATATTATTTCACTATTAGTTAGCATAAAGCATTCATCCTCGTTTATATTTTGCATCTTGTGGATTAGTTTAAATTGTCTTGTGGTTTTAATCTAGAGTTAAAATAGCTAAGGATTTCCACATTTGGTTAACACTTATAATGTATATATACAGTGAAATGATGTTTTGACTTCCTGCTCTCCTCATCACTTTTTTTCACCCTGTCCTTATGAGAGCAGATTGAAAATTCATCTCTCTTGACTTGATTAAATTCCATTTGTGTTTGAGTGTGTTGTTGAGATGAGCTTTCTCCTAGAGCAGAAATGGCTGATGGTAGTCCAGTCTCCATAGTCTAGAAAGACAGTTGTCTCATTTATTTCCTGAAAAACTGAAACCCTTTGTGAATGAGCGAATGGAACATACTATATTATACAACTGGAATGAATTATATCTTTTTCCTATGCCAGCCATAAGGATTTGTAAAATTAATTTACATTTAAGACATTTAACTGTTAGAGTTTGGTATATTCTGATTAGTATACAATAGTACTAAAACGGGTTCTTGCCACAGCTTTATGCTGGAATATATTTGCTGACTTTCAGCAGATAGAAAGTGTTTACTGTCGTATCAGAGAAATAAAGAAACCCTAAACAAACCAGGGTGAAGTCTATTGGTTTTCATTACCAAGCAGGACTTTAAAAGCGCCTCTATTACATATCTGCCCATATTCTAGCGTTTTGTTATTTTACAAAATCACACCCGTTCCCAGCCGATGGGTACTGTAGGTACAACAGTTTACAAAGAGTAACTCAGTTCAGTAAAACCAGATGTAGAAATACTATTCTGAAGAACTTTCAGCAAACCTTAGAAAATTAGGTTTAGGTGGAATTTAGATGTATTCACCCTGAAAGATATGTACCCATAAGTAGGTTTTTAGAAGTAGACCTGTATAGTATCTTGCATCAACATTTTGCATATTGTCAGTTCATAAAGAAATAAACTATGGTGGAAGAAAAATATTTTAAAAATAATTTACTCAATTGCATTTTCTAAGTTGTTTTTTTATATACATGAATTCATTTTTCATGTGACTAACCCCTTAGCCTTTCTTGACGAAGTAACTAATGCAAGCATGTAAGGAAGAGCAGTGAACGCTCTTTACCTTGACTTTAGCAAGGCTTTCGACACTGTCTCCTGTAACATCCTGATGTACAGACTGATAAAGCAGATGGACAGTGAGACACACTGAAAACTACCTGAAGGGTCAGATTCAAACGGCAGATACCAGCAGCATGAAGTCTATCTGGAGGCCAGTCAGTGATGGTGTACCTCGGGGGTTGATCCTGTATACTTATTAGTGACCTAGGTGATGTAGCACAATATTACCCACAATGTCTTTAAATATCTGATGGGAGTAAAGAAGACAGAACCTTTTCAGAAGTTTCATGCTTAAGGAAAACTTGAGTCAAGACAGATTAACCTCCCATGGAGCTGGGAGACTTGAGCACCTCTGAAATTCCTTCCCTGAAGATTTTCAGTTATTCTTGACTTGTGGTGGGATCACTGAGAACAGGATTTGTCTCTATGTGTGAAGAACTGGATGCTTCATTTAGCAGGATGTTAAACATTGTTAATCTTGCTGCCCAGCAAACCTTAATGATGATGTAGTCTCTTCCTGGTTTTAGGATTTTAATGGACCCCGCACTATAGGAAGGGTATTGAGGTGCTGAAGCATGTTCAGAGAAGGGCAGCGAGGCTCATGAAGGGCCTGGAGGATTAGGGGAGATCTTACTGCTTTCTACAACTACCTGAAGGGAAGTTGGAGCAAGGAAGGGGCCATACTCTTCTCATGGATGGCAAGCGACAGAACTGGAGGAAATGGTTAACAAACTGTGCCAGGGGAGGTTTAGGCTGGATGTTAGGAAATACTTCCTTACTGAAAGGATTACCAAACATTGGAATGGTCTGCCCAGGGCAGTGTTGGAGTCACCATCCTTGGAGGAGCTCAAGTGGTGTGTTGAACTGGTGCTTAGGGATGTGGTTTAGTGTTGACCCTTCAGTAGTGGGTCAAAGGTTGGACTGGATCATGTTCAAGGTCTCTTCCAACCAGATATATTCTGTGATTCTACAATAATGATTATAAGCGTCAGGGAAGCTTATTTCAGACTCCAAAGTTCCAACAACCATCTTGGCTGTAAGTGGCATCATTTTTTATTGTGATCATACTTCATTTTTAAGTCACATAATCAAAGTTTCTTTTTGTGTACTTGTTTTACATAAAAAGATTCTCCAGTTCATAGTTAAGCTTAGTTTTCAGTGCTTCCAGCAGTGAAACTTCTGCTCCTTATGAGATGGTTACAGGGAGTTTTAGCTCTTGCTTTCAGATGTGTTCCGTCTGATTTGCTCTAAATGTTTCTCTTTTTTAAAAATGTTATTCCATTGCTTGTCATTACGTACTTTTGAATAATTAAATGGTATTATGTAATGTTTCTCTTCTTGTCATTTATGCTTTTCCAGTATCTGCAGACATCATCATGGCTTAATTTTATATTGAAAAGTCCCTTTTTTTTTTGTAGCTGACGTTTCCGTTTCTTCCTGTGCTTGTCATTCTTGCTGCCATACACGAGTTGGGAAAAGGTGGTTTTAAAAAAAAAAAGTCTGAGTTCTTTTTAATAAAGAGTCAATAATTTAGTAAAGAAATTCTTAGTATTACAGTATTTAAACAAGTGAATCTTGCTGAAAAAGTATATGGTAATTAATTTTAGTAACTTCCTACATTTTCTCTTGACTTTGTAGAAGTAGGAGAGCAAGGAGTTACTGTTGTTCACGTCATCAGGGTTATTAGACAAGAAGGACATCAAACTGTTGGAGGAGTCTAGAGGAGGGCCACAAAGGTGATCGGGGGTCTGGAGCAGCTCTGCTATGAGGACAGGCTATGAGAGTTGGGGCACTTCAGCCTGGAGAAGAGAAGGCTTCGAGGAGACCTTGTAGTAGGCTTCCAGTATCTGAAGGGAGCCTACAGGAAGGCTGGGGAGGGACTATTTACAAGGTCTCGTAATGACAGGATAAGGAATAATGGGTTTAAATTGGAAGAAGTGAGATTTAAACTGGGAAGAAGTTTGTTCCAGTGAGGGTGGTGAAACACTGGAACAGGTTGCCCAGGGAGGCTGTGGATGCTTCCTCCCTGGAGGTGTTCAAGGCTAGATTGGATGAGACCTTGAGTGACCTGTACTAGTGGGAGGTGTCCTTGCCTATGGGGTTGGAACTGGATGATCTTTGCAGTGCCTTCCAACCTAAACTATTGTATGATTCTAGGTGACCAATTGTCTAGCAAAGTGTATGTCTGAGGAAGGGAAATACGTGGTCCCCCTTCAGGAGTTAGGTATCACTAGCACATTCAAGCATTACAGAGGTAATACCTGGGAATGGTGGGACAGGATAGGATGGGCAGACAGAAAAGAGCTGCCAGAAATAACAATACTTGAAGAGACTTTGAATACTCATTAATTCAACTTCATATGCAAAATGACTTAACAGCTGCTATGGGTTTATTCAGCCTTGAAACAAGAAAGCTTAGCTTAGAGGAGATCTTATCACAGTGTTCTAATATGTAATAGATGGCTGCAGAGAAAAAGACTCCATTTTTGCAAGGAGTCACAGGGAAAAGAGGAGGGGTATTGGATACAAGAGATTCTGATTAGAAACAACGACCGCTGGAATAATCTCCCCAGGGAAAAGGTGTTCCCACATTGGACATTTTCAAGATTGTGTTGGACAGGGTACTGGGAGGTCTTGTCTATACTGTGCTTTTCCTAAGAACGATTGGACTGGATCCTTGAGATCTCTTTGAACCTGTTATTCTATGATCTGCTTCGTGGGGCTGCAATGTATGCATAGCAATTGGGAATTAAGGAGCCCTGCAGCCATGATGATGTAAAGTGCCGGCAGATTATTTACAAGTTGCACAGAAGCTTTTTAAAACCACTTTTGGGTCAGTGCTGCTGTACCAAACAGCACAAGACAATCTGAATCTCCAAGAACTGTTTCTTGCAAAATGCTACTATTTTCTTCCAACTTCAGCCACCAAAAGTCTTGGCAGAAAAAAAAAATGGAAAATAAGCCTAATTTTTGTAATATTGGTATTAAAATTGCTGTAGCTTTCAAATGCTTGTTTTTACTGTAACTTATACATACTGTCCCCCCCAAACTTCAAAGGTAAAGCTAACACAGTTACAACTTGCAGTTCGACTTTATGGCTCTTGTACTGTATCCTGTAAAAGAACTATTCAGTGTGACATGAAACCCATGTAAACTTTGATTCATTAATCTAAACAAATTACTACTTTAACGATGAACTCTGACTGGAATTAAGATTACCTTTTATTTTTAAAAAGGCCTTGGTGAAAGTTACTTGATGAGCAGATAAAAATATAAATAGCAATATAAGTTCCAATGCTTTTTCAGGTAATTCTGTTAGAACGTACTGGTAAGTTAATGTGCTTTAAGATGTTGCCTTTTCTCATTAAGCTAAGTCAATAAGCAAGCAAGATTATTTAATTTTTAAATTAATGTCCCTTTACTAAGTTCACTCACAGTATTAAGAAGGAATGATGTCTACAAATCAGCAATCTCACATCATCTCTCTTGGTTATAATGTATCTTAACATAAAGTGGAAATAATTTTGAGACTTTATTGTTTACCCCTGTTGCAGTCACTTTTTTTACTTTCAGCAATTTCTTCCTTCTGGACTTTCTTTCTTTCCTCTTCTGCTCTCTGTACAATGTGTCCTCCTGTCCACATCTAATCAATGTTTCTGTTTCAGCATCAGTTGTCTTTCATTTCAGACTCTACTTCTAGCTAATTTGTTCAGCAGCAACCATGGTATTAAAAAAAAAAAATGGAGAAAGAAGAGCTAGCTTTATCTTTTGAGACTTTGAAAACAGTATTATCCTTACCTTATTTTCTCTGGGGCAACTATTGCAATGAGATTGGTTCATTCCCATGCTCATCAGAAAGAAAATTGTAGTCTCCCAATTCCTGTCATCTAAGGGACTGGATCTCTGTATATTTATCTTTGTCTTCATAGTCAGTGTCTTATGGCACCAAGCTGAATTGCTTCAATATATTGTATTGCTGATTTTAAAAAACTTTTAAAATCGATTTTTTTAGTAATTTGCAGTGCTTGTCCTTCTAATATTTGAATTCTTTAACGTTTTCTAGATGTCTATGTGCTTGGTACTGTAAAATTGATTTTCTCCATCATCACCTGGCCGTCAAGTCTCTAATAAGTAATATTTTTAGATCCTTGCTTATAGCATGGAAACATCTCTAAGAATTAGTATGCTGCATATTCGAAATTAATTTCAGCCAAACAACTGACAGTAATTTATTGTGTATTCTAACAGTACTGGGGAGATGTGAGCCCAGATATTATCTAGTCCAAATACAGCTAGTAGTTGATTTATCCTGTGTGATTTTGTGGGATCCTGCTTGGTTTTAGATTTGTAACAGTGAATTAGTTGGTTCTGTATGTGGTGAGCACTTACATCTTGAACATCTGCTTGCTTGGTCAGATGAAAATGCATCATAGGAATCAGCTTGCTGATACAGACACCCGAGTTCAGATGTCAGCAAGTAGTTACCTGCATGTGACAGCTTTCTCTAGGTTCCCATTACTTGTTCCATGAGCACCTTTCAAGCTCCTTTTATTTCTTTTGAATCTCATTCCGTTTATTTTTGTGTGTGTTTCTCCATGTACAGATACTCACCTTCACAGGCACCCCTGGTCTTAGTCTGATACTTCAATACATGTCCTAAGTTAGCAGTTGCTGAATCCGGTTGTCTCAAGCTCAGTTCTGGAGATCCTAAGTCCTCTTGTGCAAAGGCACACATGCAAATGGGTCTCTCAAACAAGTCCAAGGCTCTACAGTCTTCCAAGCAGCTAGTGTGGACCTCCTGATCTCTCCAGTATCCAGCCCAAATTTATGGCCAGTTTGATATATGAATCCCAGACTTTATATCGTACTCATGGTCTGTACTTCCATGTAAATAATGCACAACCAGCAGGTCTTCCCTGTTGCTAGCACTACAAGCACATGGCCCTCTGTGACCCACAGTCTCAATGGAGCTACAGGCAAGAGCAAATAAACATCTCTGCGCTAAAGACAGAAGTATCTGCTTGCCCTGTGTGAGATCTTTAGATGCATAAAACCTCCTCAAGTCTGGAGGGCCCGTCTCTGCTGCTGAAAATCCTTCATGTAGAAATGGAAAAGCAAAATGCTTAGAGATTTCAAGAAAAGAAAAAAAAAAAAAAGAAAAAACCCAAACAAAACAATGACAACAAAAAAACCCCAACCCACAACACTCTATTTCCCACCAGTCTACCTCACTACTTCTATACTTTTCTTAGGCTAGAGTCATCAAATTTATTCAAGGTGGTAAATTCCACATGAGTTGGGGCAGCTTTGTTATGGCATGAACTCAGTAGAAGCCCCAGTAAGGGAAACTATTTATTCTAGCTTAGTGCACTCCCAGCCACGCTGGCTACACTTCCTTTCTGGCCAGGACAACTTTGCAAGACTGTGGAGGATGGGAGACTGCAGCAGCTTTCTGTCTCCACACTCTACTCTCCTGGTGGTCTGGCCACCTGGAGAGCTCTGCATCAGGGTTTTTGAAGTAAGCCCATTGCTGTGCCTGGCTCACCTCTTTTGACAGGCCTTTAAAACACTAAGAAATGGAGCAAAGAAACTGCTTTATCTCTTTCTGTAGCTGCACAAGATTTTGAGGTTCTTACAAATATAAGTTCTCATGCCATGAGTAGCTGTCATGTCTTAGCATGTGCTAAGTATGTGTGTGTGTTTACACTGAGTATGGCATGATGCTTTGTGTAGGGATTTAGTGGCTTGGACATTTATCCTTTTGATGAGCCTGGAAAAATCATTACAGGAGCTTACAGAAGTTAGAAATAGAAGCTAAAGTAAATAAAAAAAGCTGCAGCAATCACTCCCTTGTAAAAATGTTTCCTCAAAGCAGACAAACCTTTGAAATTGGGTCTTCTTAGAAGGGTCTAATGGGTAGATGCTTCTATTTTTAGGACAGTCGTCTATATCATTTAGTGTTTTCATGCACTGCTAATGTTATATTTTTGATATGTTTCCTCTTCAGTATTTACCTGTGGGGAAACAGCTCTATTCTATTTGTGGTGGAATTTGTATGTGTTCTGTAGGAAGACTTACTTACACTTCTACTGAATGGAAGGTTCTTTAAAAGACTCTAATGGACTGTTAAAAGCAAAGCATATATGACATGAAATTCTGAAGTTATTTTAAAGCATCAAGTTCAGTTTCAGTTCCCAGAAGCAAGGGCTCCAAATTTTGTGTTCATTTTCCTTTTTTAAAGGGTTTTCTTTTGGTTCTTAACCTACCTCTTAGTCTCCAACTTGGCAAAAAATCTGAGCTCCCTGACTCCTAGTTTAGTGTTTATTCTCCCGTGAAGAAGTACAATGGCAAAAGTTAGAGAAAAAAATGTAAGAGTTTATTGCTTTAATAACTTGTGCATTTGTAATTTTTAACCTCTGGTAGCAGAAAAGGGTAAAAAGAAAAGGTTATGTTTGGTATCTTAAAGGGCAGTATCCTAAAAGCATGTTAGAATCAAGAAATATATCAAATGTTGTACAAAGTATCAATGATTTTTTAAATTTTTTTTTTAAGTGTCTAAAAAATCCTGTATCCATTGCAAAGGAAAAGGAAACAGCTGTGGGTAGGTGTGGTGGTTTTTACTTTTTGCTGAAACCGCTGTGCCAGTATCTAGTTTTCTTGTGTGAGACAGAAGTTGGCATAAGTTACATGGGAAAATAGTGAAAGCAAACTGAGATAGAAATAGATTTTGAAGGTAGAAAGAGCGAGTTATGAGGAAAGTAGGTGCTACTGGAACTTGATTTTCTATGTAATCAAGCAGTGCATTTGAGTCTGCATTCCTCTTCTTCATGTTTAAGCATCAACTCTGACATATCCATTTGCGTAAGAATGGAGTAAAAAGATTTGATATATGGCACCTCTCAGATCAATGTGCTTCATCTTGATTGCAACTCTTTTGCTTCTTGTGCCATTTAGTGGCAAGATAGTTACTTGTGAGAGAGACCGAAGTGCAGACAGGGAGGGGAAGTATCATGGCTCAACACCCGAGTCTTTGTCCTTACACTTTGTTGTCCTTGGAAAAGAAAACTAAACCATTTCGTTTGTGTATGTGTAATGCTTAGTGAAACGATGAAAAAATAAATTTGTGCTCAAGGTGATAATACTGGTGACTAGGCATTTGCTGCACTCCTACATAGTTGTTTGAGTTTGCTCTTTAAGACTTAGAAAGAAAGAAAAATAACATCAAAATGTTAAAAGGTCAATAAGTAAAATGAACAGCATATTATGATTCTGATAACTAAATTCTGTTTGGCTTTATATAACTCATGTGATTGGGGGAAAAAAGAAAAAAAACATTCCTGTTAGTTTACATATGCACTTTACTTGATTTTGGTGGTGTTTTTTTTTTTTCTTCTTTATGAATAGTTGGTTTGAATCTGTGATGCCTTTAATATTATTTTACATTCCAGTGTAATGTGGCAATAAATATTTCCATTTTTATATGTATTTCCTAGATAATATCCAGGTATTTGCAGTTTATAACGTATTTAATACTGTCTGGATTGTTTGCTGTGCTGATAGCCCTAGGAAATATCTGACATAATTCATGTACCCCCACACTCCTGCATAATAGAGAAAAAAAATTCCTCAAGTTATGCTCATTTTAAAGATGTTGTACAACACATTATAAAACACGATCATCTCTTGAAGATGCTGATAGTCTCATGAAGAGAGGGAAATGACAGGGAAAAAATACAGAGTGTAATTTCCTCTTGCTGTGACTAGTCAAGCACAGCGGGTTGTACTCAGATGTTGCCAAAGTAGTTCTTGTGCTCTTACACGTAGCAAGCTGAAATCTAATATCATTAGAATTTCAAATGCTGTCTAAGAAATAGTGTATGTAATTTTGTTATTAGACGAAGGAAAAAACGCTTGCTGTGTAAATGTAGTTGATTATATGTAAAATGCTGGGGATTTGTAAGAGACTCCGCAATCTGTTCCAGGGCTCTGTCACTCTCACTGTGAAGAAGTTTCTCCTCATGTTGAGGTGAAACCTTCTGTGTTCTAGTTTGTATTCATTACTCCTTCTCTTATTGCTGCTGACCACCCAAAAGAGATTGGCCCCCGCCACTTGACACCCACCCCTCTGGAGACTTTCCAAACCCACCTGAATGCATTCCTGTGTGGATTACCCTGGGTGAGCCTGCTTTGGCAGGGAGGTTGGACTTGATGATCTCTAGATGTCTCTAAAGTTCTGTGATTCTGTGATAGAAGAATGCAATCGTAAGAAAATAATTGAGATATTCAGTCACCTGAATAATAATGTCACTTTTTTTTTTTTAATGACTGTATTTCATGTACAATTTTTCTTATTTTAAAATCTCAGGTTTAGGAAACCCCTTCCCCTTTTTTTTAAGTGCTTAGATGATATATTTGAAAGCACAGCAATTTGTATTTTGCTGCAATGTTGTAAGAATGGAATAGCCTTTGTTTTTTTTTTTTAACTTTGATATGCATGTAGTGATATTTTCAGTGAGCCGTAACTGGACTCCATTGAGACCATTTAGAGACTGATTTGAGACCAATTAACAGCTTTGAATTAAAAAAAAAAAAAAATAATTAAAAAATAGCCAAAAGTCAGATACAGAGGAACCATAAACAGAGCAACCAGTAAACCTGTGGAATAGTTAATGTCTTTGATTTTCTGAATTCATTTGCTTTCATTAAACTTCCATTTTTGGATGGCTTTTTTTCAGAACTACTATGCTTGGTTTAAGATTCTGAAATACAAGTACTAAACACCAGACCTGGGCTAGTTTGTTCTGATTCAAAGATTCAACTTTCATGGTACAATTGTCCAAGCTGTAGTTAATAGCTTTGCAACCATCTTGCGTTACATAGGTGATGTAGGAAGTTAAGCAAATTTCTTGAATTAAGTTACCCATCACTCTGACTGATTTTTGTTTGCTGCTATTTTGGGAAGCCAGGAGATTTTGCTGTCACAGAGGGAGAGTTGTGAATATAAGAAGGAATTGGATATTGATGTGACAGAAGGATTAACCCGTTTTTCTAGAGCTCTCTTAGCACTTCTTTATTTCATCTCTAATGTTTTCTTGTCCTTAATGAATAAATAGTGAGGCAAAATTATAGGTGTCCTATTTGAGCCAGATCTTAATCCTGTTCATCGTAACATGGAAAAAAATGATACCTGTTTTTAAGTAAAAGAAGTGAGATAACAGAAGGTAATGTTTTGATCATAGAATCACAGAACGTCAGGGGCTGGAAGGGACCTTGAAAGATCATCCAGTCCAACCCCGCTGCCAGAGCAGGATCACCTATACCAGATCACACAGAAACACGTCCAGGCAGGTTTTGAATATCTCCAGAGAGGGAGACTCCACAACCCGCCTGGGCAGCCAGTTCCAGTGTTCTGTCACCCTCACAGTGAAAAAATTCCTCCTCGTGTTTGCATTAAACTTCCTATGCCTCAGCTTCCACCCATTGCCCCTTGCCCTGTCATCAGACATCACTGAGAAGAGCCTGGCTCCATTGATGTTCTGGATTCCTCTATCACACAGAGTAAATAGGCAAAACCAGGGTTACTTATTTGTAAACATTCTTCTTGAACAGGTAGTCTGGTTAAGAAATTGTTTCAAAGTTGCATATTGCAGAGCAAAATTTGAAAGGGTTTTGATACGTCTGTATAACATGGAGCTGTAGCTAGAATCCTTGGATTCCCCTTTTCTGCTATGTGGGGCTGAGCTGAAAATACAGATCTCAGAAGCAAAGAGCAGGCAGTAGCCAACTAGAACTAATAGCCTCTCTATGTGTCTTATGTGATGAAGGGAGACCGCATAGAACAAGAAACTTTTTCCTTTCTCTAGACTTCATCTCGTCAGAGAAAGGTAGGTTTTAGGGAGAGCTTAAACTCTCACAACTCACTGGGCTGGACTGATTAGAGGTGAAGCTTGGTTGCAACCTACAGTCATTTTGGACACCAGAAGACCTTCACTGGGTCTTCAGTGGCCTCTTTGAAAGAGTGCAGCTACCATCAAGTGGTAAGTCTGTCTGCCTCACTTGAATCTCCTTGAGATTTTAAATAGCATGCCCCTGTACTCTGCCTGGATCTGGAGCTGAAGCCTAGCATCCCAGTTTTGGATGAGGTGTTTCACAGGGCTTTTGAGGCAGTGTGTGTGAAATGCACAAGGCTCAGCACTGGGTCAGAGGTGCTGCAAACTGAAGGTCTAATCATTCAGGTTTTTTGCAGCATGTACAATCTCTTTTAATAGGTTGGTGATGGCTACTGCCCATCCCAGAGCAAAGGGGCAATCTCAGCTTTAGCTAAATGACTAGAAGTTAAAGCATGTGTAGAGTGCAACTTCTGTTATTTTGTAGAGAAAATATGCTGGTTATTATGATTTCTTATTTAATGAGCCCTTTAGAATGGCTTTGCTTTGAGTTTGCAATATTTTATGAACAGTATAATCTCTTTATGATATTTCATCTTGCAATGTAGACTGTAAAAACCTCATATATTATTATGTAGAAGAATGTTCACCTTAATTCATAGCAGTTTTGTTCATACCTTAGCACTGGTATTTAGATGTGGGATAAAATACCTGTTAGCGTGTTATCTTTTATAACATTTGGTGATTTTGTAAGTGAAGGGGCTACAAATACAAAACTACTCTTAGTAGTGCACATGTTGCAGCTTTGCCTGCTCATTTTTCAGATGTCCCTACAAACTGGATGTTCCTCTGTTTCCTCATATTTTTCGTTTTGTTTTTGTCACTGTGTGCTTTAGTGCACATTCTGGCAGCTCTTTTATTCCTTTGTTCATATTACTTTGCTTTATGTTCCTTGCACCACACTGTGTGATCCATTTCCATACATACAGGTTGTAACCTGACACAGGTGTATTGACCTTCTTGTTATTCGTTTTTTGGGTTTTTTTAATTATACAGATCTGCTTTGTTTCTTTTTCAACTTATTTTCATAACCTTGTGGTAAACCTCTTTCTTTCAGGTTTTCCTTAGGAGATGCTCGCAGGCCTCTCCATGAAACTGCAATACTCGTGGAAGACATTGTCCACACTCAGCTGATAAATTTGGTAAGAAAGAACATAACCAATAAAATAATCATCACTCTCAAACTCCTTAGAACCACATGACAGTTTTGTGGCCAAATGACTAGTAATAGATTGCTCTGATTTTAGAAACAAATAAGACCCAGAAACTGAAGTTCTGGCCTCATTAATCTGTAGAAACCACTGTTAGGCTTGCAAATAGAGAGTGTGCCCTTTGTTTATGCTTACATACTGTATTTGTGTGATATCTGGAACCCTACCTAACCCTAGGAATAAATAAAACTGATGTGTTTTTTTTTTGTTAAGAACTGCAAGGTGTTGAAAAGAAAAAACTGCCTAATCATCTGAAGACTTCATTACTGTTTTTGTGGGTTTTGGGTTTTTTTTGGTTTTTTTATATTCTAGTACATCTGTTAAAACATTATTAGCTTGATATTTAAGTTCTAGTATTCTGACTGAAATTTTAATTTTTGTCAAAAAAACAATGCAGAAAAATTGCACATTTTTTCTGCTGAAAGCCAATATATGTATAAATGAGACTGTTTCTTGTCTGTCAGAAGCAGCTCTAAATTTAAACCTTTCTGTAGTTTTAAATTAAATTTAGTGTAACTTCTTTAGAAATCAGAGATGGTATTTTGCACTATGGCATGAATCAGCCATCTGACATTTTGTCCAGAAAGGTATACTCTTCTATGTCACCTGCAGCTTAGTAAGCACAAATATCTTTTTCTTCCTGTATTGATTTTTCAGATAAGTTAGTAGTATATATGGATATGCACGTTATATGGAACTAATGTAGCTAATTAATACTAATATGTATTATAATGAATATTTATATATGATGAGTCTCTAGATCATTTAGAGCTTTGAGCTACAAGTTCTTAGATCTTTTCTCCATAGTGAGCTCTTTCAGCAGTCACAAGGGTCTTCTCAGGCTAGATTCTGTTACTGCTTTAACTAGAATGGAAAACTTTGATAAACTGAGAAAATTCAGAATGAGGCTGACCACATATTATGAATACATATTTCTGCATGTATGTATATTTTAATAGATATTTATACATATATTTGTATATGTATATAAATATTCAGTATTAAAATATAAATAAACCTCCCCATGCCCACTGTTCACCTAATGGCAAGAGCTTTCCTTCAGCTTTGCACTTAATCCAGCAACTGTCCAGTGGCTTCCTGTATCACAGCAAACTATTTGGGGTACCTTCCAGCTCTGGGTAGTTTCTTCCTGCTCATACTTCTGAAACATAGCAGTCAATCCCTATCTCCACAGTCTCCTGGCATCGTTGTGCTGTAGCTTCTCTGCTTATTATGCTCTTTTAGGACTGTCAAAAATAAGCATTTTTTTTCCTGGGGAGGGAGCAACGTCTGTCCCCTCTCCACAGGTTTCCCACTGGTTAAGCATGCTACTCCAGGCAAAAATTTGTAATTCTTATTCTAGTTGTGACTACTACAAAATAACAATTTCTTTTTGCTAATGACCCCCTTAATTTATGCAAACTGTGGCTGTAGCTACTCTCTTCCTTTAGCAATAATGTGGTGAAGAGTCTGTGTTTTAACATCCCACCAAGGCTTAGCTGAGCTGAGCCTTACATCAAAACATGCATTTTAAGACTATGCAACCTGCAGTGGTGTGGTCCTGGCGCTGAAATCGAAGCTGGGCACTTACTGGGAGAATGATCGTGACCTGGGTTTAACCCTGCATGGCGTGTAGGAGCATGTGCGATTTCCTGACATGTACGATGTCCCTGAAGAATGGGACAGAGCAGCAGATAAACAGCTTTTCTAACCTTTCCCCTCCAAGCCCAAGACAGCACTTTATTTCTGAGGAAGTGAAAGTATCTTTAATAGCTCATTGCTTTGACCTCTGACATTCAGATGCCGGAACTCTTAAATCAGGAGCTTTTTACATGCTCTGGACTTTGATAGGGATTTTTGCACATTTGTCATCCTTAATAACTGCACATCCTATGTAGTTGTGCTAAAGTTTCACTTTAGATGTAGATGTTCTTGTGAGTATATATCCAGTACTAGAAAAAAGCTATTTTTGTAATTGAAGCTGGCTGCAGATGTGTATTTATTACCTCCTACCTGGATTTTGTCATATTATTCATGTTAATGGACTACACAGTTCTCATAATGTAATTTAATGATTTCTTCTCAGAATTCATATCCATTTTGCCATCCATAATACATGTATGAGGTTAAACTGCAATGAAGTTGGAACATTGCATATATCTTTTATAGTAACATTTGTGCTCGTGCTTGTTGATTAAGTCCGAGTTTGTGCTTCTGAATCAAAAAATAAGTTGCCAGCATGATTACCTTTGATTTGTTGACTTTTGATCACTTGCAGTTTATAGTTCCAGCTTCCTATTTTCAAAGTTGATCTGCACTCTATTAAATCAAGATCTGGTTTGGACAGATTTATATGGTCACTGCTTTGAACCACCATATACTTCATGAGGTCTGGCTGCTATAGCAGATGACTGCACTACAAGTCAGATTCTTGAAAAGGAAGAGTTTATTTTTTGTGTGCATGTTTTGAATGATATGTACACCGCTTTACATTAAGTTAGATTCTGCTACAAGTACATGCCAACATGTCAAAGAAAATGAGCATCTCCGAGAGGATAATTCACATCATCAAAAAAATTAGTTTCTGAGCTAGATGAGATGAATCCCTTGAGGAATTAATTTCCTCAGCTGACTAGTAAATTGAATGTTTTGGTGGCCTGCTGGGGTTTGACTGTCAAGGGGATAGACCTTAATGTTGAGAGGTAAATTCCATCCAATTTGTGACAGGATACTGGCATGAGTATGAATTTCTCTTTCTTATATTGCAATTACAATAAACACTTTTTCATTTGCATAACAAGCAGTATAAAACAAACAAAACCCACCCCTCGTCACAGATTGAGAAAGTTATGTACATTTTTTCTTCAGGTGTAATGCATTATTATTATTGAAATCAAATTTGTTGTTGACTGATAGTATGTGTTTAGTAACTGATCTCTACGTATTTATAATTGCCTTTGTGTTGCCGCTAAAACTGTATATATTTGTGTGTGCTAAAGCAGAGATTTCAATTAAGGTTATGTTGTTCTTTATGGTTAAGCACATAAAGAGCTGTTTCCTCTGTTAAAGGGAAATTGTTCCTACAAGAAAGGTTCAATAGGGAATGTAAAGATCTTAATTGGAAGAGGACAAGCCTTTAAATTTCTTACCATTTGAAGTGGAACAAGGCCTACTTTAGTTCTCTTATCATTTGCATGTGCAGTAGGAAGATTTTGAAGCAACATCTTTTATAATAATCTATAAATATCTATTCTGACATTTCAGACGAGAAGTCAAAGCTCCTGCTTTAGAAAGAATCAGTATTATTCAGCACTTTGCTATGAAAAAGAGACTGTAAGAGAAATGGAACAGGAGGTTTTCTTGGTTATTAAACTACCATTGAGAGGTTTGGCATCAAAATAGCTGAAGTCTTGCACATATACAGATGTAAAGTCATCTGGAAATTATTTCATGTAATATTTAACATACAGGAAAACTCTCTTGAGCATCTCCACACAGAATTTCTGTCATGCTGGACTGGATCATAGGAAAATGTATTAGACTAATATTAAAAAAATGAAGATCTTTTAATATCTTCTCTTTATAGGACCATATCTCCATGTTGATGCTTTGGATGTCACATTCAAAGATTAAAAGTCATTAAAATCATGATGTAGTACTTAGATCAAAAAGGCCACTAAAAAGTTACCTTCCTTGTACTGGAAATGTATCAAGTGGGCATTTATTATCAGTATTAACTACCAGCATTTGCTCCCTAGGCATGAGTACTATGGGATTAGTATGAGTACGGACACCCGCTTTCACAGAATATGGTTATTCATTTAGCACTGGATCCAAACTTGAGTTTTGAAATACCAAGGGGCTTCGGGGAAAACATTAGATTTGTTTTTTTCAAATCAAAGGGCATTTTAGCAGTAGAAAGAGTTTAGCAAGGGAATGTGAAAAATTACACATGTACACACCAAAAATACAGATGTGTGTATAAGTAGCGGAGCCCGAGGCCCTGTAACTACTGGCAAGGAACCTTAACTCTCTAAGGAAGACTGGCTGCTCAGAGGAAAGACTACAACTTATTGCAACTACCTTGGGCTGCATCCTTTAAAAGTTTTATCCACTAGATTTCGTTGTAAAGTATGATAAATCATTGTTGAGACTGTCATGAATGATAGAATTCATGTCAACAGTGATGTTGTTTACACCCTGTCATCTAGTGTGTGTCTGCTAGATGAACTCTGATCTCTTCAACTGAGGTAAAAAAAATGAAGTTAAACCCACTCTGTTGTCTTAAGGTGCAGTACCATCACCTTAAAGGAACTCCAGTTGCCCAAAGTCATGTTGTACATGATATCTGTTTGGATTTTTTTGATCATTTTTATCTTCCTATGGAAGAATTTAAAGTCATACAACTTGCGTTGCTACTTAATAATTATTAACATTCCACTCTTGCTTCATTGGTTTGGTTCTCATGTTACATACATGCATATGCAAACACTTTGCATATACACATAGATAATTTGTATATTTTTTTCTGGTTTATTTCTATTGGAAATTAATTGTCTCCTATTCAGACAACATAAGTTAGTTCAGAATTGGCCTCAACCGAAACACAGAACGCACCGATGAGCAGGTGGAATACTAGAATACATACATTATTTTAAATGGTGACAGTAATTCATAGGTAGAACACTTAGAGATACAGAGATTCAGCAGTATGTCAGGTCCTAAGTAAGTACATAGTAAATCCATCCTGTGGAGTAAACTGCCTTTTATATAAGGACTATATAGAGTAGTCATTTGTCACAACTAGGAAAAGGGATAATGAAAATACGAAGACAAGCATAACAATAGGTTTACTGATAGGAAATGCTAAGCACTTAATCATAATCAGCATGAGTTGTTTTGTTTTCAAAGGACTGTGCATTTTCTGGGTGAACATGGTGTGCTTTCTTTACTTCCCAGCTTTACTCCTGTAGAGGTTAATCATTTTATTGCCATATAAAAAGAAGGGAAAAGGAATAGGAAAAACTCACCTTTTACTTGCCCATCCAGAGGGAAAGGAAGGAGCAATGGGAGAGTGGAGTGGGAAAAAAAAAAGATTTAAACTGAGACAAGGATATAACTTCCTTGGTTCTTTACAGCCTACTCCTACATTAAAAAAAAAACCACCAAATCACACTCATTCATTTGCAAATAGGATTAGTCATTTTAATATATGTAACTTGTGTGCTGCTCTGAAGTCACACAGTTTCAGGTTTGTTTACTGTTTTTTTGAACTGTTAGACTTGCAGCCTTCACATATGTAATTGCAGAATTGCTGACATTCCTTTTAAAAATAGAAGGAATTGAATCCAGCTCATTCATTAACAGAAATTGCCCACTGATAAAAACAGTGTGAAGCACTGTTCACTCCTGATCCCAACCTTCAGTGCAACTGTCACTTACACCATTATAGTAGTGGGAAAAGTTCTTGTTTTATGAGTGTGTTTTAAAACAGTAATAAAGTTTCCTGTGCAGGACATTAATTAATGGGGTTATCAAAATAAGACAAGCTAATATAATTTGTGATTGTACAAAATAAAGGAAGTCGAGGGTACCATAGGGACCTAATGAATCACAGGATGGAAACAATCTTCTGGCTAACTAAACATTCAGACTTTGTACGAAGTCATAGGGTGTATATACAACTTGGCAAACCGGAACGCGCCGTGTGTTTACATGAATGGGATAAAGGAGTTCACAAAAACCATCTGAGAGAAACCCTTCCACTATTCATTCTGCTCCCGTTGTAGAGTAAATTAAACAACACACATGTATTTGCATCAAATGCATGGTACACCTGCCCTGGAAGAAATCAAATGGAAAGTAAGTCTCTAATACAAAAAAAATCCCCTGGATACCAGCAGTGTGCATTTATTAGCATTTTCCAAGTGTGATGAAAAACAAAACAAAAACAAAACCCCAAAAGGGACGCTATCAACGGATTCTAATTGTTCCCTGTGCATGTACATGTACATTATTTAAATGAGGTCACTATTTAGATTATGTTATTACATTAGTAAGAGTAAGTTTGTTTGTTTGTTTGTTTTGAATGGAAATAGCATCTTTGACAATTTTGTGGGCACCATTCTCAAAACTGACTTTGGACAATTTGTATTGTTTAACGTTTGGTAAGATTTCTGTGTGACTAAAAAGAAGGGCTGTTTTTCAAAACCTGTTCAATTTATAAAATAGTATAGGGTTGTCTTTTTTCTATGCAGTGAAAAAAATGTTTAAATAGACTCAACACATTCACTGCAATTCTGTAAAGGTCAGCTGATGCTATTCCTGTAATCAAGGATCTCAGTGACAGTGTGTCTGTCATTTGCAGGTGAAGACCACACTGGTTCAGAAAGGCCCACATGAGACACAAGACACTATTTGCTCAATTAATTATTTTTTCCCTACTGATTTTATTGATTAGCAAGCATTTGACTTTAGATTACTTGAGCAAAGGTACAGCACTTCATCTTTAATATATTAGAGCATTATGAAAATGTCTTTTAAGGAAATGTTTTATGGAAAATTTAAATTAGAAACCATGAAGTCTTTTTGTATGACTTTTGATGAAATCTTGCCTTCTCTTTATTGGTAATGTATATGAAAAGTGATGTCCTCAGTTTTCTACTCTATTGTTAACTGGGACTGGTTACTGTATTCAGAAATACATATTCTAAAGCACAGAGTCTGTGTCAGGAGAAAGTTCAGGAGTCCCAGACAGGGATTCTGGGCTCTCTCTGTGCTTTTCTTTAAGATAATAGATTTGATTGCTTACTTGGTCAGGTGTTTTCATTCCCATGTATGTTTCTTCTGAGTCAACACATGCTATGAAATAGAGTTTCTGCTTTTTGCCTAGTCATGCAGAGAAGCTGCTGAGCATCCAGTAGTGATGGACTACGCTGATCTGAAAAACTGAAAGACTGAGAAAGGCTATTAAGAACTCTAAAAATATCAAACAAAAGGAAATGAGTAATTATGCCAACATAATTGTAGCAATGTGCTCAACAGTGAAAAAATAGCACAAACTCTTGACTACATTGAATGGAAAAGGCAATGTCTTGTAGTGCATGTAAAATACAAAAGATTAAGGTAGTGCAGGCAGCTATAATCCCAGTATTTCCTGATTTTCAGTCTTTGGGTTTTTAATAGCAGTGACATAGATTTATGTGTGTGATACCCGTATGCATATATATGTGTCTGATTTTTCCACCCTTAACATGTCAGATTCCTGTTTAGGTTGTTGATCAACAGGAATTGTGTATGAAATTTCACAAATGGTGGCTTTGCAGTCTATGGCATTCTTAAATATATATTTAGTCAATCAGCTTGGCTTCTGCAGCTTTTATGAACCAACTGATATGCTGATCCCAGTCTATGTTTCCAAAATATAAATACATCCTCTATTTAATTTTTATATATACCGTGAGGAGTATAGTGTAGATTAATAGCTATTAAACTCTTGGATGAGCTGAGCTCATCTGTGCAGTCTACAGATACATTATCTCCAGGGTGAGTTTTCCACTTGTATTGCTGTCATCTATTATTTGCTGGAGCCCTGTGAAGTTCTAGATGATTAGCTCTTTAGAAAACAAGTGAATAAGTTAAGAAATTGAAGGGTAATCATTAGATTTTTATTGCACAATATGATGCACTCTGGTAAGTCAATATTTTACCAGTGGTTTTACTCTCTAGTATCCTTTATTGGAGGTGTTTAGAACTGAACATGCTTTTGCCAAGAGTCTCAAATAGTTTAGCTCGGCTGAAAAATCGTAGTTGCATCCAAGGCTTCAGAAGCCAAATGGAAAACTGATATTCAGTGTTTCATTATTTCTTTAGCTTGCTTGTTTGATGTAAATTTAATATTGCAAGTATATGGACATGTCTGTAAAGTCCAGATCTGCATGCAAAAACCCATTTCATCAAGTAGTCTGATTCTGTTACAAATTAGTAAACTAAATTAAAATAACCTGAAATTTACAAATGCTGTGAAAGACGTGAAAGATAAGAATTTTTGACTGGGAGGATGGACCTCAAGTTAACTTTCAAAAGCATCTCTGAACCTTTGATATCAGGTCCGGAATCCAATGAACAATGGAGTTTTAATTAACGTTTTTATCATCTCAACTTGCTTTGTTTCAAATAATTATTCAAAAATGTTAACTGTGCCTTTTGGAGGGTAACATTCCTTCTGCTTTTCCTCTGAGATCTTGAATGAACTCACTAGAACAAACATAAAGGTAAACAAGCATATTTTTCCTATGTTTTAGATAACTAAGCCAGATCATCTTTTGTATCAGGGGAGATAAATGTGCCCTTATTGAATGTGACCTTTCGTTTTCTAAAGGAGTTATTTAACATTCTGACCAACCATTTAAAGTCTGGGCTTCTTATGTGAAGTTAGAGATGTGACTTTTGACACAAGCTGAATTTTTTTGATAGTTTGTTTTTCATAGATTCTATCAAAACTATGTGATTTAAGGTGTGAAAGACTAATTTATGGATGTCTGTGCCGAAAAAGGAGTGTTGTAAAATTCTGCATGGCCTTTAATTGTAACTCATAAGCTTTAAAGGTTGTCTCAGGGTGTTTAACAGATCAAATTAATTGTAGTTTTTGAATCACCTTATCTGATTTCCAGCAGACTTGATAGTTTCAGAATAACTTTTTTGTTTTTAAGAAGATTGGCTTGTTAACAGTGTTGCACAGTTACAAGGAAATGTGGTCACAGCTGATTCTGGTTTCTTAGCTAATCCACCTGATTGGAGACAACAGGTTTTGGATATTTTTCCGTTTCTTACACTGACACCTAGTGTTCAGAGGTCCTGAGTTTCTAATGCTGCACTTCAGTATTAATAGCTAACCGTCGATACCAAAGTTCTCCACCTTTGTCAACATCTTCCGTTTCTGTTCTTCTGCAAAGGAAAGCACCAACTGAAGGCTAAAGTGTTACTATCATTCAGAACAATGTTACTTTGGAAATACAAATAGTGCAGCACTTCAGGAAAACTTGGCAAAGGCTATTTTACTTCTTGAAGTGCTGCAAAATTTGTTTTCTTGAAACTTAAGTGCTTTAGTTTTGGCAAATACAACTATTTTGTGTCTGTAAGTGTCGGTCGCCAACAAAAACAGTGATAACAGCAGAAATTCTTAGATCAGTATTTATTTAATTGTGGGCGATGTCAACACTTTTTATTTCTGTGTTCTTTTATCTTCAAGTCACAAGTTCTAACTGATAGAGATGTTGATGACAGCACAGTCCTTGAGTGGATGGAAAATAACTTATACAGTAAAGCTGGCACAAACAGCCCTTTTATCGCAGACTAGCAAAGAAATGGAGCAGTCCAAGTATAGACTGTAACCTGTTCCTGACAAAAAGAAAACCTGACATATTAAAATTTACTCTTAGACCTGTGACTTTGATATGTGTTAGTGGAACTTCTTTCATCATTTAAGGTAATATATTAAGACTTTTGTGCGGCCGTGTCTAAAAGTCTCAATAAATTGTTGTGTTTTAGTGATGAGTGCCATAGAAAAGTGAAAAATATTCAGGCAGAGAGAATGCATATTAAACTTTTATTTGGTCATTCTTCCCCGCCTTATTTTCATGACTTTTCATCTAGGTACACCAAAAAGTTGTCTTTTCTGCACCAAGTCATATGTATTTTAAGTTTTCTATACACCTGCTATCTTGTCTTCTCAGAAAGGTGGGCAGCAGTGACAATTCACTTAATACCCTGCTGGGTGATGATCTCTTCTTGAGGAAGCCCTTGGTTCTTACCCAGTTTTCAAGCAAGTCAGAATGCGACCATAAAAACATTTCTTCTCATAAACTTTAATAAACTGTATTAGCTGATGTCAGAATTTAATTCTACTGCTTTAGGCTCAAGCTTTTCCTGCAGTGATGTCTCTGCCCCTTCAGACCCATCATCTGCACAGTCTGTAGATTCTTGTGCTGAGATGATTGGTGTTTAAAAGAGCAGTGTGGGTAGTCCAGGACCTTTTTTGCATGAGGTGGTGAATTTAGTGGCTTGGACAGGGGAGATAGAAAGGAAATAAACTTGAGAAAACATGTCAGGACCTCTGTACCAGCTGATAAAGAGGTGATGTTCTAAAAAATGTGCATTACAGCCAACCTGATTCAGCTGTTATTTACATAAATATTCCCAAACTCAAATAGGTCTGCTTTCGTAGACTCTTCCTTTAAATTACAACACATAACCTGCCAATTTAGGCTGCACATTTTCTTATACCTTGTGTAAAGACATTGTACTTCTCTATGCGCACTTGCCTAACATTAGTTTATATTCCTGTGAACCAGCCATAGTGTGCCTGTTGGAGAAATAATCAGGGATGATAAAGAGAAATGGTACTTGTAGGATACCATTTATTTGACCTTTCAGGGTGAGGTGAGTTTGGACCTAGAATGGTGACTTCTGTCTAGTGACTATAAATAATGCCTTGTTTGACCTGCTCAGATGCAGGCATCTATGTTTAGTCAGATAACTTCCTGCTGAAAGATAACTTGCCTATTTAAAAAAAAAAAAAAAAAAAAGTATAGTTGGAACTTCTGTGATGGCAAAAGGAAATTATAACAGTGTCCAAAGCAGTGGAAAAGTCAGAGAAAATAGACACGATGGAGGCCCAGATTTCTGGCCTGGAAGAAGCACATAGTGTCCCATATATGAACATTTTTAAAGAAGGAAATTTATGAAAAGTCAGGTTGAACCTGATCCAAGACACAGAAGAGAGGATATTTGGAGAGACAGGCTGGTTTGAGATATGGTTTCTCTTAAAAAGAGTATAGACTCAGGACATGTGTACACGGTGACCAAAGCATCACAGAGCAAATAAAAATGGAAAACTTAACAGGAGAACTTAACAAGATATTATGCATCTATCGAGATGTGGCAGAGTTGGGGAAAAGTGATAGAAATTTATGATAAGACAAAGTGTTCATGAGCAAAAACTAGGTGCACCTTTGCAGGAATGAATATATTCTTTCTTGTAACAGAAAATAATAATGGAGCCAAAAGAGGAACCCAAGCTGCGAATACACGATAGGAAGCCTGAGAATCAATAAAGAGTTGGTTTTGAAGTGGAATAGTGAAAGGAGTTTGGAAAAGAATCCCATGACTCTCTCTGAAAATATTTAATGGCAAGAGAATTAAGAATAATTGAAATATGAGGCAGAGACGTTTGAACAACAGAGCGTAGCTGGTGCATTGGACCTTGCAGAAGATCTAGTCTGGACAGTTAGTTTGGGAAGCAGCTTTACAGGATATTAAGTGATGATGACATGGAAGCCATGGAGTGAGAGTCAGTGTTGCTCCCAAATTCAGTCTCAGATGAGGCCAGAGAAAGTAAATTAATAATGATGAAACAGGTGGAACATAGCCATTGGTGTCACTATGAAGAGGACTAAAAAGAAAGGGAGAGGCAAAATTGATGGTAAAATGGAAAAATTAGTCGAAAGTTCTTCTTCGGACATCACCATCCATGTGAAAGTCTGAATGTATGCATCTTTGCATTGTCACATACATGCAAACATTTATGTGTATATATAGAGATTAATAGTGGGCACTTGTATAGTAATTCACAGCCTGACGATAGAATATCAGCTTCAGTATACTCACGAGATATTGTTCCTAGCACCCATTCTCACAATACTCAATAACATTTTTTTGGTATTCTCCAATATGTTGTTTACATTGTTTATTATTTTTTTTCTTTCATTGTGCCATCATTGTTCCAAATTAGAGGAAAAAAAAATATCACTTTAGTGAGCCAGCAGTGTGCCCAGGTGGCCAAGAAGGCCACTTGGCTTGTATCAGGAATAGTGTGGCCAGCAGGACCAGAGAAGTCATTCTGCCCCTGTACTCGGTGCTGGTTAGGCCACACCTTGAGTATTGTGTCCAGAAAGATGTTGAGGTGCTTGAAGATGTCCAGAGAAGGGGAAAAATGCTGGTGAGGGGGCTGGAGCACAACCCCTACAAGGAGAGGCTGAGAGAGCTGGGGTTGTTCAGCCTGGAGAAGAGGAGGATCAGGGGAGACCTTATTGCTCTCTACAAGTACCTGAAAGGAGGTTGTGGCCAGGTGGGGGCTGGTCTCTTCTCTCAGGCACCCAGTGACAGAACAAGAGTACACAATCTCAAACTGCGCCAGGGCAGGTTTATGCTGGACACTAGGAAGCTAAAGTTCTTCACAGAAAGAGTGATTGCCCATTGGAATGGGCTGCCCAGGGAGGTGGTGGAGCCACCATTCCTAGCGGTGTTTAAAAGGGGGCTGATGAGGCACTTAGTGCCATGGTTTAGTTAATTAGAAGGTATCAGGTGGTAGGTTGGACTTGATGATCGTGACGGTCTTTTGCAACCTGGTTAATTCTGTGATTCTGTGACAAATTAAAGTACAAAGAAGACTAAATGCATTTTCCTCAGGTCAAGAAACAAATGAATGGCAGAGCTGAAAAAAGTCGACTAGCTTTGGTTGAGAGGGAAGCTGTACAAAGCTTTTATATTGACGGTCTGTGTCTCAGCCAATTGGATTTTTATTTGACAATCCAAAGGTGTAATAACTTTTATTGTAAGAGGAAGAAAAATACATCAAGGCTAATAAATAATGGAGGACCTACTAGGGATATGCATAAATGCATATCCTGTTCCTATGTATATACAAGTTTAATTGTGTCTCTTTTAATTTTACTTTTTGATTCAACAAGATTGTCAGGTAATCGTCCTATTGAAAGAGCAGAAAAGGATAAAATTTCAAATAACTTGGTTAATCTCTTCTGGCTGTTAAAAGAAAAGGTTTATTGGTATCAAATTTTATTGCATTCTTAGCATTTAGGGATTGATTGGCTGCTAGTTTAGCTTACTTGTCTCTTCCAGTTACAAACCCAAACACAACAGAAGAAAGACATTGCATTGAAGTTGACATGCAACAAGTGAGTGAAAGTTCACTTGGCTTTTTCTCTCAGCACCAGGTGCAAAAGTTGGCTAGAAGCACTGTGGCAGGCAGTTATTTTAGAGCAGTTTCTGGTTTAGTATTTTATCAAGCCCAGGAGTAAAATATTCTGCAACTACTGCAGTTTCACAAAGCTGCTTTTTAAGGTAGAACTCTGAATTAAGTAATTAAAATGGTCCAGTACAGGCATTAATCATACCATTACCATTAATGAGAGGGTTTGTGGTATTTATGGAGGGTTGTAGATGATACTTTAAAAATGTGTATCGTTTCTTTGTTTAATAAACAGTGCGCTTGCATTCTCCAAATACACCAGAGTTGCTTCAAATCTTGGGGAGTATTTGCGATTTTCTGCATCCTCTCTCATAAGTGCTGGAAAAGAGGTATTAATTTCTGGGGAAAAACAACACTAATAACATCCTGATTAGTGACTTGACTTAATTTGATAGATGTTTTTTCATAAATAGCTGCTCCATTATAGCTTTATAATATGCTTTAAAATAGTAGTTCTCTAAACTGCAGCTTTCTTGAAGTGGGGAGGTGATGGCTCAATGATGACATAAGCTCCAGAAGTGTAGAGTTCAAGTGGTTTGCATGTGGGATTGCCAAATAACACGGGTTTGGTTAGTTTTCATTTTATTACGTCGATTCTCCTCCACAGATGTCTTGGATTTCTGTGGTACACCCCTTCACCTTTGACTTCTGCTACTTGTAGCTAACAATTTTTATTAGTCCTCCCACTAATATTCAGTGTTTTTACTCAACACCTGTTGTCTTCAGAGCACTTTGCAACAACAACTGGTTAATTCTCACACTTGTCCTGAATTTCTGTCATTCTTGTTCACATGCGAAAAGTGAGCTCAATGACTTACCTAAAATTGTGATAGCTTTGACACCTGCGCAGTGACTTAGTCTGCCTCTTCCCTGTCTGCACTTCCAGACTGATCCTTAGCCTCTTTACGTGCTGAGTTTGTGGCACACCAGTTATAAATGGAGCATTTCCTTTTGGTTAATGACACATTTTTACCCTGATTCCTCAGGAATTTCAGTCCTCAACCCTGTAGAAGAACTATGCTGGAAGGAGCCTCAAGAGGTCATCTGAGCTGTATCTCTGATCCTGAACTCATTTTGGCCTTTGTTCAGGAAAGCTCTTAAATACATACATATAAATGTATATGTATGTGCATATACATGCATACATACAAGTATTTATTTAATCAATTCACGTTTGCAGAAGATTTATTTAGAACTGCCTAATCAAATTTTGATGTAAGCTATCAACACCTGCTTTGAGATACTTGCACAAAATACCATAATTCATATTGATATGGGAAGTACTGGTACTGTAAAGAAATTAGCACTGGGAAAGACAGTGCTGTTAAGTCCAGTGATGTGATTTTGATTTCTGGAAGTGGTTTCCCCACCCCCCACCCCCTTTTGTTTTGTTTTGGTTGGTTTGTTTGGAGTTTCTTTGTCATAGTTTTTGTTTTGGGGAGGATTTTGTTGTTGCTTTATGTTTTCTTTTGGTTTAGTTTAGTTCTTGTTTTTTTAAATGAACCTATACCAAGAAATCTAGTCACTACCTCAAGTAAGGCAGTGATTTTGCTTCTATAATAAACCCTCAGCTACTTTGACTATTCTTGGCCTGTCCATCTGAAAGCTACAACTTTATGGAAACAGAATGAAATAAAATGTTCTCTAATACATCACAAATCATAGTTAAAACTGGAAATCCAGTCTGACACTGTGGTCTTGATTTGTATGGTTTGCCTACCCTTTTTTGTTTCAGCAAAGCAGTATATATACTTGAACACTGGCATTTCAGCCAGGATTTTCAGTCCTAACTATGAGTTTCCTTCCTTTAACAGGTTTAAAGCAAGCCTTTCAGATGGCTTCGCTATAGCTTTTAGGACTTGAATTTCCTTTGTGTTCGTTTTGGTGTCTTTCCAATATTTATTCATACATTTGAAACTCCTTTAAATCTCTGTATGGGAGCTGTTACAATAAGAGGTGGTGGCATTTCCATTATATTACTGTTAGAGTTGATTCAAATGATGCCTGGTTTTGAACTCAGTTAAGCACTGCAAGCTTAAAATACAGGCTCTTGCTCAAGCATTACAGGGTTCATGTTCTGGTCAGAGGTGTCTGTAATTATGATGCCTGGCTGGAAAACAAAAATTCCATTTCCTGAAAATGGAGGTTTTGACATTTGCTTTACTTTTTCATCAGGAAAAAAGAAAAACTTTTTTTAAAAAAAAAAAAAAACAAAACCAAAAAAACCCTGTAAAAATCTACTGAGGAGTCTTATCTAGCCAGCAGTGCAGTGGACAGGAGAACAGAATCGGAGTGGAAAGACCAATGTCCAAGTCTTTACTTCCTGTAAGAACATAAACTTGAAACCGGGTGTCTTATATGGTGACCGAGTGCCATAATACAAGACTGCTGAACAAATCTTTTGATGTTGTTATTTCTCTCTAAATCTTAACCATAGATCTATGAAATCTTGCCCAGTGCCTGTACACAAAATTGTGTTCAATGGAATATGATTTTTCCACTGGAAAATTATTACATTTCACGGTACTGACCAATGCTCATGATTAATTTATTCATATATTGCACCTGTGCATTTAATCCAAAATAATCCATAGTAGTGATTATTTGTAGTTCAAAAATTCCACTTCATTTTTATAAATCTTTTGCTTCAGGTATACCTCATAAAAGCTTGATTGCTTAACGCTTACTCATTTTGCAGGTTCATTTTGCAGGTTTAAATCTGCACTATTCTAATCCAATACTAAATGCTGCAAAGTGCTGTTTTAACAGATTATATGATTCAGCATTGGATATATCTGCTGGTACTGTAGTGATGAATTACTTTTTTTTCTTAGCATATGCGATCTTCTGGTATTGCTTATAGCTGAAGGAAACTTTCTCCTTAGGACAGTCTTTTAAAAAAATCATTACAGAGAAAACTTAGTCTGAGAAATTTAAATTTGAGTGAAACAAATAATGTTATTCCTTTTCCAAAACCAATAACTAGAATTCCTGGCCTGCATCAGGAATAGTGTGGCCAGCAGGAGCAGGGAGGTCATTCTCCCCCTGTACTCTGCACTGGTTAGGCCACACCTTGAGTACTGTGTCCAGTTCTGGGCCCCTCAATTTAAGAAGGGCATTGAGGTACTTGAACGTGTCCAGAGAAGGGCAACGAGGCTGGGGAGAGGCCTCGAGCACAAGCCCTATGAGGAGAGGCTGAGGGAGCTGGGATTGTTTAGCCTGGTGAAGAGGAGGCTCAGGGGCGACCTTATTGCTGTCTACAACTACGCTGCTAGGATACAAAAACTAAACTGTATATATATATAATAAAAAGTAGAAAATAAATGAAAGTTGTTTAATGTAATGTCTTTGAAGATACTAATATTTCAAGTTAAGGACTTCATCTGACTCTAGGCCCTTGTCAGGATGTTTCAGTTTATCTATGGTCTAGTAAGTAAGCTGTCTAAGCCCCTTGAAACTCTGTCTTGCAGAACTATGCATGATTGAAACAGTTGATCAAAATAATGGTAATGAAAGGTTTGCACCACGTCATTATGCATTTTGTATGTATAATATGTATATATTTGCAGGCATAAAAATTTATATGCACCTGGGTTTTTTTGAGTAAGAATGGGATACTCCTTTTTAGTAGATAAAATGAGTTATTTTGCTTTTACCTGCTAAGTACAGCTCCTGCAGACCTTTTTACTCTGTACACACAAGAGAGGGATAAAAGGTACGTCTAGCTGGATTTCCATACCAAATACTTCTTTATCACTTTTTTTTTGGGGGGGGGGGGGGGGCATGGAGGGGGGAAAGATTTTTTTTGGGTTTGGGGGCTTTTATAAGCAGTCAGACCCTTCAGTAGTTAATATAGCAAAGACAATATACTACAAAAGTAGTTCTGTAGGATCATTAGCGTGGAGTTTACATTCCATATTCTGAGAAAGGTAGTATCGTTGCACTGCGGTATCAGTGCACTTCATTAGTGTTGGAGACAGCAAAAGACTGTTCTGTGGAAATGCTTCTGTCACTGTCAGTAGAAATGTGCCTGTCTGGTTGAAAAAATAGCTTGTATCTTGCCAGTTCCGTACTTACAAGCAGTTCAGTAGGACGGTGTTAATCTTAACCTGTCACAACCCCATTGCAAATGTACATTTTTACAAAATGTCCACATGCTTCAGTAATTTAAGTATAGGAGACGCAGCTGTTTTCTTCTGCAAGGTGTGCTACCGTTCTTAGATGTAGGAAACATGTAAACTGACATTTATTTAGAAGGTAGGCATGCTGGAACTCTCAGTCAGGGTCTGCAAAGGGATGCGAACCCTGTAAGGCAGGCTTGAGTCAAATTAAGAGCACTGGATTGCAGATCTCTTTCTGTCTGTTTTGCTGACTATGGAGCAGAAATTGCATGCACTCAAAAAAAAAAAAACAAACCCTATAGTGTGTTTGTTGTAGATATCCATGCCTTTTTCCAGAAACTCTAAACAGGGCTAGCAGTCTCCTTCTGGGAAGATCTATTCGTCTGATAAAGGATGTAGTTCCTTACATCCATGGTTATTCTTTGAAAACGTTTGTATCAGAAGCTTTTCCTGTGACCCCAGGTTCCTGGTTTGGTTTGGGGATTTTTTTCATTACAAGCTTGTGATGTTTTTTCATTACAAGCTGGTGGTTGCAACCTATGTTTGCTGGATGTGCTGTTGAAAACGTATTTGGGATGAGATATTTTTATGTCCTGATTACCAGGAGAAAGTATGTATGATTCCATAGCAAAAAGATAAGGTAGGAGTCAAGTCTGGATTTGGGTACTGTTATGGAGGGGTAATTAATTAATGTGAGATTATATTTTTCAAAAATTGATATTGTTTATTAATAGTCAATATTCAGAACTCTCACCACCCCAACCACTAATTTTAATAATAATTGGTTCTTTGCACAGTCATGGAAACTTTATACAGATAATAATGTTTGATCTAGAAATAACTAGCAAAAATATATAATATTAATTCGACTCAATTGAACTGGAAGAGAAGGTTCCTGCAGTCAATACACCACTTGCGGTCAGTATGCCCCTTGTCCACTAGATGAACTTAAGGAAGCTCCTTTCTGCTTGTGGCAGAAGGCAATGGTGAATTACAAGAGGCTTTAAGTATTTACTCACAAATACTACTTCCCGACTCATGGGGCTTGCTACAGCTTCAGACAGTACCCAAACACTTTCAGGGAATTCTGTTACTGTCTCGTCAGCCACTGAGACTTCTGATTCTTCCCAGGCTTCACAGACTGCTGGGGAAAGGAGGCAGACAATCTCTGACCTGGTCCTGATTTCCTCTGGATGATCTGTGCATCTCCAGGACTTCCAATCTTGGCAGGAGGCTATCAGGTGTAGGCAGGATGTCTTGCGATGTGCAGTCTTGGCACAATCTCACCCTGGCTATGCAGGCTGATTGCATGGAGGCATTTAGAGCCTGTTCCTGGTAAACTTGAGGCATGCAGTTTCCAGACAGTGGCAAGCAAGCACGAATACAAGGGCAGAGCACATTGTGTCACCTGCTCATCTCCTTTTATCAATACAGCCCGAGACTAATGGGCCTTTGGACACAGAATAGCCAATTGGTGGTTAGCCAAGCTTGACCATATTAGGTGAAGCCATAGGCTTGCTTTACCCAAATTTGGGAAAAACATAGGCCTTGTACAAGGCATACACAAGCTAAGCCTGTGTACCTTGTTTACCATGGGATGCAAACAAGTCTGGGCAAGCCAGAGTCCTTAGACTCAGTGACTCCAGGTACTTTGTCCTCTTTCCCATGGTAGCTTCTCCCAAAAATAGAATGAGGGAGAGCAGAGAAACATGCCTGGGCAAGCCAGGACAATTATAAGCCTGTTTTGGCCTGTTCAAGCCTACCATGACAGGTACCTACATTCAAGTCTGTGTGTGCATCTGTATGTCTGCTGCAGATATCTAAGTATCCACTGTAGCCACTGAAGCAGAGTCAGTTCTTCAGCTCTGTGAACATATACTGTACAGTCACCTGAGTAGCCCCCAGACCCCGTTTTCTGTTTGGGAACTTAGATACCTACATACAACATACATACTTAAATTGCAGTGTCAATTTCCATCTGAATTCTATCCCAAAATTCCCATTGCAAACCTCTGAAGTGAGGAATCATAGAATGGTTCATTTTGGAAGAGAGCAATCATCTAGTTCCAAACCCCCTACAATGGGAAGGGACTTCTTCCACTAGATCAGGTTGCTTGAAGCCCTATCCAACCTGGTCTTGAGCAATTCCAGCAAGGAAGCATCCACAGCTTCTCTGGGAAACCCGGTCCAGTGCCTCACCACCCTCACAGAAAATAATTTCTTACTAATATCTAATCTAATTTCTTACTAATAACTAACCTCATTTCTTACTAATAACTAATCTCATTTCTTGCTAATACCTGACCTCCATTCAGTTTGAAACATTTGTCCTATCACTGGACTCTCCGATAAAGAGTCTCCCTCCATCTTCCCTGCAGACCCCCTTTAAGTACTGCAAGGCTTCCCTAACTCTCTCAGTGTATCTCCATAGATGAGGTGCTCTAGTTCCTTGAACAACTTCATGGTCCTCCTCTGGACCCACTCAAACAGCTCCATGTCTTTCTTATACTGGGGGCCTTCCTTATTATTTGGCTTCATATTTTATATCCATTGCTGCTGTTGTTACTGAATAAATTCTTCTAGCCCTATGACACAAGCTGTTATAATTCCTCTGTGTTTACAAATAGGTGACTGAATTCCATAGTGCTTTGTAGTGGATGGAAGCTAAGCAGCATCTCTACTGTGTCAGGACGAGATCTCTTCTTCCTAGCTATGTTGCCTTTTAGACTGAGATGATGGGACATGCAGGTAGACCTGCATTCCTGAGATAGTTGTTTACATTCACCTTATTGTCAGTGAGATGGAAATCTCTCATCTTGAAGTAATTCTCTAACATATTTATTCCGTCAAAGCGTGTTATTTTTCACACTTCTATTCATGTGAACATATGAACTCAGCTATTTTAGAGACAAATGATGACGAGTCATAGCTAAGTCTGTAGATTTCAGTTTTGTCTGCAATTACTGCTCTAATTACCACCTTATTCCTGTGATTTCAGCTAACCAGACATAAAATGACATGCACAAGCAGTTCTAGCTATAGCAGTGTTAACCTTGAGCTACGCTGTCTTAACCAAACCTCCTTAGCGCTGTTGTGCCAGATCCAGTAAATATCAAATCCTCATGTGCACAAATAGTCTCAGGACAAGGATGCAGATCTCCCTTCCACAGTCTTGCTTATGGCTGCTGGCTTGAGTGCTACTGTGAGGGCTGAGAGAGTGGGATTTGAATTTCCACTTCCTGGGGGAAAGAATTAAGTTCACCTCTTTGACAATAACTCCAGTCTCTGTGTATTGACCCATAATGGACTCGCTTTAGGGAGTGATGTTGCCTCCATATGTATTTTTTAATTAAGATGGCCCTGACTGGGTCAGAAATTAATACTCCCAAAGTTTATTGAGGATATCTAGAGGACTGAATCCTCCCAGAGTGTTGTTAGGTGACAGGCTAGACCATGACTATTTTGGTTCTACCAAAATGATGTCACTTTGGCACACATGTTTAGGCAAACTCAGGGATGTCAACGGACATCTCTGGCAAAAATGTAAGTGCCTAAATTCAAGTCATCAGAGCAAAGAACTACAGGATGCCCTTCCACAAGAATCACTGGATTCATCAAGCTGTTTGGGGGATTTTCCCATTTCTGAGTAGATAATATTTGAATGAAACCTTGTAGTAAAAATGTTCAGCAAATGGATCTAGTGGTGTAACACACAAGGCATGTTTTTACCCCTTAAATGTGGTGTCTGAGACAGTTCTCTCTTCTCTGAACCAGTGTTACTATTTACTCATGAACATATAATGAATTTAAGAAGATCAGTGTTTTATTTCTTCCTGCTAACTCTCATCCAGGGAAGGAAAGCTTATTTCTTCTTGTCAAGAAAGACACACTTGCTTCACTCATTGAAACATTGTCTTCCTGGTGAACTTGGTGTGGGCTGAGATAATTCAGTATGGGACAGGACTGAAGGAGTAACTCACAGATCTAACAGCTGGAAAGTTGTACCAAATTAACCAAAGGAAGGAGTTAATTATTAAGATGATATCACTGCTGTGTTTAGTATTTGGTAGAGCTGAGCATTCAACATAAAGCTGTCTGAATTCGAGACATTTTTATGCTGTATGACCTGGGAGTTTTCCACAAGAAAAGCTGTAGGCAAGCTGGAAAAGATGTGTCGTGCCACTGAATAAGAAATGACATTAGAACATTCTTGCCAAGGTGCTTTTCTCTTTGCAGCATATTCCTTATGTTATTCCATATTCCTTATATTATCAAGCATGATGTTTGGGGAAAACATCCCATCTGGATAGAATTACCTGTAGGATGTGCAGCTTGTATGTATCTTCTGGAGGTTAGCGTCTAATGTTAAACAAAGGAAGCCGATTAAAAACATCTGTAAAACATTTTCATAGTTCATATTTTATACAGTGGGTATTGAATTACCTTGCACATGACTGCATGTCTGAACTTAAAATAATAAGGTAAATCTTTTCCTTTTATTAAAATTAGTATAATATTAATTTTATAGTTAAACTACGTTTAATTGTTTCCCTACTTGGCACTAGAATTTAATGTTGCTGACATCACTATGTATTTTCCGTAGCACTGAGAAGAAGTTGTTCATTTATTGATGCAGTATGCTACAATAAGCACATTTTAGGTCCAGTCAAAATATAAACATTAGATTGAAATACAATTTCTTATGTAAAATTGTGGCATTTATTAAATGCTAAAGGAGAGACTTGCCAGTTAAACCTGTAATGCCTCTGACCATTAAATGTATTATGCGAAATGGTTATATAGAATATATAAAATTATTGTAGTATTGCCCACTTAGGTATTATTTTGTTTTATGAATTCAGTGAATCCCCAGTAAATACCAAAACTCTGATTCTAGTTCAGTATTTATTAAGCTGCTAAATTTTATGGAGAAGAAGAATTTGTGCATCCCAGAACTGACAAAGAAAGGTGCTATTTATGTAGTTAGAATGAGAATGCAATTGTAATTTCACAGCTGAGCTGAAAAAGGTCCTATACTTTCTTCATATTCTAAATTACCTTCTAAAATAACTTGTAAAACCATGTGTACTACAATAGTAAATATTATTTAAAGATCTAAGAGAGTGATGTTCAAGATTTACTGTTCAGTATTGTAAGCAGAAACTTCTTACCTTTCTAAAGTTACATGGAACATAGTGACTCCGACGCGTGTATCAAAACAGAGAGAAGCAGATATTATTCTCTGGGTAAATATTTTGAAATTCAACAAGTGTTTAGAAAATTACTATCATTATTGTTTATTGTAAGTGTTCTAAGAGTGCGAAAATGAAGTGTTGTTCATAAATACCACTCAGACTGAATGGCCGAGGGCAGTTCTTGTCTCTGACATGCAGACTCCTACCCAAAGCAGTTTCATCTAGTTTGAGTACTTGGGTTTACTGTGGTTTTTAACCAAAGTTCATAAAGTCTGCAAATGGAGAAGGCAATATGGTGTCTATATACAGTTACTTTTATTCAAGGAGACTGGATCAACAGAAAAACATTTTTTAGAATGACATAATGTGAGCAGCTTCCATTTCATTAATTAGTGACCTTATCCTTAGTAACAAGTGTCTGGTATCTTATCTATGTGCTGATAAGGCAATGAGATGTTTTATCATTTGAAGAATAAAAAGACATGTTGTACTATTCCAGTGATATTTACAGAGTTATCTTACTGTCCTGTTTGGGACTGTATGTTTCAGTATTGATAATATAGCTCATTAAATGACTGATAAAGCTATTTTTTGACTGTATCTTTAGACAAAATGGCTTATGACAGTTTTTTTTAATGAGACCTTAATTTTTTTTTGGCTGCTATTGCATGAGGTATTTGGATTTGACTGATCTTGTATTCTGAAAGAAGTGAGGCTACTGCAGCTGCATGTCCCCGCATCCAGCTAGTACTGAGGCTGAGCAGGTCATACAAATAAACATAATCATACTACACCTGTAATTCTACACATGGCCAACCAGAAAGGATGGCAGAGGCAAACTCCACAAAATTTGTGAAAACACAAACAGCACCATTGGCCTCATCCTGTTCCCATCTTTGGCTGATCAGGGCGAATGACTGTTTAGTAGAAAATATATGAATATGCATACATATACATACACATATGTATGGATTTATATACATTCATAGTTTGGGTCGGAAGGGACCTTTAAAGGTCCCTGCAGTGAGTAGGACATCTTTAACTAGATGTTGCTCAGAGCCCCACCCAACCTGACCGTGAATACTTCCAGGGGTAGGACATCTATCACCTCTCCAAGCAAGCTGCATCAGTATCTCGTCACCCTCAGTGTAAAAACATTCTTCCTTATATTCAGTCTAAATCTACTCTCTTTTAGTTTAAAACCTTTACCTTTTTTCCTATCACGATATGTGCCATTAAAAAGACTGCCCTCTATAGATCCCTCCAGCAGCTTGGTTTACCTGGTCTCATGACTTTGGAAGCTTACGGAAGCCCTAACAGACAATTTAAGAGACAATTTGTGAAGTTGTGATCAGATAGTTATTGTATCTTAGGATTGAAATTGTCCTAGATTCCCTGTCCCTTGAAGGTTTAGAAGGAACTATTTGTGGGGTGGGTGGGGGAAAGCAATTTTCATTAGACCATGTGTCCCTGCTGTGTAAATGATACTCCCCCCTCACATGCTGAATGGGTAATTACTTCATTGGATGGTTTTGCGGCCAAAACCTGCAGCCTGAGGCTCCTGCGTCTTTATCACAAACTGTACTATATGAAGTGCAAAGCTGCAAAGTTTACTTGACAGTTTGAAGCCGGAGTAATTTACTTGACCAAGGCCTTAATGCAGCTCCTTACAGTACATCATCATCGTTTGAACAGAAGGGATGTGACTTAAAGCATGAACCAGTGGTGTTTGCCAGATGGGGCTCCAAACTAAATGCTAGATGAAGAATTGCTGTAACTGAATTTGCTTACTTTGGGGATACAGGACGAACTGTTTAAGAATGTTGAAACACCTGCATATGGCACAGCACCTTTATTTTAACAACCCTGTAGGTGCTCATACAGCAAATTATCACTCCAATGAATTCCCTTCATTATGAGTTGAGTCTTTGCCAAACAAAAGACTCAGCTGATAGAAAGCTGGCTGAGGCACAATTGATTTTGGATTATAACCCTGAATTTAGCAGAGTGGATCAATGGGTTCTTTTTTTTTTTTTTTTCATGTAGATGCCATGGTTACAAACCTGTTAAAGCTGAATTAATTTAAGCACAAATTTTGTTTATCAGATCCTTTAGAGCTGGGATATGTCCACAATGACTTGAAAATGACTGTGCTCACTGTCATACTGAAAATAAAATATTCATGTCTTGTTTATGTATGTGACTTTCATATAATGCTTGAGCTATTGAGGAGTTGCTTTTTTTTTTTCTTTGCTCACTGAGTGTTTTTATCTGTTTGTTCCTGAAGTGCGTACCGGAAGCGTCACAGATAAGTTGGACTGAGTGGTCTGAAATCATTACTCAATGTATTTTTTAAATAAATCATCACTTACAAATCAGTATTGCTAGTTAAAATGAATAATACTTTTCATGAGCATGAGCTTTTCATGAGCATGAGCTCCAACAGGGTAAAGATATTTCACGTATGCCATGCTTCATCACCACTGTAAGTTAGTTTTTTGTACCTTTTATCATTGTCATGAGCTTTCTCACTATGCTCTCCCTCATTTCCATTATTTCTGGTTATATTGACAGTTTGATTTCTCAAGGTCATTGATTTAGTGCCAGTCAATGAAAAGACCTTGCTTTTTTTGTCTCAAAATATAAAATTCTCAGATTTAAAATCCTTAAGGTAGAGGTTTATTGCTTTGTTTATCCTGGGAAGACATATATCTCTGTAAAAACTGAATTCTTATAAAAGACCCAGCAACAAAACTATTTGTGCTCTAATGGGAGGGTGCAGAGAACTTGCCTGCCTATTGAAGTGCATCTTTCACCATCAGAACAATAGCTGCTTCTTTTCCCTTGTCATCTGACCATCTTTTTTCCTTCCACTAATTAACTGAGATCTTGAACAATTCTCCTCTTGGCCTTCCACAGCCTATTCTGATGATGCCTCAGGATACTCAGGATAGGATGACAAGAAAAGGTGTTCTGATTTGTTCCTCTGCTGATGGAGTGGTGCTGTTTCTCATATGTATGGAGATAGAACTGATACCTTGAGTTCTGCACTAGTTTTGCACTGGGCTTCGTTTTTTACTCATTATGTAAGTGCACAAAAATTATCCAGCACCTCTGAGCTGTGTTTCTCTGTCTGTAGAGAGGAATATTTCTGTATCTTTGAAACCATAAATAAAATTTATAAAAAAACTATCATTAAGTGTCCATATAAAGGAGACACCTAAGAGTTCTCTCCTACTAGTTCTTCCATATGTGCCACCCAGATCATTGCTGAGAGGGACAAAAGGGGAGGTACTGATAACATAAAATCTCATTCCCTTTTCATTTCACATGCCCAGTGCTACTTACAGCTGCTGGAGAGAGCTTTTAGGAGAAGAAATTGTAAAGGAAATTCTGTTCTACTTCCAAACCTCTGGCCGCCACAAATGGAAACTTGTAGATTTTGCTTCTGAATTCCAAACAATTATCCACTGGTATGTGCAAATACAATCTTTTCATAAGGCAAATCAACCACATCTGCTGGCCGATTTTTATCAGATACTGCAAAACCCTTTTTATAAGGGCAACATTTTCTTCATCAGAATAAAGATGTTTATAATTCTTAAAAAATGAATGCTAAGAGTTCAATGTTAGTGTTTTTTTTCCCCTTAAACGATGACAGCAAAGTAGCGATCTATTTCTGCCGCATTTTTTTCAGTGGTTCATCATTCACATCCCTTCAACTAGACATCTTGAGGTAATGATCTTGAGCTAATAAAAATGAAGCTGGCAGTAATTTCTAAGAATCCAAGGAAGAGCTTTGAACTCATGGTGGTAAATAGCAAAGTTCAGGACATGTGTACCGATGAGTGTCATTTATTTTTGAGTAACAGATTTACTGAGCATGTATTTGCTGACTTCTAATGGGTAAAAACAATGCAGAAAGAAACATTGGATGTGACTGAAGCAATGTACATTGCAGATACATGGGATTGCATTAGTAGCAAAAATTTTCTTTTTTGTTTCTTCTGGGCCTGACTTAAGAACTTCATCAAAATATTGCCTTATCTTTAGCATCTGTATTGTAATGAACAGATATTTTTGACTAAACAAACTGTAGACAGTTTATTTCTTTTATGTGAATAACCTAAGAGAAATGAAGTCATCTACGTTTCCATTTGAAGTTAGTGATCATCAGGTCTAAATCATATGGTACAAGGTTTCCAAAACAATGATTATTATAAGCCTTGAAAAGGGACATGTCCAGTATTTCAATAAGACTGAAATATCTTGGCAGTTTTCTTTGAAATACAAAAGAGGACCTTGGTTCTCTACAGACATGTTCATTGGTGTGCATAGTTGCCTAACATACACAGGAGATTGATACTCAAGTTTCTGCCTGATTCATGCAAGGGAATTTAACCCAGTTTTCTCCTTCTTAGATGACATCCATAAAAGCTTTATTTTCTTTTGTTCATTTTTTCCTGTGTGTGCTGGATTAGAGTGAATCTCTCCCCCAGTAAAGTAAATTCACTGGGAAAGTCAGAGAAAAAATGAAATTGTATTTTTGTACAGTTTAAACTAAATATAATAGTATAAGAAGAAGAAACTGCTACAGAAATATAATAACCTTAAGGAAAATGTGGAAGGGGCCAAGTGGCAGCAAAGCAGCAACAGCAGCCAAAACAGCGGCGGAGGAATATAGCAGTGGGTGCAGCAGAAGCAGCCAGTGGAAGGTACAGGCTGTGCTTCCAGATATAAAGCTCTTGATACTCCAATGAAATTGTATTAACTTATCCATTGTTGCCATTTTATGACCTATCCCTGGAATGTTCACCTCTCCACTCAGAGCTTCCACTTCTAAGTTTCTGTGTTCCAATTTTTTTTTGTCTGAGCTAGACATCTAGCTCAAACTGCCACATTATGTGAGCCATTTTAGTTTTTGTGAAGAGTTAAAAGTGTTGCCCAAGTAGAATGTTAGGGTCATTGTCCTTATACCACCAGAGTCTGATTCTTCATGCTAAAAAAGAGGAAGGTTTGCTTCCTGATAAAATAAAACAAGGAAGTATGGATACAAAGAGGAATCATTCAAATAGAGAATGAGAAAGGTTGCCTGTACTTCCTAGTTGGGTTTGTGCATTCAGTAATGATGCTTGATTTCAGCCTGGTAATGTGTGTTTCCTCAGAAGGTTTTGGAGAACTGATGTTTTCAAAACAAAATGCATTTTTGTTAGAAATTTGGTAGCAAATTCGCCTTATGCCCCATCTGACCTTTCTGGCTTCATTTGCCCTGTTCATAATACCCTACACTGAATTGCAAGTCTGCTCCAGGTTTGCATTCCTGCACTGTTTTGGCAAAGCTCTTCTTCTTTTGCAGTTTTCCAGAATATCATGAACCCAGCCATAAACAGATACTACTATGATACACATGTGTATTTTGGATACATGCCTTTTTATTCACATGCACTGGAGAGAGACTTCTCTTTGTAGATAATTCTGAACTAAAGATCACCAAAAAGAGAGTTGGTAATGCTAAAGCATCAGAAAAATGTCTAGTCTTCTTGAATGGGTTAAGATATGAAGGTGCTCAAACTCACTCACTGTGTGATTAAAAGAGTTAGGCATTACTTTACTAGGAAATGCTGCTGCTTCTCTGATAGAACTTATTTTCATGTGTGCATCTCTTTGAGCCATATTTTAAAGTTCAAAATCCAATTAATGATGTGAAAGCTTTTTCTGTTCTCTTGCCTTTTCTTTCCACCAGTGGGCAAAAGTGGTATGTGTCATTTTTCAGAGTGCCATATTTCACACTTCAGTTTAATTTGGCTGATAATGATTTGTTAAGCAAATATAAGTATGTAGAGCACATGCTGGCTCTCACACATAAAAGTGTTCAGTCACTTAAGCAGTTCCTTTAAAATCCCACTCCTGCCTTTTGCTGCAGGTGCAAAACAGTTTACCTCTGTACTAACTCAAGTAGAAGATAAGGGTAATAGGTTGCTTTATATTCAGTAATAACTCTTTGGCAAGTCCAGCGTAGTAAGAAGGGTACTGGTTGGAAGTTTCTGTCAGAAATACGTGCTCTAATGAATGGGCTTACTCTTTCCCATGAGCTGTTGAAGGCAAAGGGCTGCTGATTATGATATGCACTATCTGTGACAACTAGTAAGCATCTAAAATGGAAAATACCACTCTTCTTCTTGCATTTGGAGGGAAGAGCTATTTTTGAGACACTTTTGAGACACTGATGTCCTAACTATAAAGTGATTCTTCTCACATAATTTCTAAATCTTATTTTAAAGTTTTGGTTTTTTTTCAACCAAAGGAGAAATGCCATATTCTTCTAATCATCCTTTCCTACCAAGATGTAATTCAATGTATTACAGAATCTTCTTACTTTATTTGGGAATGCCACCACAAATTTCTGTTCTTATTCCATTTCTTTCTCACCAATAGGCTTTCTTGCCTAATCTGCTTCAAGGATTCAATATCCTCTTAACACTGCTGTTCTGAATATTTTTCTCTTCACTCTTGATTCACCTCCATTTTCCAGGACTGCATTTTGGCATTTTTTTCCTAGAAAGTGCTTTTTTATATGTTGAAGTTCAGAAGGACAAAACCAAGCTCCTTGTCTTTTCTCCCTTACTTTCTAAGTGTTGATTAAGGTAAAGAGTTTTAGAATATTAAAATAAATATATATAAAAACTTGAAAGGACATTCAAATTAAGCTGTCATGCAAATCCGGTCACACATAGCTGCGGGGTTTTTGTGTTTGCTCTAAAAAGCAGGAGCATGAAATTATTTTGAATAGAGATCATGCTCTATGTAGCCAGCATTAATGCTACTGGATCTATGGAGGAAATCGTAGAAAAATGTAAGAATGCCCTAAACTGCAGATAACCTTTTGAAAATTAATATCTGTGTTTTGTGGAAATTGTGCTAATTGTGCTCTTGAAGAGGAAGAAGTGCAATGCCGTCACAGTACCATTCCCCACGCTTCCTTGCCTGTTACTTCAACCCTGGCTTGGACTTGAGTGATAATTAGCACGGTGTCTTTTCCTGAGCACTGGATGCCACTTATGTCAAGTTGCAGCAAACTATGAATGGGTTATTTTTTGAAGTGGATGGCAGCTAAAGATCAGGTTTTGGTTTAATTTAGTACTTCAGATTCAAATTGTGGTCCCGGCAGTGAAAGGAAAGTGCATGACTCAGTTTTCCTGTAGTCTTGCTTGTTGAAATGACTGCTGGTGTGGGAGTTGAAGCTCAAACACGTATTAGCACAGCCTATTTATCTGAATGAACCAAGGCTGAAAGTAATTAAGGGATCTAGTCTGGGAATACTTACACCATCATAGAAGCTGATTTTCATTCAAGATGTATCAAAAGAAACCCTCAATAACCTTGCTTGACTCCTTTTACATGCAACTGCTCTTCATCAGCCTAGATGACTTGCTGTAAATGTACCCATTATTTTAAAGTATTTATTTGTTCTTACTGAAGGAGTCAGCAAATTTCATCTTGTCCTATGTCTTCTTCAGTGCACAGTGGGACTGCTGGTGTGAAGAAGATCTTACTTCCTTCTTATTAGCTGTGATGTTGGAGGCTTTTCCTTGTTATTGATAGGTGTTAGGGAACTGACCTAAGCTCCCTAACATCCACCTGTTCTCTACCTTTTACAGAGTCCTTAGAACTCGCATTCTGCACTTCAATTGGATGATGCACTGGTTTCGATAAGATTTTGGTGTAGTGGTAGATAGGGGACCCTATTCCAAAAGGAGAGAAGGCTGACTGGAACCTATACAAACAGATGTAAATAATTTCCCTAAACAAAAACTCTGTAAGAATATATAGAATACAGAGAGGAAGGAAACAGGAAACAAACTCTTGGAGATACCTAGTCCAACTCACTCAAAAGAGGACTATCATCAGTACTAGACTCATGGCTTGTCCAGCTCAGGCTTTGGAAGCTCCACAGAGGAATTTTTCAGAGGCTTTCCTGCTTAACTGCTGCAGGGCTGCTCTATCCTTCTATGAGAAAGTTTTTCCCAACATACTATCCAATCCTTCCAAATTGCAATTTCTGGCTTGCAAATTGCAATTTCTCCTCGTTATATTATCTGATACTTCCAACACCAATTTGGATGCATCATCTTTCTAATTGCTTTTCAAGTGTTTGTATGCAGCAACCTATAATGATTTGATCCCCTTAGCTTCCCTAAACTTCCCTGATTTATTTTAATACTAATGCCAGCAGGCATTCAGTTAAGTTTATATTTCATTCACATATGAGATATTCAGTGTCGATTACTGGTGAGCGTTAAAATCTTGGATTTTTAGTTCCATTCAGTACCTTAGAAATAATTTCTTTCTGTATTCCTCTTTCATGAGTTGTTGTACCTTTGCTCCCATGCTCAGAATCTCATTTCTCAATGCTCAGTAAAAATGATTCTCCTGTTTCAGAACTGTTTACATTTTTTGTCTCTATTTCATCCTGCACAGATTATCTTTCTTCATACTGTTTTATGTCTGAAGCCCTCTTTGTTTTGCCTCTTAATTTAACTTGCAAAGCTAATTAAACTTTACTCTTGGCAGTTCTTTATTCCTATACTTCTTGACCTGTAATGCTATGGTTTTGCTGTATGCTGCAGATCCTACTCCTTCTCAGAAAGCTGCTGACTGAAAAGTGTTTGCTTATAACTATAAGGATTTACTTTTATAGTATTCCAGGTCCTGGTTCCAAACCGTAAACTTGTGACGATGTTGGCATTGTTTATGCTACTGTCTCTTAGATTTATATTAAAATGACTGCTCGTATTTGTAAAGCTTTATGGAGGTTTGCAGTTCTTGGGTTTAAATGTTTAGCTGGTTTTAGGTTTAAATGCCACAGAGAATTATGATTATATATGATATAAGGCTGGCCTACTTACTCTAAATTAGAAGAGGAATATATTGGGCACAGTTTTTTATGGTTTCCATGTCTGCTAAATCACCTTTGTATTTTAGAGCTTTAGACTCTGGGAAATATTTATAGGTTTTTTGGGTTTTTTGGGTTTGGGGCATTTTTTTAAAGATGTTCATGCAAGTTTAGATAGAAAAAACTCTGAAGTTAAGTCAGAAGAGGTTTGTTATTTGGTAGCATTTTATTTTTATATTATTTTGCGGGTGTTTCCTATTGCTTTAGAGAAGAGCTAGCACTGGAGGAGTGCAGCTAATTGATAGTGAGGGAGGCAAACTGAGGATTTTTTTCTACTGGTCCTGTCTTTGCCTATGTGCAGTGAGTTGTTCCACATCTTCTTTTTCTTGTTTATAAAATGAATGTAGAACAGATAGCAATGTGAAAATCATGTAGGTAACCTAGCTTTTCCTAAATAAAGAAACCAACCTTAAAAGCAACACAAAAAGGGAGTGATCTGTATTAATAGAGAATTTGTTGTTAACAATCTTATCCCCTGCTTTCTTGATCTGTTAAATCCATTCAGTAATCAGTGTTCTTATATCTAATCCAGCCTTGCAACTTTTCTTCATTCATTATGTATTTCACTTTGCATCACTCCTTCCTCGTGTCTTTTAGAAAAGCCTCATCCACTGTGTCATTCCAAAACCAGATTTCTTTCTATCTACATCATACCTGTATTAATTTAACTCATGCTTTTCATTCTCTTTCGGTAAACATATTTATCAGTTTGTAACTGAGTTCGTTTCCTTTGAAGTATATGATAGAAATGGAAGCATTTCATTGCTTTTGAGGAATTAAGGTATTTTTCCATGTGTGTTTTGATACTTTTTTTTATTGTGATTTTTAGATACCCTTTTGCGGACTGCATACTCATGGATAAATAAGGTCTCTTCTTGAAGAAATCTGTGCTACCATCTTTTTAAAGATGAGAACAATTTCAATGCCTGTGATTGTACTAAGATGCAGCTTTTACCCCAGTCAGAATCACTGTGCAGATGCCAATCTGCAGTATGATTTTCATGGAGGAATTTGAATTTATCTTTTAATCTTTAGGTTTTGCCTCAAGCGCCTGCACTTGAAGATTTTGGTAATGCTTCAGTGTCACTTGAAATCAAACCTGTAGTGCTAACATTTTCCTTTGTGGCTTCAAAGAAAAGATGAATGCTGGAAACACTAGTCTTCCTCCTCCCCACTAGCATCATTGATATTATTTTCTTCTGACTCCTCTGGTACCAGTAATGGATATCCTGGCTCTGTGCTCAGCCTTAGTAACTTAATGTGTGGGTAGTTTCAGTGGAGCTGCACTTAATTATAAGATTGCATAATAAGCTGGATTCCCAAAGCAGAAATCTCTCCAGGGGAGAGGAAATTATTTCTCTTCTCCTAATGGATGAATATTGCCCATTTCCAGAGATATTTGTGAAAGACAATGCACTTCTATCCCTTGACATGAAACTCTTGTCTCTTGCATTTTATCAGACTTCTTTCTCAGTCAGCTGATAGTTTTTTTATGATTGACTTTGAACTGACTATCTGCCAAAGCCATTCTGGTTCATAACTGTTTTGAGACTGTAGAAGTTTTAATTGTGGAGCACTGGTAGGCAAAATATTAAAAAATGTTGAATTGAACCAAATGTCCCCACAGTCTGGCAGTAGCCAATGACTTATGTTTCAAGAGAAGGATAAGAAATACACAATGAGTGATGAGATTCCTGACATATTTTTTTTTTATTTCTTATATTCAGCAAGAGAAGCCTGAGTTTTCTAGATACAGTAACTTCTACTGACTAGGAACAAGTAGCCTTTTACTTCCATTGAAAATCAGAATTCCTTATAAATACAAGAGTCGTGGAGTTCTGTGAGATACCACTTTATGGCAGCCTTCATAGTCTCTGTTAGAAATTTAGAAGTAGGCCATGGATCAATACTAGGAGGACACATGAAAATTTTTGATTTAGAAAATGTTTGCAAACAGCTTTTTCTGTCTTGGTTCCTTTATCCTTCTCAAAACATCAACATCTTTCCCCAAAATACTTCATAGCTTATACTCACCCCCTTCCCATCATCCGTCCTGCAGTCTTGAGAGGTCCATCCAGTCTCTGATGAGCCTAGAGAATCAATCTCTGTTGTATTCAGGATAGTTTTCTCAAATAAATGCTTTCTCCCATACTACCCTTAGGCTGAGGAGGAGCTTTCCTGAACGACTACAAAGATATTTTCCATTGTTCTACAAATTATCTGTGAAATGCCCTCATATTTTAGCATATTTAGTTTCCAGAAAAGATAGCATTTCTGTGAAAGGTTATTTCAGATCATCTCTGCACAAGTCAAAGTGAAGTTACATAACAGATCACAGCATTTGCATGTTCATATCCTGGTTCTGGACTCTATACCAGCTGCCAAGTTATCTATTCCAACATTTTAGAATTCAATCTATCTTTTTATTATAGTTTAAAACCCTCCCATTTTTATGTGCCAAGAACATATTTAAGAAATAAAATGCTTCAACTTTTCCAACAGTTGCATTCAATTTGAAGGATCTAGTAAACAGTACTGAAGCACAGCTAAGGGAAATCCCTTATGGCTAATAAAATTTTGGTAGTAATAGCAGATAAATTTTGAAGTTTTCATAATAGATTATCTAAACATCACCAATGCATAGCATAAACCCAAACATACCCAGAAGCTGTTGTAGGGCTTGTAAACTATCTTCGAATTCTGGAAAGAATCAAATAAATGTAATAATTGTAAAACTATTGATGCTCTGGCAGAAATGTTGCAGCTTTCCCCCCCTATTGTTACCAATATTGCTATTAAGAATTTCAGAGTATGTTTTGTGGGCTTTTTATGTTTGCAAGAAGATCTTCCTACCTCCCAGAAGTTTGATTTTAACCATTTGCACAGTTTCAGTCCATTAGAACTGTCTTTTAGCGAGAGGAAGTGTAGTAATTTATCCTTACGGGGATGTTGTGACTCAAACACTCCCTTCTCTTCCTGTTGCTTGATCCAATGTAATTAAAAAATAGATTTCATTTCATAACTTAGCAGTAGCAATGGAGAGGAAATTATGTTCAGAAGGCATGTTTATTTTTTTTCCCTGCCTTTTCATGCCTTAAAAGTGATTCTTTCTCTTCATGCTGAAGTAATGTGAAACAGTCTTTTCAAACTTATGTCCTTGGGAAATGAATGTTAATTAAAGAATGAACACTAAATAAAAGTTAGGAAATCATGTCATTTTTCATACACAAATATCTGTTACATGTGTTATTTTACATTTATGCTCCTTCATGTTTCTTTGCTTTCTCTCTTCTTTTTCCTTTCTTCCATCTTCCCAAGAGAAAACCTGCCATGTTTCTGCCATCATTTCTCTGATCTGCCTTCTATTTTTTGAAGCTCTCAGAATTATAATTCATATAAATAAAAAGACAATATAGCAAATGAACACATACATACACGAAATTGGACTTCCTTACTCTTAATTTTACATGGAAGTGTGTCTACTTTGATATGAGCCTACTCTTTGTAGATTTTCTTTTATTTTTATCTTTGTTTTGGATTAGAAGATTCTTGGAAGAAGTGCAATATAGATTTAGGATTTTGAAATTAACTGGAGAGAGATGTCTTGGTAATAGAGAAAAACTTCATGGAACTTCCAATTTTATTATATATTCTGGTGATATGTTGTACATTGTCTCCGCCAATAAATTATTTGCCCCTGAAATTAAACATTATAAAGCAGACTGAGACTTTCTCTAGTGTCTCCACACATGCTATGGTTGAATAAGCATTAAAACTGAATGTATATATCTTCTTCTTTCCTCCCCCCGCCCCCCCCCTTTTTTTTTTCTCAATTATTCTTTTAATTTTCTATTAATAATTTGGGTACATTTTGCAAGATGACACTTACATGTCTGTAGAAATTCTTGAGGCATTATAATTTTACCTTAAGCCCAGGCCCCCATATGGCCTGTCTGCTATCCAAAACCATTTAAACCAGTAGCAATTTACATGCATTTCAAGTCTCATTGCTTAACCTGAGCATCCTGTAGCATTTACCCTTAGTTGCTTTACACACTGAGAAGGTCTGACTTACTTGACATGTATGTTTGAGCAGATGAGAAATAAAAATCAGGAAGACCAGTATGAATCGTTTCAGGTAAAATCTTTTCACTTCTAAAGTCTTCCACCAAATATTAATACAGTGGCATATCTCTTCAGGATTCTGAATAGTTGTAGAGCTTTCTAATGGAAAATGTTACCTTTTTGTAGTTTTGATTGAACCTGAATCCATATTTTCTCCTTCTGTCTCCTAGTCTAAATTTTCAATGCAATGTCTTGATACGTCCTTTGTGATATTTATGTTTTTGTAAGTAGAGGTTTGTCTCTCTTTTCGAGGTGTTTGAAGAAAAATGTTTTGTGACAGTTCAACCAGAAGATTAAGATCCTGTCTTTTCTATATTTAGTGCACTGATGGTTGGTTGCTCTTCATATTAGTACTTGCTTTGCAGTTCTTTCATTATCCTGAGGCTTGCTCTGCAAACGCTTTGCTTGGAATAGGTAAATGTTTGTCTTATTTTCCCTGTGACAGACATTGACGCCTGATTCCAATTTGCTGTCATATGGAAAGGAAGAGTAGGTTTTTTTAAGTGTTCTGGTGAAACTAATGTAAGGCAATGATTATTTTCCTAAGTAAGCAATGTGAGGATGCATGATTTAAACAAATGTTCCTCTTTACAGTGGTGGAAGAAAGAAACATATTTACACTAGATGGTCTCTCAATCAGCAGAGAACAGGATTTTTTCTGCTTGCAGCACTGAAAACTGAAAACAATAATCCTGAATGGTGGTTTCTTCTGGGATTTGAAACCAAAGGACAGGAAGCTGTGGTATAATGTAAACCTGTGCTGGTTTGCATGCCATAGTAATATTGGAGAAAGCAAAGAAATATAAATAATTGATGGAGGGGAAATAAATCTGAATTAATAGACTAAATGTTTGAAAACAGTATTATCTTCAGTTCTCAAGAAGGGTAGATTCTAATAATTTTTTATTTTACTAAGGGAAATGTGAATGGATTTTTTTTGCTGGAAAGATTGCTGTGTTTTCAAAGTAAGGTAACTTAGATGAAAGTAATAGTTGAGATTCTTAACTTGTAGTGATATTTCTGTAAAAATGAAACAACTTGTTAGGAAAGTTTGAGTCCAAATTTAGTTAGTTTTATTATAATTTGAACTAGATGACTTCTGGAGGTTCCTTCCAACCTTAGTTATTCTGTGATGTTTTTCTCTAAAACGTCAGCATTTATTTTGCTGCCAGCGTTTTACAGGGGTATGGCACCATTCCCATCAGCATCTACAATATCCTGACAATCTTAGAATATGGACAGTCAATAGAGGATCTCTGTGATCATCTTCTTAAGAAATAGAGAGATGTGTTTGCAGTGGCTGGATTGCTTTTGGCCATGAGAATTTTTTCAATTTCATATTGGGTAGTGAATCATAGAATGGTTTGGGTTGAAAGAGACTAGATCAGATCACTCAAACCTCATCCAACTTGGCCTTGAACACTTCCAGGGATGAGGCATTCACAACTTCTCTGGGAAACCTGTTCCAGTGCTCACCACCCTCATAATGAGGAATTTCTTTCATACCTCTAATCAAAATCTACCTTCTTTCATTTTAAAGCCATTACCCCATGTCCCCTAACTACATGTCCTTGTAAAAAGTCCCTCTACCAAGTCTTTCATATCTACAAAGTTCATCGTTCAGATTTTTTCATGGTCTTATGCTTGTTCTGGAGAACACTACTTCATCGTTTCCCCTCGGAAGATATTTTTCAAGCTTATTTTTTCTCTCTTGTAATGGTTATAACTAGAGTAGAAGTTTCCAAGTTTGTTTTCTTGCCTTCCATTACCAGCAGCGGCAGAGGGGGAAACCCTAATGCCAAATTATCAATTGACATTATTTAGCCACTGTATAATTTGACCATGTTGAAACTGAATTCGATGAATCTGAATACTTCTTTTTCACATAGGCATTTTATGGTTTTAACATTGTTGTCGTGATTGCACTTTGTTTAGTAAGTATTGTCTACTCTAAATGTCAGGTGTGCAATAGATCTTCCTCTGTTTCATGGAGAGTACAAGAACTACCAGTGTAAAATATTGGCCCAAAATGTTTATTTTGGAATTAGAATTGAAAGAAGTAAAAATAGGGGGAAAGTGGTGTCTGAAGCTAAGTTGAAATGTAGTTATTGTTCATAAATGCATTATTTTTCTTGTGTCACATGATGCCTTGGTGTTACATTAAATGGTCTTCAGTAAAAAGTACTGAGATTTGAAAGTAGATACCTAGTAAGACAGAAATTAATTATCTTTTAATCTACAGATGAAAGGTTTATGTTTCAGACAACTTGTGATGATTTAGTCACGCTGCTTAAACCTTGTGTGGTCATTCTAAATCATTATCTATTGGAGTCCTCTAATGCACTTCATAATGTGATTACCCTTCCAGTATGTGCTAACTGTGTAAAGTATGTTCCTATGCTGACTAGTGGAAAAAACTCTGGTTTTCCTCTCTCTGTTAGAATTAGCAGCTCAGATGTCAGCATTAGTAGTATGATTTAAGTGAAAAACAAAGTTTAATTGCGTGAAAAAACTGTATTGGGATGCTCTATTTATAATACATTTATGGCACTGTATCTACATTCAGGATATTCTGCTGGTGTTTTGCATACTTTTGATCTAGAGAAGATAGATAATAGGACATTTTAATGCATATTTCATAATAAAAATAATTTTCCTACCTTAAAAAAAAAAAAAAAAAAAAAAAAAAGCCAGGAAAAAANAAAAAAAAAAAAAGAAAGCCAGGTAAACGACGATCTAATTTTCTTCCATAAAGAAAACAAAATCACAGCTCCTGAAGCATTATTCTTGGCTCCCAGCAGTTTTCAAGGCATGCAAACATTACCATTTCGACTCCATCCTGCAGTTTCACTGAAAGGATTATGTCACAACATAGCATGTTTGTTTTCCAGCTTTTTGTCTATTTGTCCGTCAAGTTGGTTTTGTAGAAGTAGTATTGGTGATTGTTGACTTTGGAGGTAGAGGAAGAAAAAGTAATTAGGAAAAAAAAGGAAAAGCAGACAGTGCCATTGAAGTGACTGTGCTTCTGTCAGAGGAGAATGAATACTCCTTTCAACAAATCTATAATTTGCAGAAGTTGCAAAAAGAAAATAGCCGTAAGGTGACTGTTAACATACTTCAGTTCATCCTGCCAAGAAAGTTAACTTCATAAAGTCATTAAACCAGTGATTACATTTTAAAATATTATTCCCCAGCTATTTCTTCTTAGACTTTAAAATATAGTTACTGTATATACTGCCTTCTTTGTAATGTGAAAAATTGTAAAATATATGTATTTTTCTTAAACTTCTAATTATTGACAGAGCTATTTGGGCTTCTATAGCTAAAGTCATTCCAACACTTCCGTTATTTAAACTTCACTTTTAGGGGTTCGTAATTTGGCTGTAATGAAAATTGTATTCAGACTCCAAGGTCTCAAATATTGTTTGCTGGTATTAGGAAATGTAGCCTGTTTTTCTTTAAGAATCTAAATAATTTGAATTCTTTGGTATTCCTCAGGGTAATCCGAACTAAAATATTTTATAACGTAGACTAAATAATTTTAATCAATGAAAATTAGGAAAAGACAATGAGTATGTTGAAACTGCTGCCACCCCAGGTTCTGTGTCTGACACTGAATATAGTTGAGAATGGAGATGGTGTGAAATTCTTGTCATATCTCCACTGTTGCTATAGAGTAATCTCATATATGGAAAGTTACTGCAGCATTTAAATCACGTGTACCAGCTGGAGTCAATGGGCGGTAGACCCGCTGCTTGCAAAGTGAAAACCTCCAGTACTTCCACTGCAGTGAAGGGTGAAAGACCTCCTGACTTCAAGGCTGCATAGCTAAAATGGCTTTTCTGGAATGATAAATGCTCATGTGCTTGGAGATGGATCGTTTCTTTCATACAGCTTCCTGAAATGCCCCTTCATCGTGTAACGCGGCCGTGGTAATGACTCAACGAGGCCTTCAGCTCCGGAAATTAAGGAATCGGGGCTTACTGCATGTTAATGGCAACTCAGGGACAGCAAATAAGACAGTCTGTTATAATACTAATTATAGCAAAGCACGCATGTTGTGGTTTGAATGAGTCAATTACGTCTATGTTAAACCTATAAATACATCTTCCCCTCAACCTCGGCTGTGTGGTACGTAATTTTTTTTTAATTGCTTGGATACATATTTACCTGAGCATATCCTGGCTTCCCAGGTAAATATGTGTACCAATGCAGAACTCATTATGGTCTGTTTGGATAAATAATCCATATTTTATAACTGCACAGGAAGTAATTATTTTCGTATTTTGCTTTCTTTAAGCCAAAGAAATTAAATACTGTGTGTTCATTCCTTAAAATAAAATAGATGCAAAAGTCAAGGCAATATGAGAATAAAGTTTTCATTGTTTTGGTAGAAACTGAGAATATTATTCCAGATTTTGATCTTGTCTTCAGCCCAGAATAACTCCATTAAACTAAACAGTGTTATTCAGGATTTACTTAGATGCAAATGGAACGTGAATTTGGCCTCCTCTCCTAATTCTCCCTATTTCATTGGAAGGTTACTGTGAGCAGTTTATAATTTAGAAAAATAAGATATTTCAGCTATATGCAAAAATTAACATACCTGGATTTTATGGTAAGAAAACAAACATCTTCTAGAATCTCAGAATGATTTGGGTTGGAAGGGACCTAAAAGATTATAGCTATGGTCCTGTATGTATTAGGGAACTAGAGCATACTTGTGCATCATTTATTTCTGCCATTGTTTTATATGATATTTGGAAAAGCTGTGTTGTGTTATCACCATGCTAAGGTCAGGTTTTATAATACTTTTAAGCTTAGTGATGGCCAAAGTCAGCCTTGGCATAAATCCATTAACTGCAATAGATTTACACCAGAGATGAATATTGGCTCCTTCTTGGTAAATTTATTTCTATTTTATGTTAGAAATATAAGTAGCTTGCGTGCCCTCAAACTAATCAGAATAAGAAACAGTTTTGCTTATGCCAAAAAATAGAACTAGGATTTTTCACATTCTTACATTTTTGGAGCAAGATTATATTATATTACTGTGACTTCTGAATTCCTGAAATCTCTCTGGTCCCTGTGACTGCAAGGGCCAAAAAAGGGTTTGAAAGGGAAAATCTGAGACTCTTCATGCAGTATGTTTTGTGTTGTGCAGATACAGTTAACGTTTTGTATGCATGTGATTAGTGTGGAAAAAAAATTAATGCAGTCCAGTATTATGATTTATGGACTGAATCTTTTGCCCACTGAACACTTGCCAAAATGAAAATCTTTTCTCCCCCCTCCTCCTCCTTTGGATATTAGAAACAGCTACTGTTTTTGTTGATCTTTTTAACTTCTGAATAGGCCTATTTCAAGTCATAGCAGCATGGGAGCTCAGATTAATAATACACTTATTCAGCCAGTGATACTGAGTGAAACCATTGGTAGTGTGAGTATGAAGGATAGGATTTCTTGAAATTATTTTCAGGTGCATTAATGCATTTCTGAAAGCAGAATATGGAGATATTTGAAAAGAAACTAAATTTCTCTTTATCGATTACGTTACAGGTGTGTATGATTTTTAATGTCAATAATTTTTTGAGGTGTCTCTCCTTTTGATAGCTTTTGTACTGTCCTTACTGTCAGTCCATCTATCAGTTGAGTAATAAGGATAGCAGCAAAGAGATTGTGATTAAATCTTTCCTTTTGGACAGCATTTTGAATGTAGAGGCAAAAGTATATTGAATGCTGTGAAGCATCCTTTCTATCCCACCTATTCTACAGCATCACCTTACACCAGAACCAAGGACTACTGAGGTTAAAGAAACAAGTCCTGTAAACTTCTGTGTCTGAGTTGGACCACCTTAGCTCAGTGGTTTGATAAGCAGCAATTTTGGTTTCTAATCTTTTCTGGTTTTGATATAATCTGTTTGTCTACAAACTAGCCCAATTCCCTGCACCTGCTGAAGGTGAATTCAAGGCTGATGTGCACTTCCTATGAGATTGCTGCTCTTTACAACACAATTTGAAGTGTTTTGAGCCTGATGTGATAGAGGCCAGGGTCATTCTTTGCTTCACGCTCCTCTGGCCACCTCTTATCAGGTTTAGTGACATTCATTGCTCAATCCTGGCTTTGTCTCTTCGTATCTGAAAGGCCTGGTATGCTCAGTAAGTTTTTCTCAGTTGCTTTATTGACAGACTTAGCATTTAATTAGTTTTCTTTCTCTCAAATGAAATAAGACTATGCCTAAAAAAAGTTTGTCATGTGGGACTGATTTGTACTAATGATAAGTCAAAGACAGGTAGAGTTTCTTTCAAAAAATTCTTAGGTAAGCTGTTTAAAATTAATATTTGTTATTCTAAAAAATTGTGAGCGGGATCAGCCACCCTTCCACAGTTGCAGATAAAGTGCTATGGCAAGAATTTGGCATTTTTACATTGCCTGAGAGAATTACATGTTCATTTTCTGGGCTAATGTGGTGCAAGGAAACTTAAAAAAGGATGTAGCACTTTTTAAAAGCAATAATTTTAAATATAAACAAAAAAAGCTTTTGCTTGAGATTTGTCAAAAGCTTCAGTCTTTTGTTAAATTGTTATTCACTTCTTGGCTAACAAGAGCTGAGTGAGTTGACACCTTTGAGAGTCCCAGTTTGTCTTTTAATTCATAGCTTCTATTTTTCCCTGCCCTACCATGCAAAACATTATCTGAACTTATTTAAAACAAACCCTACTGATTTTTTTTTTCACACAGAAACAGCCATCCTAATTTATTCGTTTATTTTAGTTGCAGCAAGCAGCTGAAGTTTCTCAGCTGAGAGGAGCTCGAGTCATCTCTGCTGAAGATCTCCTGTTCTTAATGCGCAAAGATAAGGTACAGTAATAAGACAGAAATTTCTTACTTTACATAGTAAGCTGCTCTGCCATTATATTGTATGTGCATGATACAATGATTGTTGAACTTTTTTGTGAATCCTGGTTTGTTTTTTTTCTTGTCACTTCAGTTTGTTTTCAGTAAGCTTAAGAATGCATGGTGCACCTTAGAATTCAAACTGATTTCTTAATTTAGGTATCAATATTGATCCTTAGCCTTCATTCCTGCTATTGAAAATCAATCATTCTAATTTCCTTCGAGTTATGCAGAGTGTAGATATGACATTTGAAATTGTGACCGTTACATTTTTGTTCTCCAGGCTGTCAGTAAATCCTGTCTTGATTTTCTTTTGTGATACTTTTCCCGTACTTTATGTCACTAAAAGCTCGAAATCTGGGGATGATCTTACTTTGTCTGGATAATAAGTAAAGCAGGACAATAGTTCTTAAAATAAACAATTTTCTGTGTAAAGATTAAATGAATGTTATTTTTTCAAATTTCAAAATTATTTTAAAAATTATTGTCATCTCTTTTTAACCAAAGTTAGTTTTTGTTCCTTTATGTCCTTCCTTACTTTCTTCCTTTCTCTCCCCCTTTTATTTTCCCAATGGTTTTCTTTCCTTCTTTGATAGCTGAAACTTAATGACCAAAATTGCATCAAAACTAAAAAATACTAAATCGTGGAAATCAGTTGCAGTTTCTTTATTTGGTATGATTCTTAAGGCTATTCTGAAAACAATGGTTAATATTAATGTCAAAGTTCACAATAATACACAATTTTTAGGTTTGAATTTCCAAGCTAAGAAAATAGTTTGGAGTACCATAAAAGAAGCCTGATTTCTGCAATTTTTCTTTCTGAAAGTCAAACTCATTTCTGCCTCTCATCTAGCAAGTAAAGTACAAAGGAGCTCGAATACATAATATTTAGTGTGGAATTGCTACTGACCTTGATGCATTTCCTATGCGTGGATTTTTTGCAGAATCTGAAGTCATGATCTTTTTTAAAACAATTATTTACTGAATGTATTACACATTCTTATGTTTGTGTGTTACAGTCTAAGTAAAAAAAAAATAGCTACACATACTAATTAATGTCAATTTATTTTTTTCTTTTTAGAAGAAGCTTAGAAGACTACTTAAATACATGTTTTTTCGAGACTACAAATCTAAAATTGTCAAAGGAATAGAAGAGGATGACCTCCTCGAAGGTAGAAAAAAAATCATATCATTTAAGGGAGACTCAGTGTTTTGTAAATATACTGAACAGCACAGTATTAAGGTCTTGCTTAATACTTAAAGACCCAAAAATGTTGACTTTGAGTAATTTGGTCTAAAATCTCTGGTTTTCTGTTTGATATATTTCTAAAGTATTTTCATCTACCATCCAAATAGTAAGTGAGACTTCTTAATGTCAGAACTCTGCCGAAGTAAGAAACTGCTGCTGATCGCTTGATTCCAGCACATGTATAATTTAAATGTGGCAGCTGCCGCCCGCAATTGCAGGAACATTTGTTAAATTCATATAAAAGAATTTTGATAGTTTTACCAAAGTGTCAGGATATTTTACAATATAATCTCATAATTTAGAGTTACTGAATATTAATGTAGGACCTGGATATTTTTTTCAGTGTGTTTTATGCCATATAATTTGCCAGTATAAAGTTTTATGGATTTGTGTAAGTAGAAGACTTGAACTTTGTATTGTAGAAAGTTAAAACTTTCAGCAAATCTAAATCTTACCATACTTTTAGCTCATCTAGCAATGTCCATATGCAACTTTTTGTATTTAATGTATTTCCTTTCTCTGAATATTTTAAATATTTTTTTTTCCCTTACAATGAATTCCTTGTGTTTGGTTCCTCTGAGCATCCACATTTTTCTTAAGTAAATATTGTACTTCTTGCTTTGACTTAGTCAATCTGTGGATGAGATTTTTGTCAACTCACTTGAGATTTAATCTGCCCGTGGAATTTTATTTTCACCACATGTGAAAGTATATTGTTTTGTGCAAGCCATCCAGCAGTTTAGCTGCCTACTTGACAGCTTCAGGTTTAATTATTTTTTTTAATACTTAAGTCTGTGTCGCTGTTTAAAACAAACAAACAAATCACCTCTAAGTTTTACTGTAGAGTAACTGTCCATCAGCTGTGGAGCAGCATCTTAATGTTTGTGTTATGGTTTGCTTTAGTCTCTAGATAATAAGGATGTTCTGTGTGCTTTCAGGAAAGAATATTTCCTCTCTGTATTGTGTTCTACAAGTGAAGTTTTTGTGCAGCTGAAGAAAGGCAGTTTCTTCTACTGCTCTGTCCACTGTGGATTCTTCACTGAGAGATGATACATGACCAGTAGAGTAGGTTTCTCTAGAAACCACTAGGTAGTACTAGAAAACACAGTGATCACACAGCATCACAGTATGTTAGAGGTTGGAAGGCACTTCAAAAGATCATCTAGTCCAGCCTCCCCTGCTAAAGCAAGACCACCTGGAGCAGGTGTCTTCAGCACAGCAGTGATACTGCTTTGGTCAGGTAGCACAACTTGCATGAGGACAGTAAGAACAAACTATTCTACATAGTTCATCTGATTCTAAAGTTGCTTGATGTTTGGAGAAGACACCTTAAGTTTGTTGTTCTTTGCCTATAATTGTACAGACAAATTCAACAGTAATAACACGAACAAAAGGCAGAAGCTTGCTCAAGACTTTCTCAATTCCATTGACCAGACTGGAGAGCTCTTAGCCATGTTTGAAGATGATGAGATTGATGATGTCAAGCAAGAGCGGATGGAGGTAATTCTTTTCTTTTACTTACACTAAAGTCCCTCAGAGAAAACCGTAAAATATTTCGTACATAATGCTGGTCTGATGCCTTTTTCATGGTGCATATTGTCTCATTGTTACATGTTTTTTCCTTTTGCCCAGATGTTCTAAAGGAATCCTATTTTCATATTTTTTCTGTTCCCTCAAATGATTCCTGATATCTAAGCATGCATACTGAGAAGGAAGATAATGAAAGGGTAGTTACGAATCTTTTTGTCTGCCGTGTATCTGTATTTTCTTCCTGTAGAAAATAGATTCTAGTTATAAACATTTCACATGTATTTTTCACAATCATTTGTCATGGTTCATCTCATTAGAAAATTTCTTCAGTAATGTTTGAGGACTCCTGATATAACAAAGCTTGCAGATAAAGCATTTTGTGCAAACATGCTTCAGTATCTACTCTTCCCTCCACCCTTCTTCCATGTCCTATTTTTTTAATCTATAAATTTATGAAATGTCTACATTACAGAATGCAGTACCATATGACTTTCAAAAGCTAAGTGGGACCAAGAAACATTATAGATCAGAGGATGTCAGGGGTTGGAAGGGACCTAACGAGATCATCGAGTCCAACCCCTGCATGTGTTGGCATGGAAGTCTGGGGAATGAGTTTTGATACCAGTTGGTTCTGATATTGGTATCAGTTTTACTTGGTTTCACTGAGGTTTATCTATACTAGCACAAGATACTACATCGTAGCAAGTACACATTACTGATCTGGTAAGAGCCTACCTGCAGTACTGTGTCCACCTCTGGAGTCCTCAGCACAAGACATGGACCCGTTTGAGCACGTCCAGAGGAGGGTCACTAAAATGATCAGAAGAATGGAGCACCTCTTGAAGAGAAGGCTCTGGGAAGACCTTTCAGTACTTAAAGGGAGCCTATAAAAAATATGAGGACAATTGTTTTAGCAGGACCTGTTATGACAGAATAAGGAGTAATGGTTTTCAACTGAGAGACTGAATGTAAGGAAGTCTTTGCATTGAAGATTCTGGAACACTGCCACAGGTTGCCCAGAGAGGTGGTAGATGCCTCATTGTTGGAAACATTCCAGGTCTTGTTGGATAAGGCTTTGAGTAACCCGATCTAGGTGTTGATGTCCCTGCTTACCGTAGAGGGCTTGGACTAAATGGTCTTTAAAGGTCCCTTATAACACAAAATACTCTATGAATCTACAATTCTATGATATTATCAACCCCATGTCCTCTCTGTCAGTGTAGCTTTTTGTTGAATGCCTTTAACCTATTTGTAAGATCCAAAATCTAATTCTGTGCTAATCAATGAACTATACCAGGACTAGTTCTGTGGCCATGAAAGCACATGACATGGCCTGCTTTGGGTCCCCTGTCTTTTTGGCAACCCTCTCTGTAGCAAATAGGTAGAACAGTCCATGACCCCTGTTCATACTCAGTTCCTCTTCATGTCTTGTGTGGGCAGCTGGATGTCAAGGGCAAAATTATGCCAGGTGTATGCTCACAATTCCACACTAGTGTCTGGGCTAATTTCCAGTCTTTTTATTCAGTAATATAGTCTAGGTGACTGTTGGAAACTTGCTAGTCTTAGATTGCTTTTTATGCCCTTTCAGTGGTAGAAGCTGGTTACTTTGGTTTGATTTTCTTTTCGATGCTGAAGGGGCCGATGCTTTCACTATTAGTATACTTAATATTTGGCTATTAGAGTCTCTTGCAGAATTTCAGGGGAAATTTTAGGAAATAACCATTTTTTTTATCCTCCTCTACTTCTAAGTATGATTTTTTTCTTCTTAATGGAGCCCCTTCTCAGAACTGGAACTTTCCCAATTCTATTTCCTCTTCCTTCTTCCCATTACAACTACACAAAATCTAATCAGGAGTCCCTTATTTCTAAGAGTTTAGCTAGGAACAAGTCACATTTCTCCCCAGATGAGAATCGGTGTCATAGAGTTGTTCCCAACCACTGTTTATATTTTGGAAATTGATGGTTTCATTTATTTTCTTTGCTTTCTTATTTATTCATGCAAAATGTTACGTTTTGCATAAAGGCAGGCAAACCATTTGAGCTTGTACACACAAAAATACATAACAGCACTGTTCTGAATGAATGGATTATTTGCTTGACTTTACATTCTCTTCTGTCACTTCAGTATATTTTTTTTTTCTATAAAAAACTACACAGGTTGTTAGAATTATGAAGCTCCCTGTCCTAGGCAAAGACAAATCTGACTCTATGTATCTCTGTCCAGGAATGTGTTCCTGTAATCAAATATTTATCTTTCATCTGACTACATGTTTTGTTTTCTCTCACTAGACTGTAATTCATGAACTGTAANCATGTCCTTCCTGTGCTGGGGGCTCCAGAACTGCACACAGTACTCCAGATGGGGTCTGACAAGAGCAGAGTAAAGGGGGAGAATCACCTCCCCTGCCCTGCTGGCCACGCTACTCTTGATGCAGTCCAGGACTCGGTTGCTGTCTGGGCTGCATGTGCATTTTAGACTAGATCCATGAGTTATGATTAGAAGTGAGTACAATGCATTTCCTCTCATTTTAGTTTTTAAAGCTAATGGCAAAACATGAAGGATTTCTAGAGACATGCTGTTCAAAATGGTTAACATACTTTTGGCTTTGTTTTGTTTGGGATTTTATTGTCTTATTGAGGTGGATGTAATGGAATCAAAGACAGTAGGAAATGTGATCCATTCCTAAAGGAAGAGTTGTCAGTGGATGGGCTAATCTCATGTATCACTTTTTCTTTGTCTGGTAGATGGTTTAATCCACGCTGAATTTCCAAAGAAATCCAATAGACACTAAAAATTCTAACGACGTTCTTTAAGGAATGCGTATACTTAAATCATGAACTGTGATCTGAAGACAGTGTTCTCTTTAGATATCCATTACCTCAGAAATGTGTGGTTATCTTGGTTTGGATAACTGTAAATGATTTCCGTTCCACTTTGCCTTGGGCCAAAATCATACGAAGTTGTCCAGAGCAGATTATAAGCATACATTTCTGATGTCATTATGGGCTAAACAGGATATGATTGTTTAGCAGTATGGTTTCAGTTATGATAGAAAAAGCAAATATTGTTTATAGTCATTTCTATTAAAACATCTTGTAAAATTAGAGCTATGATTCCATGAGATTGCTTACTGTTTTGTGAGGTCTATTCTGTATTTGTACCATGGAGGAGTAAGGAAAGCTTCAAGCCAATTTCAAACACTATCAAAGGAGAACAAACAGTTTACACTTTTGACTGAAAAACACCCACTGATGCTGTCATGTTAAAAAGGACATTATTCTAGGACTGAATATAAAACTTACTAATATCTTGTGGGTTTAATTTGAAGCAGAGACTATCTCTAGAACAATAATAGTAGCAATGTGTGAAGGGGAGTGGAATAATCTCGAAATACAGAACAAAAGAACAAAATTCACATCACCTTGTCATAGTGTGGGATTATGTTATCAATACATTGTGACCATGACTTACTATAAAAACTTCAACATTAACAGTAAATAGTGGCAGACCAGCCAAGTGTGATGGCAGAATCAAAATAAAATTAAGACTGGAATATCATCTCTATCTTATTTGCTAACTGTGTTTTGACATCCAAAGACGGCAGTAAAAGAATAGCGAAACACTACTCCTGAGTAAGAACAGTTACAGATGGAATAAAATATTCTGGTTCATAGATGTAGTTGAACTGTCCACATGGAGAGCTATTCCAGATCATAGAAGTCATCTTCTTAACAGATGATGGTCTCTTGAAAATGAAATCTAATTATTATCTACCTAATACTCCTGTACAGGTTAGGCTACAAAACAACCAAGGCTGGTGGTGCTCAGGAATTCAATTTCCCTTCTATTGTCTGTTGCATGACAGAATCCACGAGAAATAAAACCTTGCAAGTGAATTGCAGTTTTGCTTTCCTCTGTCTCCTGAAAAATCATTTAGAACTGGGATTCATGTGGGATATGGCTGAATCAGCGTGGGGAGAAGGTGCATATTAATCTAGACCTTTTTTGCCTTATTTTGCAGTTTGCGTAGAGATGCAGTTTCTGATGTTCATGTCCTGATATTACTACTCTGAACCTCTCAGGTGACCCGTTTGTAGTAAAACAAACTGCAACTTTGGCTGGGATTTTGTGAATAGTAGTGGCAATTCTGCTAAATTTTTGTATCAGGAAACTATCAACTTTACCACCCCACATTATTAAAATCAAGGAAACCTATGTCAAAGGTTCGGTCAATGGCATTGCAAAGCTGACTTCTGTCTCGTTCTGTAAATAACCATATTTTAGTAATTTGTTTTATAATTCCACCTCTCCCTCCCCAGAAAAAAACCCTTCCCATCAGAAGTCTAAACTGGCATACAAAGGAATGCATAGAGCATCAGATCATTAATGCCCTATTTCACTTTTGTTCCCCTAGGATTAAGAGAAACATCATTTATCTGTCACTCTGATAGTTTAGGGATACATTCCCAACACTCAGATGTTATATGGCAATAGTTCAGTTGCAGTAGCTACCATAGTGCTTTCATAGTACATTTCAAGTTTACATAAACAGTGGAGAAAAAATAACTTCCCTAAAATATACTACCTTGAAAACAGGCTGGATGCCAGCAAAATGTTAAAAACTAAGTTACATCCCTACAGAAGCTTGTGGGTCTTTAAGATGCATTGTCCTGTGAATTATATTAGGTATTTTAAAACTGCAGATACTTATTCTTCTAGGAAGCTCACTGTGATGTGATCTTTCCTGTGCTATTCATTAGTCTGCTTCTGTGCAAAGCTCGCTGAACAAATGGCCCTGTGCAAAATGCATTTGATTCCAATGAAATGTGAGTGTGTTTGGAGTATATCCTTTGTTCACACGAGGTTAAATTCCACCCACTTAATTTTGCGTGTGTTCAGATACAATTAATTTATGTCGATCAAACACACCTAAACACACCTAGACACATCCCAGAATGCAAAGAATTATGTTCATAGAATCATAGACTCATAGAATGCTTTGGGTGGGGAGGGAGCTTTAAAGGTCATCTAGTCCAACTCCTCTGCAGTGTGCAGGGAAATCTTCAACTAGATCAGGTTGCTCAAAGCGTCATCCACCCAGACCTGGAATGTTATCAAGGATGGGCCATCTACCTCCTCTCTGGAAAACCTGGTTCAATGTTTTGCCACCTTTATTATCAACATTTTCTTCTTTTAATCAGCCTAAAACTTCCTTCTTTTAGTTTAAAACTATTGCCCCTTCTTCTGTTGTGCCAGGCCCTGGTAAAAAGTCCATTTTCATTAGAGACTCCCTTTAAGTACTGGAACACTGCAATAAGGTTTTCCCAGAACTTTCTTTTCTCCAAGATGAACAACTCCAACTCTCTCAGCTTCTCTTCATGGGAGAGGTGTTCCAGTGAGCCATCTGATGATTTTTGTGGACCCCCTTTAGACATGCTGAAACAGGTCCATTTCTTTCCTATGCTGAGGACTCTAAAGGTGGATGCAGTACTGCATGTGAGATCTTTGCTTAGTGAGAAGGGGGAAAAATGCTTCAATCATAGAAGTAAGATAAACCTGGCATTTAGTTTTAAATTAGACTATGACCAAAAAACTTATTCCTTCCATTCAGAATACAAGCATCAGACTTTTTTGTCCCAGGCAATTCCAGAGCACAGTTTGGGAGTCAGCCTGAGCCAGAAACACTGTCTGTGGCACTGTTTGGATGTGGCCATTGTCTTTGGGAGGCTCAGAGGGAAGGAGCACGAACATGGACCTGGTGTCTTTCAGTTGAGACAGCTAAAATTTGGTTAGATAATTCAGAAAAAAACTGTGAGGTCTTCTTTTGAGGGAGGATATGAAAGGTGGTGTTAAAGTACTAATTTGGAAAATACGTAGAAAGAAAATAAGCAGAAAATTATTCAGGAACGGCTCTGAGACTTTTTAGCCCTACTGTGCTCGTTTCACTGGTGAAAACTGTGCCAATCTAAGTGCTGCGTGGGGTCATTACTCTTTAGGGAGTATCTGTTCGTGCAGGATGTATCAATAAAAAAACTGGAATTTGATTTTAAAACCATATGGAAAGCTTAGTGCTGTAGTACAGACAACACATACTTAATAGAAACTGCATGCCAGAAGACAAACTAAAAAGTTTTCTGTTACTAAGCATCATGATGTTGATTCTCAAAGCACATATTTTTTGCTATATGATTTTTATGAAAAACTTATTTTTCTCTAGAAATAATTATTTAAATTCTCTTAATTATTTCATAGTGTTCTTGACAGAGTGTATATTCTGGGGACAGAATCTTTGCAGTTTTTTGAACACTGACTTCTATTATCTCACAATATTGTGACCAAATCTAATAATGTATTAATTTTCAGAAACACAGTTTTTAACTCTAACCTTTTTACAATTTTAACATCTTCCCCCTATGAAAAAAATGCATCCTGGGTTAAGATGTTTAAATTTGTTTGGGTTCTTTTGTTTTGTTTTGTTTTCATGTGATCAGGTTACCTACCTGGTGAATGCAGTGAAGGCTATGGATGTAGTCTACCTGGACTTCAGCAAAGCCTTTGACACCATCTGCCACAACAAGCTCCTGGCAAAGCTGGCAGCTCGTGGCTTGGACAGATTCATTCTGATATGGGTCAAGGACTGGCTGGAGGGCCGGGCCCAGAGAGTGGTGGTGAATGGTCACATCCAGTTGGCAGCCAGTCACTAGTGGTGTGCCCTAGGGATCAGTGCTGGACCAGATCCTGTTCAATATCTNCTACCTGAAAGGAGATTGTAGCTAGGTAGGAATCAGTCTCTTCTCCTAGGCAACCAGCAACAGAATGAGGGGGAACAGTCTCAAGTTGTGCCAGGTGAGGTATAGGCTGGATATTATGAGGAAGTTCTTGACAGAGAGTGATTGGCATTGGAATGGGCTGACCAGAGAGGTGGTGGAGTTGCCATCCCTGGAGGTGTTCAAGAAAAAACTGGATGAGGCACTTAGTGCCATGACCTAGTTGATTGGCTAGGGCTGGGTGACAAGGTGGACTGGATGATCTTGGAGGTCTCTTCCAACCTGGTTGATTCTATGAACAAAGCGTTGCATTTCCCATTGTAAAAAAGTGTTCTCACTATTGAGTGTAATTCATCAGATGTTAGAAAAAGTACTCCTGGCACCTCCATCATGGTTGGTTTTGGAGACTGAAGTTCTATGAATGAAGTAAGACCTTGCTGATACAAAAGAGTCTAATGATAATCTTTAATAGACTGCAAGGTCAACACCAGCTCCCTGTGTGCTATGTACTTCTTTCAATATACATAGATGCAAAGATCAAAACATAGACGGAACATCAATCAAGAAAAAAACTTTTATTCTTTAGGCAAGGGTTTTCGATATTGCAAAACATACCTTACCAAAGGTAGAAATGTAAATATAGAGGGAATTAATTTCACTTCATCCATCGAGATGGGAGCAAAGATCTCACAACTAGTGACATCTCAGCTGTAAATTAGTTGTCTGGGCATCAAAGTGTTTGTAGCCATTATCCGATATAAAAATAAGCCTTCTGCTGTCAGTGGGTGCCTCTGATTACACATAACTTGGGAATGCTTAGGAGACTGGGGAAACACTGTTTCTCTTGGGTAGTGGTTGAATTGGTTAAAAGTAAACAGAAAATAAAGAGGAATATTTTTTCACTAGTATCTCTATGCCTGTAAATGTTGTGTTATTCTTGCTGGAATGGAAAAAAATCAAGCAGAAAAGATTTCTTGTTATAGCAAATAATACCAGTTGGCTTTTTAGTCTGCCACAAATCTAAGACTGTAAGGGTTTTCTAACATTAGGGTTGATTGCTATGGTTGCATAAATTGTGCTATTTGTTTGGATCTTCACTCTTGGTAAAATATTGTTGGGTTTTGAGCATTGCTCATGCTTCAAATTTAGGCAGTTTTGCTGGGAGGACAAGGTGTTATTTGCTTTTCTGTCTTTTAGTTCTTTGAGTATTTTTCACCACTGTTTACTTTCTCTGAGGGAGAAGATTCTGGGCTGTTGCATTTTGTGTTTTTGACACCCAAATGACTGTGTCGCAACATAACTTTTGGAAGGAAATACAAATTATTTATTTGTATCTATAAATGTAGACACTCATACATATAAACAGTATTTCCATGAAGCATTTGATTAGGAGCCAAATGCAAGACTAAAGAAATGTTCTCCTTCTAAATGTGTTTTAATACGGTGTTTGTTTCTGACCCCGTGTGTAACATGTTTGTTGCTTCCATACACAAGTCACTAAGCTTTGTTACTTACAACACAGTCGTGTATCTAAACTTTGGAGAATTGGGAACAAGTAATGAAGCCGAAGTCTAAAGAAAGTCCCATTGGTAGTAGGTTATTGAAATCATTGTCATACTTAAAGTACTGATTTAAGCAAATCAGTGCCGTAGAGACATGATTGTGTAAATCTTTTCTATTAGACAGGTTGTAATTCATGTGCTTTTGAGGGGAAAAAAAAATCAGCTATTCAAACCTTTATGTAGCAAATTACTTCTTCTAAGCTTCACTAGCCTAAATTTAAGTGAAATAAAAATGGCAAGAGTCTACTTCTTAGGGTAAGATATGAATCAGACTTATCCTGAGAACAGTTTTAACATCTCAGGCTTTCCTGAAAGAATTTGACACTTGCATAAATCCATTTTTGAGACTGTTTTGCCCAGGATTCAAAAAACTCCAAAGGAAAATGTATGGAGTTGACACAAATGAAAATTATGTAAAAATCTCAAACACAGTATTACTCAATGACTTTCTGACTTCTCACCCACTGCAAGGAAGAAATTTTCTGACAGTATTGTGAAGGACAATACTGGAACCTCAGCATAGAGACTTTTGTCAGAAAGCTTCACAACTATTTGTTTCTCCTGTTCCCACTTGCAAAACTCCATGATGCAGAAGCACTTTGGATCATAAGTCCCTGTTTGAGCAAACTTCAGTGTCTGGTCCTGAATTCCTCTCTCCTTCTGTTGAAGGATTCATATTTACAACAACAACCAAAAAAAAAGTTTTCTGTGGAAAAAACCAAGATCTTCTAGTAAATTAAAATGGTAGAGGAAGGTTCTCTACTGCCTGAAATGAAATGAGATTTGATTTCAACTGCTGCAGAAGTGAGGGTTCTGAGATTTAACAGGCAAGGTCCTAGATTTAACAAGTAGGTAGGAACATTCACAAACCAATATTAAGGGAAGGATTTTTTCCCACTTAATCCACAGAAGTCTGATCCATGCTTTTCAACCTAAGGCAGTACCATCTTAGTTTATCTGAAGGTTTATTTATCTGGTATTTCTAGATATTACAGGCATAGCAGAGAACCCGTTTTTCTCCTCTCCTTACTCCATATATTCATGAAAGGAATAACAATGCCTCTCTCAGTATTAGGCAGCAGCCAGGAACCAAACCCAGTTTTACTCAGGCTCATGTATCAACCCTGCAAATGTGTTCTACAAAATTTCTTAGAATCCCTTTCTCTGAATTGACATTTAACCTCTGATAGAAGAGTGAGCAAGCTCTCTGTCATCATAGTCTCTCCATGCAGAGTTCGGACCATACAGACAATATAGAGGAGCACTGAAAGGCAATTTCAGACTGTTCTGCAGCTAAATATAACCACAATGAGCTCATACCTATTAAATTGCACAACTCAGTGTGTGTTGGGGTGGGTGGGGAATCTATCAAAAACTATTGGATACAAAGATGTTGCAACTGGTTAATGAAACGCTTGAGCCACAGATGACCCGGTGCTGTATGAGTATTCAGGAAAATAATTACTGTAGCTGTCCTATTCACTAAGCCTTCACAGCTAGACAGTGTTGGAGCCTGGGCTGAACAGATACTTGTTCTCTCTCTTATTACAATTACATATATTTGATTTTTGCTTTTCTCCTTTTGTTCCTAGCTTGAGGAGTTGTTTTTTCTTTTTCCATCTGACTGTGGGATTAGCCAGGACTAGTGCTGTTTTATTCCTCAGAGGCAGAGAGGACATTTTGCTAGCTTCTGCTGTATATTGCTCATGCTATTTGAATGAGTTCAGGTAAGATTTTGTGAACTATGTAACAGGCACCTAGGCTAAAGATCAAGAATCACTTAATATACTCAGTAGTCACTATCTGTGTGTCATTATCCTCCTTTGAGTAAGCTCCAGTCTCAAAGCCACCATGTCACAAGATTTGATTACAAATGACCCGGTTTGTGAAGTACAAATGTTGTCATTTTCAGTTCCTATTTCCAAAGCCACTGGGAGCCAACCTTCCCACCTATGTTCACACTAGCTCAGATGTTATTAGGAAAGCCAAATGATCTGTTGCTAAGGTAAAGTCATTAAAGCAATTTAATAGTAAATGCTTTGCTTCCTACTGAATTAAGAAGTATACTAGAAATACCAGCATTTATTCTGATAGAACCTAACCTGTACCCTAACAGATTAGCCCTAAAATAGGATTCTGTGTCAGATTTTTAGAGGAGATATTTCAGTACTGAGAATAAGAATAAAACAGAAGTATGATGAAGAATGCAAAGTATATATGTTAATGTGAATTTAATTTTATTAAATTTCCACACAAATTAACATGCAAGGAATTAAAGTGAGCACAGGATATCTCTTAACTATGGGAGTTGCTTCTCCTTGTACTGCATTTTCTTGAATCATTTATTTCTTTTATGCATTAAACTCAGACATGATAAGCTGTTGAATCTTATAAACTATAAAAGCAGGAATTCATAGCATGGCAAATAAATACTGAGTCATAACACCAGATTAGTCAAATCTCGGAGAAGCAGGCCTTCCATTGAGAAGAAACTTGCTGATAGACTGGAGAGATGGACTGATGGGGAACCTCATGAAATTCAACAAAAGCAAATGTGGGATTTAACCACATACTGGTCTGTCTTAGCAAGAGGTTAACCTCCAGGTCAAGAGAAATAATGCTCTCCCATTATCTGGCACTTGTGAGACTGCTTCTGATATCCATGTCCACTTTTGTGCTCCAAAGAAGGACTTTGACATACTGAAGTGAGACTGGCAGAGGGTCACTGAGAAATTTAGGAGCTGGAGCACGTATGACAGTGCTCAGAGAGGTGGTAGATGCCCAATCCCAGGAAACATTCCAGATCAGGTTTGATGGGGCTCAGAGCAACCCGATCTAGTTTAAGGCACCCCTGCTTACTGTAGGGGTTTGGATTGGATGACCTTTAAAGGTCTCTTTCAACCCAAACCATTCTATGGTTCTATTACAAAAGGCTGGGAGGCTAGAGCCTGATCAGACTGAAAAAGAGGAGTCTAAAAGGAAAGTACAGCTGACTAATTGCAGGATACAGAGGAGATAGATCCAGATGCTGCTTGAATGTGCATGGTAATGGACAGAATTGGGACTGATACGTAACAGGAAAAAGTAAATTCTGATCAAAGACTGAAATTTGTTGGCTGGAGAGACTGAGAAAGTTTCCAACTTAGGAAATATTCCAAACTTGAGTGGTCAAAGTTCTGAACCATTTGGACTGGACTTCTTTTGAGCAGAGTCAAATTGGGATCTCTGGAAAGGTTCCAAACTGATGTAAATTATTCTACCATTCTGTGATTCCATACTGAAGTTTCCCGTTTCAGATGTTAAAATGGCAAGTGGGGTAGAAATAGAGATAAACCATCTCAAATTTCTAAAAACTGTTACAGAATCTAGGTAGCATATAATTGGACTTTCCAGCTTCTGCACTTTCTGTAATCTTTAACTGCTGGTATTTCCTGCAATAGACGTTTTATGTATACAAGGAACAGGATTTTCTGTCTTTCATTTTGTCTCAGTCGTTGTGGTTTGTTTTATCTATAATATTGCTTGCTGTATTCTTCCGTAAGTATATGATCTGGCTGCTGTGCAAAATTGCACTTGGTGATAGCTTCACACATGTATTGCAGCTCTGGAGTCAGAAACAGTAAGATTTAAGCATCTTAAGTGTCTGTTGAAATGGTTAAGTAATATAATTAAGCCTTGCATGTTTCAAAATGGAATCCATTTTGCTCGGAAGCAGACCCACGGTGCTCCTAACAGAACAACATGGGTAATGAGGTGATAAGAGATTATTAATTCTACTCAAGGTAGCTTGGTTCTATTTGTATGTTTTGCCCCTTAAGCTTTACATTTTTGTCTCCTCTTTTTTCTTCCAATTTGCTCTACCAGCTTTAATTAAAATTGAGGATACCTGAACAGTTGCACGCTTCTGATTAAATGAATCAGAAAGAGTTATTTTAATCTGGATACTCAAGGAAAACAGTAACAAATTTCACATAGCTACCTTCCATGAAGTCCTTATGGAGGGAACATGCAGAGTTTAATCTTGCACATATTCTTCAGATTAGCATTTGACCTTTTTAACAATCTGGGGTTCGCATTTAGATAATGTAATGTGGCAAAAATTAGGCTGCTGCTGCTTTGGCCTGACAATGTACATTGATAAGACCATAATGCTGTCACTAGAAAATAATACTGATTTTTGCATGGAGAACAAATTTAGAAATTCATCTATGTGAATTCAGTAAGATCTTTATTAAGTGAGACAGCAAAGCTTATGTTTTAGAAAAAAATATGTATTCCTCTCAACCGAATGTGTGGATTTAAAATGTAGCTCATTTTACTTTTGTATTCAGGCATTGGCAGGCTTTTAGAATTTCTTCAGCATGATGGTAGCTGCATCATATACACTATGGTGTTCTAAAAGAGATTTCTTTAAAAGCAATGGTAAGAAAGCAATGTGAATTTGCAATATAAAATTTACATTAAGATGCATATGTCTCATTCTTAAATAAATCTTTTTTAAACTCCTCTTTTGACTGGCCCATGTACAGGGCAAAGATATGGACTCTTTGGTAGCAGTGTTAAGTGCTGCCTCTGGAACTTTGGAAGCAATCATTAGATTTTATTTTCAATTTGATCAAAGAAAACAAGGACAGGTAGTCTCTGTCAGAGGGCTGGATTTTATTTCCCAAGACTAACAGCCATTTCCAGGGCTTTGTCAGACCTACTGAAATTTTCTTCTACCATTGTCAGATGGTATTATTTAAATTCAGTTCATCCACTTGTGTGGGATTCATATCCTATATCATACAGTGACTCTGACAAGAAGATGCTTTTACTAGGGCTGTTATTCAAAGCACTGTTGATTTTCTCAGACTGCAGACATCTGTAGAAAAAGCTTGTAGAACATACAGCATCTGGTGTTGAGTCCTAGCTCCTTATACAGACCATATCAAACAGCTTAGAAACGGAACACATACTCTACATCCGCTTGGAAATAAGTTTTTTTTATGTTTAATGTAGATGTATTAGCTGTCAGCTCATATCATCAGCTAATTATTTTATATCTGAAAATTGTAATAGCATCCTCAGATGTACTAAACTCAGACAGATTTCCAGCAACTAATCACACCCTTTTTAAAAGGAGAGTTAACTCTTGATGCACCCCAAGGCTGGAGATCTGATTTCTAGTTCTTGATTTAAAGAAACGTTATTAGTGAGATGACTGCTGTGACTGTTAACTTTCTTAGCCCAAATTTTATCTTAAAGAAAGACAAAAGTGCTGAAGAGGCATTAGTGTGACATAGTTCATAATTAAAATGACAAATCAGGTTACATTTAAATGAATCATTTTCAAGTGATCTTGAAATTACAGATTTCTACAATGTACAATGAAGACTGGTTGTGTTGCTTTAAGTTATTATGATATTATGGCAATTCAGCAATGTCTCAAAATATTTCCTCATTATGCATACCCAAATGAAATAAAAACCATAAAGCAAAGCTTTTTCTTAAACTAAATATTTTAAAACACTCTTTAGTAATGTAAAATATTGTACCTTAAACTTCATAATAATTTTTAGTCCTGATAGACTGGTAGACTGAATGATGTATTGTTGCAAACTAAAGAAGTTTTAGAAATAATTGCATACATGTTATACCGAGTGGTAGAAGAGTGCTGTAGAATTTAGCTGAGATAGTGTTAACATTAGCTCATTATATCAATATTTGTTAGATTCAGGTTCTCAGGGGTTGTTTCTTTGGAAAGCTGCATATGTTCATTATCGGTTTAAAAAATCAGTAAAAGGACTGCCTTTGTCTTGGAAATATAAATAAAGACTTGTCAGTAGAAGACAAAGACTCTTTACCAAGTTACAAGTGAAGAGAGTGTGTAACAAAAGCTGTAGAAGTCTGGAATTTCAGCTGAACATGTCATGTGCTATACTAAAAAGCTTTGAAATCTTTCACCAAAAAAAAAAAGTTTCATCAATTTGTTGTTTTAAATTCTATATTACTTAAGCAAATATTTAAATATTATATTAGCTTTTCTGCATACTTGACATGAATATAATTCTGCCTTCCTGCCAAGTATGTCAAAACCCGAATTCACTTTCATTTGCCAGGGTAAATGTTTATTTTGTTTTCCCATATAATGTGCTCTTTAAAGTGTCACCAGGATACCAAATCCGATTGCTTTTTAATAGACACACGGTGGGAGTTTTTTGCTTTCATTAGGAAACAGGGTAAACTATCAGTAAAGCTTATGGAAATGAATCCATGTACAGTAGATGCTCTTTGCTCTCTTTCCCCTCATCTCAGGATTGGGGAGGGGGAAAAAAGTGCCATCAAAACTATTGTAATGATACCTTATTTTTTATGAATGCGTGAAGAGTCTATAGTAGTAATGAGCGTTGGAGAGAGGCAATCAGTGCTGCAAAGCAAGAGACTAAGACACGTACTACAGCGCATTTCTTCTGTTAAAGGCAAGCCATGATGACTGTATGAGGCTCTCTGAAACAGCTTTGCTGTTCATTTTGCGGCTATATGGCTGAGGGTAGGTAAGATATAATTAAATGGAAAGTTGCTGTTATCAGTGATTTCACTAGTACATCTACATTCTCAATAATAAGTGCCTGCATATGCTTCCCTAATTTCTCATAAGTCAGTAAGTGTCATTTTGATTTTCAGCCTCAGTCCTCTAATCTTACCCAAACTAACAAAATCTGGCAAATTTTGTTCACAAATGACAATTTCAAATATCAGTGAAGTTTCATCTAAAAGTATCATTTCTATTCTTAGGCAAAATGAAATAAGTTTAGTGTTATGTGAAAGTATTAGACAATATGAATAGGTATTTTTTGAGAGTGTTTTTTTTTTTTCCCCAGAGAAGGGAATGTGGATATTTAATAAGAGAACTCCTGTTGTGGCTTCGGATGGTGAGGATTGTTTTGAATTAACAACAGCATATGTTTCTTTGGTTTTATGTGAATGCTTAATAATTTTGTGGTATATTTTTCAATAAGCATGGTGCAAGGGACTGAGTAAATAGATTGTTCCAAATTAGCCAGATTAACTGATGGTTCAAATTAACTTAATTCCAAATGTTAAATAATGTTGTTAAATCCTGGAAACTTTGTGTTTTCTCTTCCTCTCTGTAGTCAGAAAAAGAGAAAGTAGAAGGATAAAGAAAAAAAAAACCAAAAAAACATTTGCCTACTAAGTAAACTGCCTTTGGGAAAATAATCTTTTCTATTATTCTGTTTCTCATGTATATAGTGGAGATAATGCTCACAAGGCATTAAGATAAATTTATTCATAAGGAATAGCAGTACAGAATTTTTTGCATAGTTAAGTAAGTAGCAAGTGTCACACAGTCTTTAACATTTGACTAACAAAATATTCACACTGGACCAAATTCTGTTCCCAGTGTCATACAGGATCACAGAATGTTAGGGGTTGGAATGGACCTCCAGACACATCAAGTCCAACCTCTCCTGCCAGAGCAGGACCATATAACCTAGTGCAGGTCGCACAGAAACACATCCAGATGGGTCTTGAAAGTCTCCAAAGAAGGAGATTCCACAATCTCTCTGGGGAGCCAGTTCCAGTGCTCCATGACCCTTACAGTAAAGAAGTTCTTCCTCATGTTGAGATGGAACTTCCTGTGCTGTAGTTTGCATCCATTACCCCTTGTCCTATCACAGGGCACAAGTGAAAAGAGGCTGTGCCTTCCTTCTTGAGACCCAGCCCTCACACATTTATAAACATTTATTAAATCTCCTCTCGGTCTTCTCCAGATTAGAAAGCCCCAGGTCTCTCAGCCTTTCCTCATAAGGGACTTTGCTCCAGTCCCTTAATCATCCCAAATGACTGTCCTCAGTGAAGTTGCAGTAAGTAAATAAATAAATGTTAACGGTTTTGTTCAAAGTCTTTCAATTCAGGTAGCAACTTTTAGGATCTGTTTACTCTTCATACCTGGGCACAACTGTGAATTTTTGCTTTTGCCTTTTTCTTCTCTAGCCTTTGCAAGATGGGTGCACATGATGACATCACTGCTTTAAGTATCAGTGCAAAGAGCACCATAACTTCATTAGCGAGACATTCCTTTCCCCATCTACTCTGCCCTAGGGCAGCCACATCTAGAGTGCTGTGTCCGGTTTGGGGCTCTCCAATTCAAGAGGGACAGCAAGAGCCTAATGGAGGGCTATAGAGATTCTGGGCAACTGAAGCATCTCTCCTGTGAGGAAAGGCTGAGAGACCTGGGGCCATTTAGTCTGGAGAAGAGTAGACTGAGAAGGGATCTTCTCACTGCTTATCAATATCTAAATGATGGGGCTCAAGAGGATGGGGTCAGCCTCTTCTCAGTGGTGCCTAGCAACAGGACCATGGGCATTGGGTGCAAATTAAAATACAGGAAGTTCTATCTGAATGTGGGAAAAAACTTTGTTCCTTTGAGGGTGCTGGGGCACTAGCACAGGCACATTATTAATTCAGCCTTCGTTTGCACTTGGTTATGTAGCAGAACCCAGGCAGGAATTTTGCTCTTTTTCTGATCAGGAAACCTGGGTTATTCAAGAGGCAGTAGGCAGCCAAATTCATCCTGGCAGGCTGAGAGACATCTCTCTTATCAATCATTTTGAGTTTAAGGAGAAATGTACTCTGTCTTTATGAAAAGATATGCAGATCATATATAATGCATACTGGTCACTGTTTCTCCAAGGGAAGCATTTACTTTTATACTCAACGTGTTACTCCCTGAATTTTATGTGAGTTCCATGTCTTGCAATCATCAAATTAGAAATGTTTTTCCTAAAGGATAGAAATCTAACCACAGAGTTAGACTCAGTGGTGTGAATGCCACTAGCTGAATACAAAATGTCTATATGCACTCTTCTTGTGTTAAGAAAACAAGAATACATTTTTGAATAACAGCTTCTGTTATTCTCTGATTACAGTGGGCAGAAAAACCTTTCTGAGAGAAAAAGGTAATTCAGGTAACTCGACACTCTTCAGTCACATAGCAAGAAGAGCACATCTACATACATGTGCTACCATATATCTTAATTTTTATTTATTTAATCAGTTTTAATACTCTCCTTGCAGAGATCCATGAATACACTTCTCACACAAATTTACCATATAAGTTGACAAATTTGGATTTGTCATGGAAAATTGCTGAGCTAAATTATTTTACTAATTTTTTTAATATTTAGTAAGTTATGTGAATTAATGAATCATAGAATCATATTGTTGTTTATGCTGGAACGGACCTAGACCTATAAGATCAAGTCCAACCATTAACCCAATACTACCAAGTCCAGCTCTAAACCTCAACACCACATTGACACATCGCTTAAACAGCAATGGGAGAAAATATTAAGAGTGCAAGAGGTACTTAGGATTTTTTTACATGACACATAGCATAATAGCTACAAGATTTTTGCATCTAATCCAATATAATTATTAAGTAAATGCACATTTCTAAGATCACTGTCCTTTTACTTATCCATCTGTTCATATCTCTAGTCATAAAAGAAATATTTTAAAAAATTCTCATGGCTTACAATATTTTCTTTTTGCTTACAATGGAACCTCTGTAATTATTGTATTATTGTTAAATAGAGTGTGATGGCTGATTTTGACTGCAAATGAGAGAAAAAAAATGTAAAATTCATAATCCGAAAGGGACTCTTCTACTGTTTATATCTCCTAGACAATGAGTGATGCCTATTTTGATGACCCAAAGCTTTATTTGTGAGATTTTTGTGAGTCAGGATAAGTGTGCAGAAAAATTCCTGACCTCCATGGTTGATGAACTTCAGACAAATTTCATAGATTTGATTCAGATGACTTATTTTAAACATCTAGTTTAGGATTAAGTTGCTCTCTAATAGTGCCTAATATCTTTTTTAACATAAAAGGACTAGTTAGCATACTGCAGATGTCTGATTTGTTGAAGTGAATCCCATCTTTTGTCCCTGCACAGAAAATCAGCAATTTTCTTTGATGAAAAATGATACTTTAAAAAAGTCTACTTTAATTAATATTTGTCTTTATTCACAGCTTCCTTTCAAGTAATTTACAATTCCAGGTACTTAACATCTCTGTAATGGTTAAGATTTTTAACGTCTTGAACTCTGTTTATTGGTAGGGCAGGGAGAGGGAGACCAAAACTATTTTTGCTATTCATAACTGTGAAAATACATTAAAACTGGGATCATCTTGGCCTGCCAGAAAAAAATCTCATGTTTTCTTCTAACACTGGGAACCTACTAAACACGTAAGCACTCAGAAACAGTATTACATCAAAGGCCTCAAGTTTGCTAAGCAGACTCACTAGATGAATGGCTACTGCAGCATGTATGGTATGTTCTATAACAGGTGGGTAACAATGATAAAAATTCCCTGTATGTCTGTACTTTATAGCCAAATCAAGTCATACATTACAAAAGCTATTGATAAAGATCATGCCCAAATGGCATTTTTGTTTTCTGTATTAAACTTAAGCTTAATCTTTAAAACTCTTATTCTTAACCCCCTTTTTATTTTGCTTACCTATTCAAGTGATTTGACGTAGGGTAAACACACTTTTTCTTTATGTAGCACAAATCAGATAGTAATAATTCTCAAATAATTTCAAGGTACAGAAGACTAAAAAGATATTTACATCATATTTTGTAACCTTTTCTATATTGAGCTACTTTGTGCTTCATTTCTCAAATTATTTTTTTTGAACCTTGGTAGTTTTTGACCTACAACCTTCAAGCTGTCAAGCACATCACAGAGTACCCTGTTATTCTCTAGTCTAATTTTTAAAAAGATATTTAGCACGCTCTTTTAGTACTATCAGCACTTGCAGGGCAATTTTGATTTTTCCTTAGTGTTGTCAATTAGCAACTTTGAAACTGTGATAGGTGTACAATGAAGAGGTCTTTAGCAAAGGAAATCAGAAAATCGTGCCACAAGATGAATATGCAAGCAGTTTGGGAAGCCAACATCTTCATCACTAACTTTGTTGCTAAGCACAGGGGTGTCTGTCCATGCTGCATGTGTTTCTCAAACGTTCCAGCTCAGCAGCTACTCGGCACATTTCCTTCAGACACAAAATAGTTGGTAAGCAAGTTAACATTTGGCCTCTTGCCTTCCTGCCACACAAAGAGCTTTATATGCCAAGTGTGAAAGCTTTCAAATGGATTAAAAATAAGATTATTTTTTGTTCCGGATAGTAGGTACCAACACACAACTTTTTACCTTTTCTTTTTGTAGTCTTCTCTTTTAGTCCTTCTGCTGAAAGAAAGATATAATGTAACACATTTTTGGAAGACTAAACATATTTTCTGTGCCAGATCCTATCTACTGCATCCTTCAGCATGTTCTGGAGAAGGCATGCAAAGTGTTTTAACTCTGCTGTAACAGCTTCTTAACTGCTTAGAGTGATTAGTACTACTATGGAGGGAGTAAACCCAGTATAGAATCATAGAATCATAGAATGTCAGGGGCTGGAAGGGACTTTGAATGATCATCTGGTCCAGCCCCCCTGCCAGAGCAGGATCACAAGAGCAGATCACACTGAACTGCATCCAGATGGTTCTTGAATATCTCCAGAGAGGGAGACTCCACAACCTCCCTGGGCAGCTGGTTCCAGTCCTCTGTCACCCTCACAGTGAAAAAAATCTTCCTCAGATTCACATGGAACCTCCTATGCCTAAACTTCACCCATTGCCCCTTGTCCTGTCACTGGGCATCACCAAGAAGAGGCTGGCTCCATCTTCCTGGCACTCACCCCTTACATATTTATAAACATGAACGAGGTCACTCCTATCTTCTCCTCTCCAAGCTAACAAGCCCCAGCTCCCTCAGTCTCTCCTCATAAGGAAGATGTTCAATTCCTTAATCATTTTTGTGGCTCCGTGCTGGACTCTTTGAAGCAGCTCCCTGTGCTTCTTGAACTGGGGGGCCCAGAACTGGACACAGTACTCCAGATGAGACCTCACCAGGGCAGAGTAGAGGGGAAGGAGAACCTGCCTCGATTTACTAACCCCAGCCCTTCTAATACACCCCAGAATGGCATTGACCTTCCTGGCCACCAGAGCACACTGCTGGCCCAGGGCCATCCTTCCATCCACTGGTCACTCTTAAGTCCCTGTCCCCTGTACTGCTCTCCAGCAGGTCAGTCCCCAACCTATACTGATACATGGGATTGTTCTTTCCCAGGTGCATGACTCTACACTTGCCCCTGTTGAACTTCACTAAATTTCTCCCTGCCCAACTCTCCAGCCTGTCTAAGTCTCTCTGAATGGCAGCACAACTCTCCGATGTAGCAACCACTCCACCCAGCTTGGTGTTGTCAGCAAACTTGCTGACAGTGCACTTCATGCCCTCATCCAGGTCATTAATCAATACATTGAATAATACTGATCCCAGTACTGACCCCTGAGGGACTCCACTAGTTACAGGCCTCCAGATAGACTCTGTCCCATTGACCACAACTCTCTGACTTCTTTCCTTTTAACTAGTTCCCAATCCACCTCACTACTCCATCACCCAGACCACACCTCCTCAGTTTAGCTATGAGGATACTGTGGAAGAGAGTGTCAAATGCTTTACTGAAATCAAGGTAAAGCACATCCACCTCTCTTCCATCATCTATGCACGTGGTTACGTCCTCCTAGAAGGTTATCAGGTTGGTCAAACATGACTTCCCTTTTGTCAAACCATGCTGACTGCTCCCAGTGACCTTCTTGTCCTTGATATGGCTAAGCACAGTGCTGAGGATAAGCTGCTCCATTATCTTTCCAGGGACGAAGGGGAGGCTGAGCAGTCTATAGGCTGACCTGGCTAGACCCAATTACCTGGGTCCTCGTTCTTACCCTTTTTCAAGATTGGAGTGATGTTTGCCCTCCTCCAATGCCCAGGCACCTTTCCCATCCACCATGACTTACCAAAGATGATTGAGAATGGTCTGGCAATGACCTCTGCCAGTTTCTTCACCACTCGTGGGTCTATTTTGAATTCTTTTGATAAACTAGTGCAGGAGTTTCACTGATGTAATTTATTGCATCTGGTTTCAAGCTGAGATTGCTTCAAGGTCCTGTATCCTTAGGAGTTTCAGTATTTCTTCATGTAGGAAAGATTACCTGCAAACTTGCTTTTATACTGATAAAAGACTTCAATACAGTTGGAGCGACTTGCTAATGTTTCCAAGAGCAGACTTTGGGAACTTTCACTTATATAACAGGGAGCTTTTTTCTTAGTTAAAACATCTTCTCTCATTTCTTGTTTTCAAGAGAAAATAAATGAAAAATTAAGACTGTGAAAAAGAACAAATGGGTATTCCATAGACTTAAAGGAAAGCATTACTTAAAGATTATAGGATTTTCAGAAACTTTCTGCAACTTCCTCAGCACTGGGTGCCAATTCCTTTAAGCTCTTTCAGTCTGGAGTAATACTGTGTTCACAGTAATGTACTCAGTTATTACTAATCTATTTTTATCCCATGCTATTGGTTCATTTTGAGCTTATAAAATATACCTTAGAAATGCAGAAATAAAGGAACTTTTTTTTTCTTCACAAAGTGGGGATGATGTAAGGCAAAACATAGCTGTAATCATGAGAAGTGAAAAGGAAAGATGATCTGCTCTTATCTTTGGCTTCACTGTTTCCTCGAGGATGATATATCTGTGCAATCTGTCTATTTCTCCTGCATTTGCTGGCTATTTATAGATTGTTCTGTAGATGTGATACTTAGGCATATGGTTTTGTGGTGACCCAGCAGTATTGGGTTGGTGGTTAAACTTGATGATTGAACTTAAAGGTGTCTTCCAACCAAAGTGGCTGTGATTCTAGTCTAAAACTGGTAGCATTGACAGAATGGCTATCCTCATCACTTGAACATGCCACAATGTGGGTTTTTTGTTAAAGTGTATTGTGAAGAAAATATATAGTTATTTATTATCTAAGCGACATTATTTGGTGGTGGTTTAGAGCATCACTCTAGAAACTACCTTTAAGAAGGACTTTTAAGAGAGGAGAACTGAAGACAGACAGCAATTTTATTTCACAAGTATGTAGGTAATTTTACTAGATAAAATAATCTCCATACATATAAAAAATAAGTGTACATGATGTATAAGGTCCCTTCTAACCTAAGCCATTATATGCTTCTATGATTTAGTGTGTAAGAACAAAATTAAATCCAGTGTTAGACAACTACTGTAGACTATGTGTGAAGGGAAATGAAGTCCCTATAGGAAAAGTCCCTTGGGAACACCTGCCAAATACAGCAGAAATTATTGACTGAGTAGAGAATTGAAAAAAACCACTAGGTATGTTCCTGGACAATTAGTGGTTTCATTTAAAACTAAATTGAACATGCTGACTGTTGTCAGGATCTCCTAAGTGATGAACTGAAGAGTGATCGAAAAGGCAGAGGATAGAATCACAGAATCAGTCAGGGTTGGAAGGGACCACAAGGATCATCTAGGTCCAACCCTCCTGCCATGGGCAGGGACACCTTACCCTAGATCAGGCTGGCCAGAGCCTCAGCCAGCCTGGCCTTAAACACCTCCAGGGATGGGGCCTCAATCCCCTCCCTGGGCAACCCATTCCAGGCTCTCACCTGGAGAGCCTCTCTTCTCATGGTGAAGAACTTCCTCCTCACATCCAGTCTGAATCTCCCCACTTCCAGCTTTGCTCCACTCCCCCTAGTCCTGTCACTACCTGATATCCTAAGAAGTCCCTCCCCAGCTCTTTTGTAGGCCCCCTTCAGATACTGGAAGGCCACAATAAGGTCACCTTGGAGCTTCCTCTTCTCCAGACTGATCAGCCCCGACTGTTTCAGTCTGTCCTCACAGGAGAGGTGCTCTAGCTGTCTGATCATCCTCATGACCCTTCTCTGGACACGCTGCAGCATCTCCACATCCCTCTTGTAATAGGGGCTCCAGAACTGGGTGCAGTACTCCAGGTGGGGTCTCACCAGAGCGGAGCGAGGGGGAGAATCACCTCCCTTGACCTGCTTGCCACACTTCTCCTGATGCAGCCCAGGATCTGGTTGGCTTTCTGGGCTGCAAGTGCACACTGCTGGCTCATATTGAGCTTCTCAGCCACCACCATCGCCAAGTCCCTCTCCTCAGGGCTGCTCTCCAGCCAGTCACTGCCCAGCCTGTATTTGTGCGTGGGATTCCCTCAACCCAGATGCAGGACCTTGCACTTGGGTGCAAGGTGAATAGAGAAAAAAGCTTTGTATTGGAAGTAATGAATTTTATTTATTTATTTTTCTGATTTGAGAAACTGCTAAGGCCTGATGCTCTTTATGTAGCCAATCTCGAACTAAGGTTATTATCAACAACCCTTGTGTTTTCTGTTAAATCAGATTAAAGAACTCTGCAATTCCGTTATCTGTAAAATGCTTGGGGAATCAGAGTAAATTTTGTGTGTGTGTGTTTGGTTTTTCCATATTGTTTTTTGTCGTTCGTGCAAACACACCTCTACTTTACATTCTTCGTGCGTGGCTTCTTGAGTTGTATGGACTCACTGCAGAAGTAGTCTCAGTGCCATTAGCCACTTGGTGCCATTTGTATCCTTAGTTACGGTTCAGTTCTTACCAGATGTAATGATTTATTTGTTGATTTGGAAGATAGTTATATTCCTTTCCTTTGAGTCAATTTGCTTTCCATGTTTGAGAGGCTTGAAGAAGCCATCTGCCTCTGAAGAGAAATATGTTCTCTTTAATTTAACTGTCACTGATATGTGAAGGATTTAATCTCTTCTAGAGACCAGATCTTTACATTGTGAAAATCACTCTTAATCTGTTGAAGTAAACAAAACTCAAATACATGCTTAAACGTCGCCATGAGCTGCCATGCTGCTTCAACTGTCCTTCCATTTTTCATGGAATTGGTTGAGTATTCATGTAGGGGAAGGTGTGCATAATGTTTATGGTTTCATTCCTTGACATTTTTGAGATAGAGTCTTCTTGATGACACTGGACTCTTTGTGAAATACATTTCTTTTGTGAAATACAATTCGTAAATGCAGTAGTAAACATTTTAAGTTCATTTCATTTTTTCTGAATGAGCTCTAATCCAGTCTAATTTATTTTCCTTATCTTTAGATGTTCATAAATACTAAAAATATCAAGCATAAATTAGCATTGGAAAAAAAAAAAAAGAAATACGCATTTACCACTTAGGTATTACTGTATATTGAGCATGGGAAGCGGCACTTCAGTGCTCCTGTCTGTGTGCTACATCTTTGATGTCATGGAATCTGTTCATTTCACTGTTGTTAACACCTCCATTTAAAAAGCATACAGGTTCAGTTTTGCTCACTGCATAACTCATTGGCCTTGGTCCAGGAGAAGATTATTTGTCTGTTCATCCAGTCAGGGGAAGAGCGCACTGCACCTTTCCTATCTCAGCCCTTGTCACTGTCATAAGCAAGCGATGTACAAGCAGGTTTTTAAAATAAGAATTTACAAGGTCCTCTGGGAAATTTAGCTCACAAGAAAAATAACCAATCTGTGGCTTATATTTCTGCATCTTAATGTATCCAATGCATGTTTAATTTGGGAGGGTTACTTCAAGATCGTGGCAGGGGCACTTTGGTGCTATAATTTCTGTTGTGGAATGCAAGTCTTGTTGGAATAAGGTACATCATGTGCTTCTATTCTTTTGTCAGAGGGCAGAAAGACAAACACGAATGATGGACTCAGTCCAGTATGCAGAATTCTGTGAAAGTCGGCAATTGAGTTTTTGTAAGTATTATAGTGGCTGTAGTGTGTTAAGAAGTTAAATTGTTATTACATGTAATAGAGAACACAACAGAACCTTACAGTTCTTGAAAGCACTTTTGTTTCATCCGCAGTAACAAAACTTTAAATTCTTTGTCTGCATAACTCCTGGGAACAGTTAATTCAGTATCGTTCCAGGCTGACAGGCAGAGTATTTTGTTTGAATATTTACCAAGTATGCTTAAATACTGTGCTGGTGGAGACAGCTGCAGAGATAAAACTGGTAAGGAGTTAATGTATTAAAACAACCATACTTGCCTGAAGTCTCTCATGGTGGTGGTATACTAGGCCTGTTAGTAAAGGTTCATGGTTGCAGGTTTGTTGGAATGCATCTAAAATTAGAGAAGAGCAAGTTTTGCTTTTGTTTCCCTATCTGCAGAGACACAAAGAACTTACTAAAGAGTCTTTTCTATTTTAAGCTGTAAGCTCCTGCTGTGGAATTTATTCAGCATTAGCCAAATTCATCAGTATACGCCATTCCAACACTAATAACATGATGACAGAATTAGGGCTTTACTAGCGCTGAAAACCAACTTACTAGAAGTACTTGTGGGCCACAACTATAATGAGCTGTAAATTAATGGACTTGATCATGTAGCAAAACATCATTACAGAAGCAGTTAAGTGATGACTAAGGTTTTAGGTCAAATGTCAGAGAAAGTGAGGTGAAGGAGCCAGTAAAAATCATGACAAAACAGCACATGATCCTACTGCACAGACACAAACACAATAGCGTCTTTAAATAAGAGACCTTATCTTGTTCTTCCTTTTAAATTTGATGAAAGGGTGACTCATTTATGGCAAATAAATGACACATTTGAAATACTGCTCTGTATCAGCAAATGTCAGCAAACGTAGGAAAACGTGTTTTGTAAGCTTTTCTCTTCCTAATTCAGTCTGTTTTGTAAGCTTAGTTATAATTTGGCACCACACATCTGTGAACCATTAGATAAATGATACTTCAGATTAGGGTGATTTCAGGAAATGAGAGGTTTGTGATAAAGTCATTTTTAAAACCCCAAAATTATCATCTGGAGACAGAACAAACAGAAATCTGAAATTTGTGAATTAAAATTGAACGTTGCTGACCAGGGAATTCTGATCTATAAAAGGATCTCAATAGCATTTTCCCAGTGTTTTTAAATTACTATTTCTATGCAGTTCTTTTTTACTGACATTTAATGTCATTTAAAAAGAAAAATTACAGTGCTTAGAAAATAGCAGCAAGAGAGAATCATGCACAAATTCAAGTGCATAATATAAACTCATCTTGATAGAACATACTAAAGGCCACACCAAACCTTTGTTCAAAATTAATACAAAGGCTATTTTTTACTTCATTTCTTATATTTTGGTAAAAATTGAATTGCTACATTTACGTGTTGCTATGTTTAAAGTAGTAAACATATTTTATTGTAATATAAATTGATGAAAACTGTATCACAACGGATTAAACCTCAAAGGAACTTCAAGAAGCCTGTTCTAACTATACATTAATAATTACGGCTTCATGTATTTCTGTGGATTTTTAAAGACAGACAAAAAAATATATCCATCAAAGAATCAAATACTACAGGACTGCAAATTAAATTCAAGGGAACACTTTGTGATCCGGCTGTCATCTTCAGCTCTCTTTCTCTGGATTGTTGGGGTTTTTTTAACAACTTAATGCAGCTTTCTGATTTTTTCAAAAAAAGAAAGAGCTGTTTCAAATTACTCTCCCACCTTGTATTTACTTCACTTTGGTTATCCCGTCTTCACAAGCAACCCTCATTAACACCTTGCTATTACTAGCGCCTTTCTGGCCAAGTCTCCACAGCTTTCTGTGGTCAGCTTGTCCACCACTGACCTAAATATTATTCTCTCAGCAAATATCAGGTTTATTTGTTCCATGTTTTTCTGTGCACTTTCTCCTAAGTGATCTCATGCATTAGCATTGTGCAGTTCTTGTATGAATGTGAATCATTTGCAGATCTACATATATCCTCATTTCTTTATACCCAAAGCACATTTTAAAAACACTCACCTGCAAATCATTTTGGTGAGCTCGTCAGCACCTAGTCCCTGTACAGTTAACACAAAGACTTCCCAATTCTTCTGTCTTTTGCTTGTCTTCAATATTGTTAATACAATTATGTAATTTTATCTAGGTTCAGATTTGTGTTTATTTCTTCTAGTGTTTTCATTCATCAAAGATGTGATGCAATCTTATTTATTTGAAAAAAAAAATTCAAAATCAGGTTTGTCCTCTCTATTGTCCTCTGAGGCAGACCCTTCCTTGTTCTGAAATCTCCCATATGACTGATCAACTGTGTGTTTTGCTCTTTACTCTGTGCTGCTTATGGGTCTCCAAAACATTTACCTGCTAGTTCTGTTTTCATAATTCTTTCCTTGGCCAGTCAAATCACATTCACATTCCTTGTGCCACAGTATTTTTTTGCAGTATTTTTTATGACTGGAAAAAAATCATTGTTTTGATGTACCTGTTGCTAACTTTTCCTTTTCCCCTTACGATTTTACCTGACAGCAAAGAAAGCTTCCAAGTTTCGTGACTGGTTGGACTGTAGCAGTATGGAAATAAAGCCAAATGCAGTTGCAATGGAGATTTTGGCATATTTAGCATATGAGACTGTGGCACAGGTAAGGGACTAAACTCTGGTTAAACAAATGGATTGATTATGCTTGGATGTACTTCAGCCTCAAGTAACTGTGGTGTAAGCCCCTTCAGAAGCATGCAGTCGCTGCTTCAGCCAAGCAAGATGACTGGATTCCTGTCTCTTTCAGCTTGCTGCATGAGATGCATAGTGTACTCCATTCATCCATCTGATGTACAAATAGAAACGTTTTGTAATAGTTACAGAGGAGAATGGAGTCCAGCACGAACTTTATTCAAGTCCAGACTGAAACCACATTCTTCACTATGTGACCTTTGGCAGTGCACTGAGGCTCATTCAAACCCATTGCACAATTGGATTAAAAAGCAGGATTTCCTGGAAAACAAAATGTTACCTTAGTGCCAAGCTGAGCCTCTTGGGTAGATAGATTACTCCATATATTTACAGAAGTGGGGAGAAAAAAAAAAAAAGGTTCCTTGGGCTGAAATATCTCTGAATAATTTTGTTTTCAACTAGAAACACTAAGAATAATCTGCCTCAACCCATAACTCCTCTCTCTCTTCACTGTTACAGTGGCATTCATACAAAGTATTGTGTCAGTAAACATACCTGATTTTTCTCCCCAGTTGGTGGACTTGGCCCTTTTGGTTAAGCAGGACATGACACCCAAAGCTGGTGACCCATTCAGTCATGCCATATCTGCCACCTTCATACAGTATCACAACTCTGCTGAGGTAAATCTCGTTTTTTCACAGATTAATGCATTTTATGTTTTATTTTAACATTTATTTGGCAGTTTATTTCTTTCAGAGTAGATGTAATTTTATCTGGTATTGATAATTCTGTTACTGAGTTTATGAACATTCAAGTTTATTTAGATGGAAATACATTAAATTATAGCTACAAAATCTAAATTATTAGCAGCATCTTTATATTTAAATATAAATGCTCTTTTCATTAGATTTAGACTAGATGTTAGGAGGAAGTTCTTTCCAGTGAGGGTGGTGAGGCACTGGAACAGGTTGCCCAGGGAAGTTGTGGCTACTCCCTCCCTGGAGGTGTTCAAGACCAGGTTGGATGAGGCCTTGAGTAACCTGTACTAGTGGGAGGTGTCCCTGTCTATGGGAACTAGATGATCCTTGAGGTCCCTTCCAACCCTACCATTCTATGATTCTATGATTCATGGTTGGAAATACCTCCTTTCTGTACTGAAGGCTCTCTCTATTACGGATTTGGAGATGAAAGGTTTTGAGAGTGGCGAGTGAAATAACTCCTGTATTGCATGCATTGCTCTAATGCAGATACTATAGTGACCTCTAGAATAAGCAAATTCAATTCTATTAAATATTAAATATCTTCTAGCAGCAGATTTAAGAGGCAATAATGATTTTTTAAATGTGGTTCAATTATATAATGACTTTTTGACATCTTGCTTTTATAGCCACATCTCTTAGGGCAATCTACAAGTGTGAAGACTAATCTTGACTCTCCTGAAAATACACCACCTCCTACACCCACACCTCCAGCATCAGCAGGACAGCAACATCTTGGTAAAACCCCATCAGGAGGTCCGGGGAATGGTGGAGTTGGACAGGACTCCACCAAATCCAAACAAAGGAAAAGAAAAAAGGTATTTAGTACAAAAGTCTGAAAATGAAACCAAAACATGTTCAGAAAAAACATGTCTCATTTTAAATACTAATTTTAACCCATGTCAGTTGCTCACTACTGATGTTATTTTAGGACCAGATATGTGGTTTGATGTTTTCCCTGTCAGGCTATAGCTTCTCAGTAATGCCTGCAAACTGAGTTTTGTTGAGGTAACAACTGCTGCTTCTAAGATAAACTGCTCTTATATAGCTGCAACAGTAGATGCCCCTCTAGGCAGACATCCTCTTCTCTGACAGTAGCAGCTAGCATAGCTTTTGAGGGTCAGAGCTTAAGCAAAGTAGGCGAAGAGCTAGTTATGATTTTCCTGCTGCCAGCAGCCTTAGGCAACTGCCTTCTTTGCTTATAACAACTTTGCCCTGACCTGCTTTATTTTTATGCCAATTAGTTTCATTCAAGCTAAATATTTGTTTACTTTGCATAAAATACGGCTTTTTTTCCTCATATTCAGAGTGCAAAACTCAAATATTAATACTCCTGTTTTCTGCTGTAGAACCTTGGTATTCTATCTGAGGGAGATACATGTACCTTAAAACCACAAGGGAAATCAAGCTGATTAAATAACCTGGTTAGAAAGCCCTGTGTTAGCCAGGTAGGGCTGTGGAAAAAATGCAATGGCAGTACTCATTTTGCTGCAAAGCGATGGAGTGACTTTCTGATTTTCTCCTATGTATTATTTTTCTCCTAAAACAAATACTCATTTTTCATACAATTCAAGCAGTGATTTTTACAGTGGCAGATAGAAAAAATAATGTGTTTTTTCTCTTTCTAGTATCAGTGCTGCAGATGACAGAACCTTAGGATAGTTTGAGTTGGAAGGGACTTTTAAAGACCACCTAGTTTTAACCTCCCTGCCATGGGCCTGAACACCTTCCACATTCTCTCTATTCTTAAAATACTCCATTCAAAAAGCCTTTAGTGGATCCTATAAACTATTTTACTCTTCCTCTTTTATATTACATTTGATTGTTTTGTTTCTGTGGTTGATTTCCATTCCTAGGAATAAGAATTTAGCTGGAGATGTAGGTTTTGATACATCATATTTCACTGGTGTTGTGAGTTTATTTTAAATTCTTAGCGTTTGGCTTAATGCTTTTAAAAATAATTATATTCTACAAAGTGTGCAGTTTTAATGAAATGTTACCATACCTTATCCAATTTGGTTAGGTATATCCTGGATATAACTGAAACATTGAGACAAACAAGTTAACTTGGTGAAGAATGTTTTTCTTAGTCCATGAAAGTCCAGCAGAAAATATTTGAGTTTCATATTCCCTTTATGAATGTCAATCAGCAAGGGAAGAATCTGTCATCCTATTATGAATAATTCTGTGTATGCACACACAAGCTCCAGCAGACTCAGCACTCTTAAAAATGAATATAAAAACATTAGTATATGGTCTAAGTGTATGAGGAGGACCATGTTTGTGTGCATTAAACTGCAGTGTCCGTTTTCAGTTTTTTGTCATTCTTGGTACGTTCACTAATATAATTTTCATTAATTTATTACCAAGTAGCCATCATTCTGGTAAGCCATCTCAATTCTGGCAAATAGCTGTGTCTAGATGGAGCCTAAACCAACATTTCACTCTGACCAGCAATGAATAAAGAATAAGTATTTAAAATTCTGGAGATATTTTAGTAAAGTCAATGGACCAGGTAACAGTGAATTAGATTTTTTTTTTTTCTGTTTAGGGTCCTTAATCCAAGAATTAATTTGAAATTTGAAATCATTTCAGTTTGAGGTAATTAAAATTGCTTTGTGTCCCTCTAACACTATTATGTCATGTTCCATTCAATTTTCAGTCTGATTTTAACTCAATGGTGATTTTGGTGTCAAATTGCTTTCCACTTTGGGTACTTGTTCAATATTTTCCCCACTCTTTGACATCATAATGAGAGCCTGAAATGTTTTAAAAATAGTTTCTGTGGTTATTGCAGTGCAACTTATATGACCCTTTCATTTCTGTTTGAACATTTTCTGCTCTTTTCAATTGCAACATACAGCAGCACTAGGTGAAAGATTTAAGAGGACAAATATGGTGTTCCTTGGGTCTCTCAAGCAAAGTTCATGTAAAAGTCTTCTTTGATTTGTTAATAGCTTTTTTCTCTAATGTAGTGCGTGGCTGCACTGATGTGTATCCTCATAAAAAAAGAAAAAAAAAGTCCATCTTATAAAGGTTTATTTTCATACTTTATGCACTGTAGGTCTGTTGTGTGTTTTTGATTTAGTAACAATTTATGTGTTTTTCTGTTGCAGAGCACTGCAGCCTGTGGTATAGAGGCTCAAAGCGATGCCATCCAGCCCAGCCACATCAGAGAGGCTATTCGACGCTATGGCCACAAGATTGGCCCCCTTTCCCCATTCACAGTACGTAATAACAGAGTTATAAAAAGTTATATTTATAATCTTAAAGAACTTTGATTTTCAAGTGGTCAAATGAAGAAGCTTTGGAATTGTTGAGAGCAATTTGTGGTGACTATAATTTTCTTTATAAAAGTGGCATAATCCTCTTGGGAAATAAAACTTAGTAATTTTTGTCTCATTTTGGAAAGACAAAAAAAAAAGTGTTTTTTTCTTTTAAATATTATTTTCTTTCAATTACAAATTACGCTTTTTTGTTAGTGTTTGAATTTTTGTTTTTGCAAAGTTTAGGCTTGCAGTTATTTTAAATTATATGTGTTCCAATATGTTGAGGAGCACTTTATATTCTAAAATTAGTTGTGTGTCAGATACTGGTCCTATTGGAAGTTGAACTCTCAAGTGGCACATTTATGGTTGGAGAAAGAAGAGAATTGTTTCTTTAGACGACTTTGAACCTCCACTAAAATGTAATGGAACTGAGTTTGTGGTAAAACACTGATGGGTTATGAGGTTTAGCCATCATTTTTTCTATGCAAATTGCAAATCCATTGTTCAGAACAGGCAAACAATTTTTTTATTTAATTTTCTCAGCTAATCAAAATGTGAAAGTAGTCTGTCTCCAAAGCCATAAATTGGGATTTCTTCCTTGCTTACCTCAGAATATCTAGATTCAGGAAAAAAAAAAATAATCAAAGAAATCATCATAGGAAAAAAACCCAGCAAAACAAAATCCACCAAATTAGATCTGAGCTACTAAATATAAGGAAGAAATTTTGGGTTTGGAAAGATACTAAGAAGGAGAATTATTCTGAAGTAGAGGAAATTCATTTCACAAAAATTATACAGAAATACATGAAGACCATAAATATCAGTGAAATAGTGAGACGATTTCAGAAGTGAGGAACACACACACAAAAAAAAAGAGTAAATGAGTATGCCAAGTTATAATTTTCCTGGTGTCAAATCTGCTCAGTGCTTTTATAAATGGCAGTAAATATCTGATACATTAGTGATACGTATCTGCAGTTAATTATCTTTACATAATTTTACCTTTCTCTTTCACCACTTACAGATGCTAATTTAATATCTTGCAAAATGTGGGATAGAATTTCTTGTCCAAAATAGATAATTGTCTTTAGCAGAAGCAGAAAAGTTGCTACTAAGAACATGTCAATAGGTTATGAAAGCAGAGAATGTATTTATTATAAAGTAGTAAAGAGTAAAGTGTCTTCCTTCTCTAACCCTTAGTAAAAGTGGTTTGGATAATTAATAACTAAAGTTTGGAAATTCTCTGCAACCACAAGGTATAACAAAATACTGTCTTTTGCTGGGTTTATGTTTGGGGTTTTTTTATTTCCTGCAACCTTGAGAACTTCCCAGAGAGTACAACTGACTGAATAATTTGATTTGTTGACGTTACCTACTGTCAACGTGGCTGATGAGAAGGGCAGATCTTGTTCCCTCTAAACAAGCCAAGAGTGAAGAAGGAATACTGGGTCATCTTCTAGATACACGCAGGTGTTGTAGAGCTGTAATACGATTCCTTTTTTAATGAGAAAGTTCAGGAAGAGCATTTTGAGAGATATTATACAGTATGCAATTAGGTCTGCAAATCTGCCCACTTTTCCTGTCAGTGCCCTTACTGGCAGTTTTGAGGACAAACATTGCTGTCACAGTTGTCCAAAATGGAAGTACCTGGAACTTCCTGTAAGAGGTACAGAAAGCATGAGAGCAAATTGATGCTTCTTTAACCTTACCTTTTCATACTGCCAGACCCTCACACTGTTGTATGAAAAATACTATCTCTAAGCATTTTGAACAGTACTGTGGCAACACTTCTTTGAATGACTTCTGCTTTTTTTCTGTTGCCACTACCTTCACAATACTTTCTTTGTGTATGTGTCTGACCTTCTAGACAGGATGACAGAACCACAATTAAAGGTGCCTTTACTTGACCTACTTCTTGTGATTCTGTGGTGACACTTCAAAAACTGCAGAGAGAAATACCAAATGGGCATCTACCATTAGATTCAGTAGATTCCTGCTTTCAGCTGTTTCTGCCCTTAAACCTAACCTGAAGGTCATGCAGAGAAGATAGGAATATGCATTTGCACATAATCTCTTCCATTTCTCTAAAGCCCATTCATCAATCTTCCACATCAGAGTATATATTCAATAGGTGTCCTGACAGTGTCTTCTCTGGGTGAGGAGAAAGGAGTTTTTTGCACATCTAGATAGTTTTCTGCAGAGGACAAAACTTTTTCTGTTCAGTATTTTTCTTTTCAGCTCAGCATCCTCTAAGTAACTGAACTTTCTGAAGTTAACAGCATATTTTCATAGACAGTGTCTGCTTCTAGTGGTGATAATGCACAATGTATATAGTTACTACCAAGGACTCACGTGGAGACTAAAGTCACTGTTAGATTTTGTGTACCATGTTGGGGATGCAGAAAGTAAAAGACACATCTGTGAGGAGAAGTGAACAGGAGAGGAGACCCTAAGCTGACCAGTGAGGTATTCCATTCCGTATATGTCATATATGATAGAAAGCTGAGGCATCATGAGGCTCAAAAGAATTGTGATGTGTTTGGTAATTTTCTCTGAAAGAATGTCTGCACAGATGAGTGGTTGAGTCATCATCCCTGGAGGTATTTAAAAGATGCAGCATTTAGAGATATGGCTTAGTGATGGACTTGGCAATGCTGCATTAATGGTTGGATTTGATGATCTTGAAGGTCTTTCCCAACCTAAATGCTTCTACAATTCTATAACATACTGTATCTTAGCTTTGTTACACCAGAACAAATGACAGATGAAAGGGAAGATCAGAAACAGAGCAAAATTTCTTTGAATCTGTATGCCAGGATGCTGACTAACTGTGAGAAACACCATTCAGAGTTCCTCATAGAAGCTGTGGTTTATGGAATTATGTGCCAGCTGGGAGGTCACACAGCCTGATGATGATAGTGAGGAAACCACTATCATCTTCCCACTAGTGGAACAGTCGATGTTCTTTGACTCCACACTTCTGCATATATAAAAAGGAATACAGAGCTTATGTCCAGTGTAGGGATTCCACAGTTTCTAGGTACTCCACTCTGAAATTCAGGATATTAGTCATAGTATCATAGAAAGGTTTGGGTTAGTAGGGATCTTTAAAGATCATCTAGTCCAGCCTTCCTGCCATGGGTGGGAACATCTTCCACTAGATCAAATTACTCAAAGCCCCATCCAACCTGGCTTTGAACACTTACACTGACAGAATATCTTCAACTTTCTGGCCAGCTTGTTTGACTGTCTCACCTTCCACATCCTGGAAGAACTCTTCTGCCTGCTTCATTCTTTAAGCTTTGAGAAAAAGTTGACCTCAGTGATCCTATATTGAAGTGTTGAAAGTGATTTTATATTCCACTGTAGTTGACATGCACATGCCAGAAACTCATTGTTACAAAACTGTACTGAGGTGAGTGCTACGTGTTTTATTTTTAGTTTCACTGAATGTTGCTTGTTTTGGCTGACTGAACCTTGATGGAACTGAGATGAATCTATCCATTTCAGTTAGCAGATGCAAGCATACTTCCTTTCTAAAATTAATAGATTTCTGAAGCAAATACTGTCAAGAACTTTGGTTTTGTAGAACACTTCACCAGTGTTACTTCTGAAATAGAAAATCTGATTGTAAACACAAAATCTGTCTTTGCTACTGAAAAACTCAGTCTCATAGATATTAGGTTTTATTTCCGTTTAAAAAGCAAACACGGGAGGATATTTTATTTTAAAAATACATATTCCTTTGTGACTATTTTTTAAAGATGGTTAAAAAGTATTCATAAAGCATGAACAGTGGTATTTTCTAGTGTCTTTCCCTTTTTTGCAGTTTCATCATGATTGCCCCTCATGATAAGTGCTCCTAATAAGGCAGATCTGTGTAATTTATTCTTTAGCAGCATTTGATGGATGTTGGACAAAAAGAGCACTTTCAAAGTTTTATAATCATATGGAGAACTAACATTAAACTAGTGAAAGTGATTCATTTGCATTTATTTTTACCTTAATGGCTATGTCACAATGACTAACATAATTAAACCATTTAGGTTTTGTCTCCAAATGCAAGCCACAATGGAAAGCAGCAAGTATACTATAGATTCTTTACCATGTATCAGGTCTAAGGTAGTCAAGACATATATTTTATCCATATATTCTATAATAATAGTACTCAGCAGTACTCAGTATTGCCTACTTTAAAGTATAATCCAGCCTCTTATGGAGCATAGAAATTATTTATTTTTAAAGTAGCTCCATATAATTTTGCAAGACAAGTGTGGGAAATATGTAAGTTGTCATCATGTGGAATGATGCAATTCCATGTGCAGCACTGAATCTCTTTCTCTGTGGTCTGTACATTTAAGGAAGTGAGATATTTTATGTGTATGGATTCATTTCAGGCTAAATTTTGCTTCCTCGGTAAAGGAAAATGGGGAAATATGTCTACTTAGGATTAAAGGACTATTTATCTTATGAGATTCTATTTGGTATAAAATTAGTGTGTATGAATAGTCTAATATTTTTCTATAACATCTATTTGTAGTTGTACTCTGCTAAATGCATTCTTATTCTCCCTTTCTATAGTTAAGAAGTAGAATAATCCTGAGTGCCCAGTAATCAAACATAACTCAGTCTATCCCAGGACAGACTGAGTACAATGACACTGGTACTGCAACCCTTTACAAGAAGGCTATAACCACATGGTTAGATAATTTCATGCTTCATTCGGATGAGTGATCTAATTATTACACACACTGAAGTGTGAAATACAATGAAGAGAGTTAAGAGGATTACTTTCCTTGTACAGACAGAATGTGTTGGTGTTCACTGGGAAATCAGTGGAAGGTCATTTAGGTAAAGAGCAAATTCCCCTGTCTTGTAGAATGACTTGGGTACACTCCTCTTTCATCACAAAACTTTATTTCTGGACTCTTACTTACTTTACAACGTGGCAGCAACATTGATTTCTGTAAGATTCAGTATTTAAGTGGGATCAAAATCAATACAATACCAAGCTATAACAAGATCAGTCTTTGAGCAAAGGCCAGAAAAAGTAAAGTAATAATAATAAGATTTAACCTCAAAATTACTTCTCTGTATAGTGCATAGAGATAATGAACTGCAGTCTTGACTGGGCCTATGGGTGTCTTCACAGCATCATAGAATGTCAGGAGCTGGAAGGGACCTCGAAAGATCATCTGGTCCAGCCCCCCTGCCAGAGCAGGATCACAAGAGCAGATCACACTGAAATGCATCCAGACGGTTCTTGAATATCTCCAGAGAGGGAGACTCCACAACCTCCCTGGGCAGCTGGTTCCAGTCCTCTGTCATCCTCACAGTGAAAAAATTCTTCCTCAGGTTCACATGGAACCTCCTATGCCTCAACTTGCACCCATTGCCCCTTGTCCCATCACTGGGCATCATCAAGTAGAGGCTGGCTCCATCCTCCTGGCACTCACCCCTTACATATTTATAAACATGAATGAGGTCACTCCTTATCTCCTCCTCAGCTCTCTCAGTCTCTCCTCATAAGGAAGATGTTAAACTTCCTTAATCATTTTTGTGGCTCTGTGCTGGACTCTTTCAAGCAGCTCCCTGTGCTTCTTGAGCTGGGGGGCCCAGAACTGGACACGGTACTCCAGATGAGGCCTCACCAGGGCAGAGTAGAGGGGAAGGAGAACCTGCCTCGATGTACTAACCACAGCCCTTCTAATACACCCCAGAATGGCATTGGCCTTCCTTGCCACCAGAGCACACTGCTGGCCCAGGGCCATCCTTCCATCCACTGGTGACTCTCAAGTCCCTGTCCCCTGTACTGCTCTCCAGCAGGTCAGTCCCCAACCTATACTGAT
>WBNM01015072.1:100325-147718 GCA_013399055.1 Ramphastos sulfuratus | reverse complement strand
AAGATTGGAGTGATGTTTGCCCTCCTCCAATGCCCAGGCACCTTTCCCATCGACCATGACTTACCAAAGATGGTAGAGAGTGGTCTGGCAATGACCTCTGCCAGCTCCTTCAGCACTCGGGGGTGCATGCCATCAGGACTCATGGACTTATGGGTGTTCAGTTTACTTAACTGTTCCCAAACCCAGTCCTTACTAACCCAGTCCCCATCAACCAAGATAGCCTCCTCCTTAACCTTGTCTTCCTCCATGGCCTCGGGGTTGTGGGGTTCCTGGGTATAGACGGAGACAAAGAAGGCATTCAGCAACTCTACTTTATCCACATCCTCCATCACCAAGGCACCCATCCCATTCAGCAATGGGCCTATATTACCTCTAGCGTAGGTTCTTCCTGCAATATATTTGAAGAAGCCCTTTCTGTTGTCTTTGGCCTGCCTTGCAGGTTTGAATTCCAGGGAAGCCTTAGCCTTCCGAGTAGCCTTCCTACATTCTCTGGCAACCTTCTTACACTCCTCCCAGGTGGCCAGTCCCTCCTTCCACGATCTGTGGACTTTCTTCTTCCACTGGATTTTGTTTAGCAGCTCTCTACTTAATCATGCAGGTCTCCTGACCCCCTCTTGATTTCCTACTCACTGGAATGTGCTGATCCTGAGCTTGGAAAAGTATTTCTTGAATATTAACGAACTACCATGGGCCCCTAATCCTAATATTCACTTGAATACTGTTCTAAATAATAAAATTTACTATGCCAAGATGTTCACAAAAATATCAGGTGAATAGTTCTTACCAGGAATACAAGCATTATGTCTCTAGATAAATTATTTTAAGCTATTTGAATCAATTCTATTTTAACAGTTAAGAGTAAAATACTATAAATAATTACTGTAAAATATTTCTTCTGTGATCGATATATGGTGATTACTTGAAACCTTGACATGTAGTACATGAACAATTTCCAAGTGGTGCTTGTGACCATAACAACTGTAGTAAAAGTACAGCTAGCATCCTCTGCTCTGAAATGAAAAAACAAAGTGGTCAGATGCAACAGCAGAAGACCCCAGGCAGAAAGAATAAGAAAATGTTTCCAAAACAGTCTTTGTCCCCTCTAGTTTATGCTAATTCTGAAATAAAATGTTTTAGATGCTTAGTTAAAGAGCAACTGAGTTTATAAATTGTAATTGTTCACAGACCTGCAAAAGACAGTGGCCATTATTCAGCAACACATGTCTGTGTAAATGGAGCATGTTGAATGAACAGAGGGTTTAACCAAATTTTGGTTGAGTATTTGCTTTTGGGGGAGAATACTCCTTCAGGCTCCAAGTCATTTCAGTATGAAAAGACTTGCTACTCTAAATCGGTTGTTAAAAATTTCAATCCCATAAAATTACCTAAGCATCATAAAACAATATTTACAAAAGTGTGTTTATGATACTGCTTGTGACATGACCTGCATGGATAACTTGTAGTACCAGAGAATGCTGTTTGGCAAAGACTTACATTATTTGGGCGTTACATGGCCCTGCCTATACTCTAATAGGTTCTTAATTATTTAAAGCAAGTATTCCGCGTAGACTTTACTATGTTATGTGTACATGTAAATAACAGTTTGACAATCAAATTGTATACAGAGCCAAGACCTTTCAGTTCTGATACATAAAAAATGCTTGTTATTGATCCTGATTTGTCTCAGCTTTTCTATAAACGTTTAAATTAATTTCTGTTGCAAAAAGTTACTGAAGTTAATCACAAACCTTTAGTTATCTAAATTTAATAAAGACTGTATTGACTACAGATTTCACTTAGAAAAAAAATTTGTGGGATAGTAGTTGAAGATCTGGCAAAGATGAGCTTATGAGAGACTAAACAAGCAGATTCTCAAGGTGGACAGAAGACAGGGAAACTGAAAACATAAAGGCTAGTGTGGCAGAATGATATCTCTGAAGAAAAACCAAATAGAACATTTTGAAAAGCAAGTTTGGTTTAGGTTCCCTAAAGTTAAAGAAACCCATGAAACCACTAAAAACAAAAAACTAAAACCAGCTTTACATTTGATCTACAAGTTAGGCTTCTTAACTGAAAGAAATTTCTTTCTGCGTAGTTCAGACCAAAATAGTAGTAAGAAGAATTTCTGTAATACAATCTCTTATAATTTTTTTAACTGTACATAGTGTGGATACATGACAAATTTTTCTAAAGCACTTAAAATTTTGAATGCTGTTTCCGAAAGAAATTAGATACAAAGAAGCCAAAGGAAAAAAATCTCTGATATTAAGGGTCCTGTGTATGATATGTATGTTAGGTCCTTCCCGTATTGGTATTCAGAATCACTTGATCCTGAATTTGAATTTGTCAAGATTTCATTCTTAATTGGTTTCCAAAAATGAAATGCATTTATGTCAAAAGGCATTTGAAAGCTTCTCCTTCAGTTATGCATTCAGTTTCTGACACAGGAAAAGTCAAATTGACTTTTTTTTTTGTTTCTTCTCCTTTTGAGAGGAAAAAACAAATTCATTAAACAGCTACATTCTTATGATGTCTTTGTCTCTACTTCAAGCTATTGTCTGTAGTTATTTGTTATTCTACAGCATTGAAACTGTACATTTGAAAAATACGAGTTACTATTTTATAAAATGAGTAGGAAGTCAAATCTCAGATTGGAAATCTTGTTCCCTTTTCTCCCAGCCCCCAACTCAAGGTTCCTCCTTTCAGATTTATGAAAGAAAACATTTCTTTCTGTAAAAGGTTTTTGTATGCCAGCATCTGGAAGTGTTTATTTCAGTGGCGTGTAATCTATCTGTGGATTTAGTTAGCACCAGACCCCCTTTTGTATACTCCTGACTTAAAATTTTTATAAATGATCTTGTTGAATTTGTGCCAGTGTGCACATGGTTTGGCTGATTGCTGCATATATCCTTTACCTGCCAGTCACCTTTGATTTATATTCCTTCCCCTCTGCTTTTGCCTTCCAAAAATGGTGCCACTGAACTGTCCTCTAAATCAACTTACTGGATAAATTACTCCAAGATGAGATGGTATGGTTTTGGCCGACTCCTTGACAGAATGCATTCCTATAATCCATCCTTGCTCACTCTGTAGAACCATTCAAAAAAAGAGAATGAACAGGGGAAATCAGGCTCCTTCTTCGATCTGAGCAGTATTTCTTCCAGTGCTATTCAAAAATGCAAAATCAGACTTCTGATTTATGCAGCTCTAAATACCATCTGAAGAGACATAAACTGTTTGAGAATCTTCCTTATACCCTTTCCAGAACTGAACTTCATTATATGAGTTTAATCCTGAGAATATGGTCATACAGTTTTCTCCCAGAAAGATGAAAATGTGAAAGAATAGCACATTTAAGAATATTTTAAAGCATTTCATTTGGCATAGATTGTACCGTATACATGACAATTCTTTCCATGATAAAAATCCCCACGGTTTCCTAAAACTAAACAGCTAATACTCCTTCAGAATAACAACAGTTCTGTAAGCTTTACTTAATGACATTACTAATTTGGAGAGTTTTATGAAGTTTCCTGGAGAAAAGCAGGTGGCTTGGCAGTAATTTAAAAGGTTCACAATTTGTGGTAGCGGTTTCAGGGGGTTTCATGTTTCTAAAGAGGGAGACCAAGCTGCATATTGCTTAAGAGTGTCTGACACAATGATGTATCCTTTTGGACTGAGTTTCCAGAAGTTCATTGGTCATTAAATGTGCTGCTTGACTTTATACTGCCATTTCCTAGCTGTCTCTACTGGGGGTAATCTTAACGCTCAAACAGAATTTATTAATGAAGCCATAAGCTTGCAGCCCTGATGAAACAGTAAGTTGCCCAGATGATTTTATTAAACAGGAACACAGATTTTGAGATAAGACAAAAATGTCATTTAAGTAGATTTGAAAAGAACTGGCTCGTTTTCTGCAGAGCACTGGGAAAGTATTTACAAACGTTCTGGATAGTATTCGGTATCCTGCGGGGACGTTTAAAATTCTGAAATTGCACATACATCAGTGTCTTACTGCACAACACAGTACGTGAATTGTTGCAAGTAGCGCGCGGGGCTTTCAGGCAGTGTAGATGTGGTTCTGTTGAGGTAGGAGATACTGGCATGAAATGACTCTGCTAATGTAGTTTGAACAACTTCATGGAGGGTTGCTACTCCATTGTGTCACTGCCTCTTCAAGCATGTTACACAGGAAGTACTAATCAAAACGTGTGTGTCTTGCTAAACATGGGAGCTTGCAGTGTAACATTTTATTACTTTCATTTCTAATATCTAAAAAAAATTGTGTTTGGCAAATAAATTTACTAGCTCTGTTAGTGAGGAGATAAGTAAGCTATAGAGTTTGCAACCAGCTGAATATCTCATACAGAACAAAGCAACTCCTAATCTTGTAGGGCTTAAGTAATTATTTTTTTCTGACTCTATGTCCAAATTCAAATACGTTGTAGAGACATTTTACACACAGTTCTGCTGACATAAAAGGATCCAAGGGTAAGAATACATTACTTTTTACATGAAGTGTATGTTCTTATATACCTCCTGAGAGGCTTGAAAGACCATAATATAAATGAGAATCTGACTCCTGGTACTTTGCTCAAGGCAAGCTAACATGTAATAAATAAATATGCATTTCAAGGGTGAGATGACCAAATGCAGTTCTATAGCAGATACCAGGAAAAGAATGTGCCTTTATTAAGTGTTGGAAGCTATTACACAAATAGAAGATATACACACATGTTCATCTTCAATAATTTACGTTAATTCTTGTAAAGACAGTGACATTGCATCCATATATCATGTACATTCTGGTACAACAGTTGATAAATAGAAACTTGATAAGTGAAGAATCTAAAGAACAAAGTGGGGTTTTCTTACTTGTCATATATAGAATAATAGTGCCGCGTTCTGCAGGTTTCATGTTTTTGTGTCTGTTATATTTTGGACAGTATCATGTACTTATACAACGCCAGATGAGTTGTTGTAGTTGTACAGTTCCTTCAGATTTCTCTTGAAAATGAGCATTCATTCATATTTTTCACCTTGAAAGATTTAAAAGTGCTTAATAAACTAAAACTGCTCATATTTGCCAGTTCACCTATGTCAGGGGCTGAGCCAGCTCAGATGTGAAATGCAGCAGCTGTGTAAGTCTGCAGCCATGCTGCACAGCTTTGTAGCACAGGATGTGAGCTGTCTAGATGAAACATTATGAGAACTTTAGGATCATGTAATATAACTGTTTGAGTTGGGACTAATCTATGGTCGAAGAAAACTGCATAGAGCAATTTCTCATCAGCAGGATCTCCATTTTAGATTCTACCACCAACACTTGATGGACTTGTCCTATTGTATTGAGCTTTGGTAGAAGCCATACCTGTTGATATCTCTGGCATCACTGGCTTGGAAAATCTGTAGAGTAACAGCATAAATCTGAGAAGGAGAAATCAAAACCAAGTGGAAATATCTTTTATAACTCTTACTATCTGTTAGTTTCTATTCTTATTGCCTACTCTCTTGTTCATGAAGCCTTATTATAATACTCAAAAGCTGGATACCTGTTGAGCTAAGCATTGCATCCAGGAAGAGACAAATAATTTCTGAAGTGTACACAGGGATTTTGTGTTTTCTTCCTGTTCACTTATCATGCTGCACACAGTGAGTCCTCAGTTCTCATTTAAATCTTTGATAACACTAACAGGTGTTTAGGGAGCAGTGGAGCAAATGATGCTAGATTTCTTCTATTTGTGTTCTCTGTACTCTTTCTCTCCTCTGTGGCAATGATGATTGTTCTTCTTCTATTCTTCTGATACGCCTCCAGGCAATGCTGGTATATGGTTCCTAGAAAATCTCTTCAACACCAAAGTTCACCTTTTCTCTAATCTAGACCCATTTCAGGGAGCCTGACTGCAGACTTGGTAGTGCTTGCAAATATTTCTCAAGCAGACTCAAAGGAAGACACCAGGCTTGAGGCAACTGAATGCATTTTATACATTTCACTTTGGGGTTTTGGTGCTCCTTCCCTTCCTTGAGGTTTTGCATTATTCCAGCTTTCTGACTTTAACTTCAAGGACATGTAAACCTCAATTCAGCAAAGCAATCATCTGCTTAATTTTTAAACTATACTTTCAGTCTAACAAAGCCGTGTGCTAAATTGAGGCTTTCAGTATTATTAGTAAGATATGTTTCAATTCATCTGTTATTTCAACTTTCTTTAAAGTGTATTGCACATAAGAGAAAAAAGATGGAGAAGGGTGCTTGTAGGAGGAAAGGATTTTCAAATATATAAACAAAGGTGGAAAATAAAGTTATTCTTCCTGGTTCTTGATTTCTCAGGACATTTAATTTACAGCAGTTCTTTTGTGAGTGGTGATGGCCTTACAAGCCCCAGTAGTAGATTTGATGAAGAAAACAAAATGCTGGCATTTCTGCTCCTGGAATGGAAGGTAGAATATTTCAAAAATATATTTTGTGGAGAGAGAGAGAGAATAGTTTAAGCAGGAGGTGGACTGAAATTTGAGATTCAGGTTTGGGATTTTTTTGTGTGTTCTATTTCTGAAAATAAACATAGAAACTGGTCAGCTGTGGAAGTGCAAATTATGTATCTGTGTGTACTCTAAAGGTAGGTGCCAGAAAAGAGACGTAAGGGTCCTTAAAAAGTATCGGCAATAAGCATGAAATGAGACAAAATGGGGACTTAATCTTTCTTCTGGCCTTGTTTTGGAACATACTTAAAGGTTTTAAATAGAATACAGCATTGGGTCAATGTCGTGTTGTTAGCAGAACTAGAGAAAAATAACCAAATTAAGGGAAATTCTTGAATGGAAAATCAGACCCTAGAAACTGAAAAAGGTTAATCAGGTAGAAGTCGTGTTTTTAATGCTGTGTAGTACCATATTTGTATCTGTGATTCTGATCTTCACTTTTCAATTAAGCTTCAGCCATTGTTTTCAAGTACATCCCTTGTATCTACTATTCTGCAGTGACAGTATTTCACAATTGAGATGGGTTTTTTTTTTTTGCTTTTAAACCAAGAGCTTCTTACTCCTAGTTGCAACACCCTAGAAAATTCAGTTCCCCTCTCAGTGATTAATTTCTTTACTCATTTATTGGTAGATTTTTTTTTTTTCCTCAATATCACTTAGTTGCAGGAGAGAGGATATGATGAGGGATTTTTTCTTGGTGTGATACTCTTCTGTTTCTCTGTAAGTATACATGTTACTTAATATGCACACTTATAAAAATTTAATGTATTGGTCTTTCATAAAGATGCTGGCCTATTCTGCAAAGCCCCAAGAAGATTTGTCAAATAGCTGATTGCCTTCAGGCTTCAGTTGCTGAATGACTATGGAATCTGAAATATACCTGACTGGGTAAAAAACTTTCTGTTCTCTTTTACCAGTTTGGGATGAATTCCACAGCTAAGAGCTGTGCTTAAAAATTATATGCCTCTAAGTTCACATAAATTTCCATAATGCTAGCAGAACAATAATAAGAATATAAATAAGAAACAATCATCTAATAAATGTTTGCATAGGATTGCTGACACTGACAGGTTAGGTAGGTGAGGAAGAGGCTAGTCTCCAGCCTGGAGAGATTGTACTAATGCAACATTTCAGTTGGACTGGTGGCACAGGTTACTCTTTAAATGTGGTGATGTGCTGACAGGATTGTCATTTTTGATGGTAAAGAGCTGAGACAACAGGAAAAGAAATAAGACTCTCTAGAGATCTACATGTGTTAGTTTTACTGCTGAAGGTGATAAAACTGCTGGAAGCAAGCAGTCTCCACACAGAATTATTGCAATGCAAATGGCCTGGAAGTGAGACACATTAATTGCACTAGGTTAGTTTTCATGGTGGTGAAGGGTTTTGTTTTTTTTTTTTTCTCACAAGGAGGACGAATTGTTAATATTTACCATCAAGAAGTCTGCAGTTCTAATTGGTTTTCAGATATAATACTTAAATTACCATCAGAAGATATAGTGTAGATTCAGAGTGTAGATTAGGTGCTTCTGAGAGAAAGCAAACAGCTCCTTCTGCATCCGTTAACAAGAAAGTTTAAACAATCTCACCATTGTACATGTTTTTTTTTTTTAAGAAGTAGCATATGGTACAGAAGAAAAGTATATGCTTGTTGCCACTTCAGGAAGCTTGGGATTTAACAGCTTACTGTGTAGATGAGGTAAATCTTTGTCCGGAATTTACTACAATAAAACTTAGGCAATAGATAGATACAAAAGAGAGGAACTGGATAGTTCAACAAATTGATAAGCTACTAATCACAGCACTTTAGAACATGTTGAAAGCCATTATGTGATCAAGGAGTATTCATTTTGATACATAATTTTATAAGCAGCTCCAAATTACCAAAACTGACTAGACATTTGGAATGCTTAGCATGAAATATGTTAAAGTACTTTCTTGTTTGTGGTTTGTTTTTTTTTTAAAGGTGCATGGTAGCATTTCCTGAAAGTGGGGCTTTTTTTTTGAGTCTCTACTTCCATAACAGAAGTAAATTATCCTTTAACTTTTTTTAAGGAAAAAAAAAATATTATTACTAATGCTTTTCAATGTAAGAACATCAGTAAAGATCCGGAGTTCCTCTGTATTTTTATTTCATGTGTAATACACAAGTGCAGAACAGAAGTTAATGATGCCTCAATAGATTTTTTAATGTATACAGAAGACAAATGACTGGATTTGATAAGATAATCAGGAGAGGAAAAGGGAGATAGTGTTGTTTACCTTGTGAGACCTTGTGGTCTCAGTTTATAAATTATCCAATTAGTATGAGATTTTTTTCCTGTAAGAGTCATATCACACAGGAGTTTTAAGAATTAAATGACAGTGGATGATTAAGTTAATCTGCTCTTTGCTTGTACCTACCAAAAAGAGCGTGTGCTGGCTTGAATGTTTCGTATATGCACAGCAAGTGGTGGCAAATGCATGAATCCTGGTTGGAATTTGACATGGTAGATGATTGATGTACTGCTGCATAGGAGGAGAATACATCATGTAGGAAAATGAAAAGTAACTTCTAATACGTGTATGTGTAGATGAGAGGAAAACTCAAAGTGGTGGACAGGAGAAATGAGCTTGGCAGGAGCCTTATGACCTGGCATAAACAAGAAAATTATTCTTTTCAAAGCTAGATTCCTAAGTGCTTCTGTAACCTCCTCAATGAAAAGATGAGAATCTGGACAAAGGGTCAGGAAAGCAATTACACACCACTAAGGTTGTTACTGGAAAGAAAAAGATAAAATATAGCTGCAGTCTGGCTGTGAATGCAGGTAGCATACAGTGTCAGAGATGACACCCTTGTTACACACCCTGATGGTGGTGATGGTATTGGTCATAAGATTCTTGATGGATTTAGAAGATGATAAATTCCATTTTTGCCACGTTCAGCCCGAACTTGCAGCTTGATACAAGAGCTCTCAGAGGGGCATGAAACATGAACTACCCCTGAGTTATTCAGCCAAAAGTCAGTTGTATTATATGGTAAGAAACACTTACTGCTATGTCTGTGAGTAAAAGTTGCAATGCATAGTATTATTTGCTTCCCCTAATTTATTACACACTTCCCAATTCATCAAAGCACAAATTTGTTAAGGTTCTACAGGATTTTTTTTTTTCTTTTTGTGATGGAAAGAATTAATTCCTATAAACTTTATTTTAAAGAAATTCTGGGTACAAGGTTTCCAATAACATCTTTTTCTGAAAAAGTTATCTTTCACTTTAAACTGATGTGGCAGTACTTAGTAGCCTGTAGTCTGCAGTAACATTTTTGGCTTTAGTACTTATTGACATACACTTCAAGAACAGCTCTAGATACTGGGAAATTCTGACTTTCACCATTATAACTGAAACTGACATTGTAATATCAAGTCAGAGAAACTTTTCCCAGAGGAACAAACCCAGGATTGGATATGTTCATCTGTCTAGTTAGTTTCTCAACTCTACACTGGGAAACCTTTCACATGCAAACACCATTGTGTTTTTAAGCCACATGTCAAATTTATTCAGCACATATCCTCTGTTTCATGATATGAAGATGTGAATCTGGTAGGAAAGCACCAAATTCATTGTAGATACTTTGAACTGAAGCAGACACACAGTCTAATATTCTGGTTTAAGAACTTTGAACAGAAGGTCTTTGGTACAGAAGAGATCCGGAGTTAAGTAAGTGCAGTGTAATGTAAAGGCTATAAAGCTTTGCTGCTTGGTCTGACAACATCCTAATGCTGGTGTATTTTACAAGATAGGCTAAGTGGCTGGAGCTCTGCATTCATACTGAATGTTGCAGGTTCAGAAAATATACATTGCAAACTCTTAAACTTTTAAGTTCTTCAAATGTAGCTTATTTAGGGTATAGTTTTCTTGTCAGATATTTTTTTAAAATTGATTGGGTGTTTCAAAGTAATGAAGAGGACAAGCTAGTGGCAGAGAGCTACCAATTTTTTAAATGAAGCATAAGCAAACTATTTTTATTCCAGAAGAGACAAATGTTAAGTATTTCATCTGTGAGTTAGGCAAATGGACATTTACATGCTCTGGATCTGCATCTTGCAAAGCAGTGATTTTGAAAGAGTGTCCTCAAGTCTCAAGGAATCAGGTGAATGTGATGGGTCCAACACAGCACAGTAGCTGCAGTGGGTGATGCAGTTCTTGGGCGTGCAGGCAATGGAATAAGAAATGGAAGAATTTTCTGCTCTACCAGGGTAAACACAGCTAAAATATCATTCCAGTTTGGGTGATTGTGTTTTAGTCAAAAACTTCAACAGTTAGAGAGGACTCAAAGATCTAGGAGAAATTGAGAAATACTTTAAAATCCCCAACATGGAGATACACACGGTGCTTTACCTGTGTCATCATTATCAAACTGAAAAAGTCATTCTTTAAGGACCTGCTAAAAAAAAATCTCATGATATAGAGTTCTTCAGTTCTAACATTCAAAGTTATAAGGATATTCAGAGTGAGAATCCTCTGGCAAGATACTAACATCTATATCTGAGCACAATGGCTAGATTTCCTTTACAGTCAGTTGAAAGAAATAAGCATTTCTGGGCTATAAGTTATCTCTTCATAAGGTGACTCTTTAAGAGAGGTCGGATGAACCTTACTGTGGAAGTACCTTTTTCTGTCTTGACAAGATGTTGTGTGTAAATACTGACATTGCAGAGCTTTAGGTTAGGGGAGGGGAATCCCCTNTCTTTGGGTCTCTTCCAAGCCCTGACATCCTGTGATCCTGTGATGTTATGCAGCAGAGTTGGACTAGGTGGTCCTTTCTGTCTGTAACAGCTATGAATTATACTTTGTTGGTGCTTCGGTAAACTGCAAATGTGAAAATCCACTTTGAATGCAGGTCAGCAGCTTACCCAATTTGAATCATGATGTTCAGGTGCACAGTTTCAGAGGAAATAATTTGCAAAAATTGTGGTGCTTTGCCTTTCTAAATATAGCAATTTCACTTCAGAGATATAATTTTCAATCCCTGTTCATTAACATTGTGTTTCACAACTAATCTGATCCTTTTTTCTAGAAAAAAAATAAACATCCAGCTACATACCAAGTTCTTGGGAAGAAGCTATTATTAGATGACATTTGTTTTTACAAATAAAATTTTGAAATTCGTTATAAGAACATATAGATTTAGAAAAGATCAGCATTGCTCTTAAAAGTTAATGTAATAACCCTTTTCTTAAACACTCAGAAATTTTTGATCATTATTTCTATACACAGTATCTCCATATATTCTTATAAATATTCATATTACCCTTACATTGTGAATAAAAATGGGCTAAACCAACCACCTTAATTAGGGTACTGGAAATAACAAGTTATTTCCATACTTTGAATGTCTCTGGCAAATTTCCATTGTGTCAACATAATTAAGATATATTAATATTAATCTGGTAAGTACTGCAACTTTACATAGTGGAAAAATAAAATAAAATGGACCATGAGAACATTTTTCAATATCAGTTTAAATTTTAATACTTTATATTGTTGTGAAATGTTATAGAAATGTGTTATTATTTTATTAACCCATTAAGAAAACAATGCAGCAACAGATGCTTGTTACCCTGATTTTCTCAGTCTGTTTATGAGGATGTTTTATCAAAATGGGTCTTTTAAAAGTTATAAAGATGTAATACTCTCCTAAATTAGGCCATAAATGCCTAATGTGGAAAACTAATACATTTTATTATTTTTCAAGTATGGGTTTATGTATATTAAAATATGCAGCTGTTAGGAAGTCTGGAGTGTGTATAACAGAAAAATATTGCATTACAAGATCTTGGTGTCTCTCTCTGAGTATGTATGTTCTTCATGCATACACTCACACAAGTATTTGGCATGTGGAGTAGACTAACATTTTGGCTTCATGTTATTTTCTAATATCATAGATTTATTTAATTTTTATGATTAGATATAAATGCTAAATATACTGAGCACATATGTGTATTTTCACTCCGTGTTTGCCAAAGTTGTTGCTGTAGCCACATAAACAAATTGAGCAGATCTAAAATGTATATATAAACAACATTAAGTTCTAACATCAGCAATTGTGTGCTGTGTTTCTGCAGAAATGTTACATCTTCCTAGGCCAGGAGTGGTAACAAAGTAATCTGTTAGTTTAAACCTTGTTCTGTCTTCCATGCTGATCAGCTGGAATGGATTTGCGCGGGTTACAGCCTGCTTGTCGTAGGTAGCATGGTGATCATGGCTGCTTTAGGAAATGGTACAAACAGACAACACTAAGTTAGGTGGGAGTGTTGATCTGCTTGAGGACAGGAATGCTCTACAGAGACATCTGGACAGGCTGGATCAATGGACCAAGGATGACTGTATGAGGTTCAGTAAGGACAAAGACCAGGTCCTGCACTTGGGTCACAACAATTTCCTGCAATGCCACAGGCTGGGGAAGAGCAGCTGGAGAATTGCCTAGTGGAAAAGAACCTGGGGTTGTTAGTGAACAGACAGCTGAATGAGTCAGCAGTGTACCCAAACAGCCAAAAATGCCAACAACATCCTAGTTTGTATCAGAAATAGCATGTCCAGCAGGACTCAGAACATGATTGCCCCCCTGTACTAAACACTGGTGAGGCGACATCTCAAATACTCTGTTCAGTTTTTGCTCACTCACTACAAGAAAGACACCAAGGTGCTGGAGTGAGGCTGGCGAAGGGTCTAGAGCACAAGTCTTACGAGGAACAACCCTGAGCAACCTGCTCTAGGTGATCCTGCTTTGAGCATGGTGTTGCACTAGACAACCTCTAGGAGTGCCTTCTAGCTTCAATGAGCCTGCGAATTCCAGTGTTGTTGAGAACATGTTTAGGGATTGTGTAACTTCAAGTTTTCTGACTTCTCATCCTTCTCTGAATTCAAGACCTACATTCTAAAGACTTTATAGATGTACCCATTGCAGTTAAATTTGTATTGTAACACATAAGACTCCCTTCTCTCCATGCTAGTAATTGCACATGAAGCCTGCATGCCATATAGTTTTAATTAACCTAGTGGATCACAATAGCTGTGTTGTGAATGATAGAGTGTTGATAGGATTTCACCAGAAGCTCTGCTAATCTGTCATCATCTGGCCTCAAAATGTAGTTAAGGTGGTCCACTCCGTTCAGAACTGTAGGTTTTATGAAGTCTGAAATCCGAAGCCTGGATTTGCCATCGTTTGCTATTTTCAAAGCTTTGAAATTGGTTACCTGCTGGAGTGTCCTGGATGTAAGTCACTTTAACAAAGTAGGTTCTGTAAAGGCAGCATAAAATATACCATAGTTTCATTACCATGGATCCATGGTCAACAAAGAATTTAGTCAGTTCTTTTGCCAGGACTTTGCACTTCAGAGAAGATCAGTCAGAGGTGAGCCCTTCCAAAATAAAAATGTGTTTTTCTGAGTGTATTTCTTAAGAGAGTGTTGTTCCTGGTGGCTAGATATGCCTATTGCTTTATTACAGCCTGATAACATATCTTATGCCCTGCTCCTTGCTGAGACGTATTTCTTAATTTAGCACTGAGCCAAAATGTTCATAACAAAGTGGAGCAAGACTTGCTAAACTGTTGTTTTTTTGGCTTCAAGGTTTTTTTAAGATATTTGGTTATCTGCTTGTTGCTTATTTCTTAGCCAAACTAAAAGGCATTAACACTTGGTTGTATATTTTTCTAGGCCCAGACTTCATTAAGAGATCAGAGATCTGTTCTTTAGCCTGGAAAAGAGAAGGCTGAGAGGGGATCTTATAAATGCATATAAATATCTAAAGGATGGAGGTAATGAAGATGGGACTGGGCTCTTTTCAGTGGTGGCCAGTGATAGGACAAGGGGCAACAGGTACAAACCAGAACACAGGCTTCACTTGAACTTAAGGACAGACTTCTTTGCTTTGAGGGTGCCAGAACACTTGAATAGGCTGCTCAGAGAAGTTGTGAAGTCTTCTTATCTGGACACTTTCAAAACCCACCTGGACACGTTCCTGTGCAACCTGATCTGTGCATACCTGCGTTATCAGTGGGTTTGGATGCAATGAGCTCCAGAGGTCCCTTCCAGCCTCTACTGTTCTATGATCTTCTTTATCTGCTTTCCCCAGAAGAGTGGGAAGAATAACAACAATTCAAGATTCTATCTAAAAATCATTTTTTCTGCTGTGCAGCCGAATTAATTGTGAGTCTCTGCACAGTACTAATATAATTCCTAGGACCATCAGAATTCTGAAAATTACATTTTCTGAACTATAAGTTGCATTGCTTGTCCTGAGAAGGCACAATAGCTTATCCATAAACACATCCCCAAATGATATGGTGTTGAGTTTCCTAAACTGGACCAGGCTGTTGAGCCACCTACATGTTCTTGTTCAACAGAGACACAGAAGCCTGCAGCTGTACTAGTTGGCTCACGTTATAGGGAGGTACTGCTGTGGCTAATTTAAATGTTACATATGTTTAAAACCAAAATATTTGGGGGTAGCAAAGTGCTGTAGGATGCACTTGCAAAGGTTGCAGTCCAGTGCCTCAACTTGAATATACTATTGTGTGGTGTAAGAAAGCCCCAGGGTTCTCTGCATTCTCATTGCAGCCTCGAACTTTACAAATGTAATGTTTTTGTCACCCTACACATGACTGAAAGGTGTATGCTTTTCTGAACTGTTCGCTTTCCAGTTGGTGAGATGTATAAATTTGGGGAAGTTATACCTTGGGAACTTAATTTCTCTGTTTGTCAAAAGAGATATACCCACTATTTTTTACATCCTGAGAAGTCCTATCTTTAAGGTGCAGTAAGTTGGGAGGGCTGCTTGTATGACAAGTCACCTTTTAAGTTTATTATTTTCTGAATTTTGCAGCCATTGAAAAAAATGGAACTACAGTTTAAAGAGTTTCAGTTAAGAGTCTGATTTGTTGGCAACAGGCTTGACATTTAAAGGAAGGCAGTAGTAATTTATTATTTGATGAAAATGTTCATGATTAGCCACTTTTTTTCCCAGCAAACTCAACCTTATGTGGCTAGCATGGTTAAAATAGCATATATAATCAAATAAACAGTTTTCCTGTGCTTAAATTAAAGTTCGAATTTTCCAAACAATGCAATCAGAATTCATCTTGCCAAATATAGGCATGTAAGAGAAGGCACTTTCAGTGAAGTCCTGGCTAACTGGGGAGGTGCCAGTGGACTGGAAGGTAGCAAATATAACACTCATCTGCAAGAAAGGAAGAAAGGAGGATCTGGCAAACTACAGACCTGTCAGTCTGACCTCGGTACCAGGGAAGGTCATGGAGCAGGGCTATTACATGCCATATAGAGAACAACCAGGGGATCAGGCCCAGTCAGCATGGCTTTATGAAGGGCAGGTCCTGTCTGATGAACCTGATCTCCTTCTATGACAAGATGGCTTCTGGATGAGGGAAAGGCTGTGGATATTGTCTACGTAGACTTTCAAAAAGTCTTTGGTTCTGTTTCCTACAGAATTCTCATGGACAAACTGGCTGCTCATGGCTTGGACGAGCACAGCTCTGCTGCATAAAACACTGGCTGGCTGAACAGGACCAAAGAGTGATAGTCAGTGGAGCTAAATCCAGCTGGCAGCTCAGTGCCAGGACCTCTTCTGTTTAACATCTTTATTGATGATCTGAATGAAGACATAGATTGTGTCATCAATAAGTTTGCAGATGACACCAAGTTAGGTGAGAGTGTTGATCTGCATGAGGGTAGGGAGGCTCTACAGAGGGACTTGGATAGATTGGATGGGTAGGTCAACATTAATGGGATGAGCTTCAACAAGGCCAAATGCCAGGTCCTGCGCTTGGGTCACAACAACCCCAGGCAACACTGCAGGCTTGGGGAAGTGTGGCTGGAAAGCTGTCTAGCTGAAAGGGAGCTGGGGATTCTAATTGACAAGCAGCTGAATATGAGCAAGCAGTGTGCCCAGGTGGCCAAGAAAGCCAGTGGCATCCTGGCTTGTATTAGAAATGCTGTGTCCAGCAGCAACAGGGAGGTGATTGTCCCCTTGTACTCAGCAGTGGTGAGGCCACACATTGAGTATTGTCTTCAATTTTGGGCACCTCAATACAAGAGAGATGTGGAGGTGCTGGAGCGACTGCAGAGCAGGGCAAGGAAGCTGGGAAAGGGCCTGGAGAATAAATCTTATTAAGAGCGACTGAAGGAGCTGGGGATGGTTAGTCTGAAAAAGAGGAGGCTGAGGGGAGACTTCATCACTCTACAGCTACCTGAAAGGACATTGTGAAGAGGCTGATGCTGGTCTCTTCTCACAGGTAAATAGTGATAGAACAAGAGGGAATGGCCTCAAGTTGCAACTGGGTAGGTGTAGGCTGGGCATTAGGAAAAAAAAATTCATGGAAAGAGTGCTCAGGCATTGGAATGGGCTGCCCAGGGAGGTGGTTGAGTCACCAACCCTGGATGTGTTTAAAGGTCATTTGGATGTGGTGCTTGGGGATATGGTTTAGGGTGAACCTTGGAGAGTAGGGTTATCAGAGGGACTTGGTGATCCCAAAGGTTTTTTCCCAGCCCAAACATTTCTGTGATTTCTGTGTGAAGTCCTTCTAAACAGCATCTTCTTACTACTGACTATAAATGGAGGTGGAGGTGGCTCAGATTGAGACATGTCTGTGGTTTAAAATGAAGAGTTAATTGAGATGAATGCACCTCAAATAAAGAGGAAAGATTTTTTGGGATGTCTTCTTTTAAGCATAGAGATGGTGATATTAGTCAGCACTGTAATTACTTAATGACTGGATTGTTAGACACACTACAAATTGTTTTCTTTAACCTTGAACTATTAATAATTTATGCCATTTTTATATTCAGAGTGCTATCTTCAGATTTTTGTTGCATATCTTGGTGTCAGTCATCTTAAAAGTGATTTCGATATCCATTTGTGTCTGTTTTCCTTTCCTAGTATTATAATCACATTTTACTATGTAAACATATTTTTATTTTGTTCTAAGTGAATAAAATATACAACTATAGATTATCAAATGGAATTTAGGAGAAGACCTGAAGCTTACTATGTCAAAAATATTCTCAGATTTTTTTGACAAATGAAAGAATCTTTTTTTTTCTCTTTCAGTTGCAGCTATGAGATCTCACATACAACAGTAATTAGTAAATATTTTAAGATCAGAGTTGATTTTTCTGCTGGGCTTTTCCATCTCGTGTTTATTGTAAGCATTTGGAAACTGCATAGATAGAATATTTATGTTTCTAGATATACTGTACCTATTTTAAAGACTTTTAGAAGTTTTATTTAAGCGTAGCAGTAGTTCTAGGCAATGTTATTACATCCTATCCCACATAACAAGTTATGTGTCCAGAATTACATAGAACTGCATTTTAAATGTATGCTTAATGGAGTCTGATCCAGTGTTCAGAATAGACAGATACTCATTTGCAAGGCAAATACCCAAATACTTGGAAAGCATGGCTCCCAGAAGTTTAAAGCAATTGATGAATTTGAGAATCCATTATACTGTTGCAGGCTTCTGCCATTTTTTGGTCATGTTTGTTAAAATCACAGCCAAGGCTCTTAACTAGAACTTCAAACCTCATTGAAGTAAGCAGCGTATGAATGCAAATCTCAGTTTAGATGTGTGAGGTGGATTTAAATAAGAAATATTTACTTGGAGATGCCAAGGACAGTGATGAAGAGGCAGGATCAGACAGAAGAGATGGAAGAAGTCCAGAGGCAGATGTAAGCACTTGATGCAAATCATTAGCTTAAGCCAGGACTGAAATTACTTTAAAATAACCCAGGAGATAAATAGAAGGCAGCTGAATTGCCATAGGCCCCAGAGAAAAGGATTGAAGAAGCAAGTGTCTTAAAGAGGCATCCTAAAGGGATGATGGTAAGTGGAAGGTGAATGGGGAGAGGATAAAATCATGACTGCCAAAGGAAGCTGTGATTTTAAGGATATGCAACTGACCATCTCCAAGGCAGTTAAATGAACCAGGACAAGTAGACTATTAAGTATACCCATTAGGTTTGATCTTGAAGCCACCTTTATGCATCTTGGGGAAGGTGGTTGAGAATTCTAGATGTGACAGCTGTTAAACAGCTCTTGAGCTGTAATAATGTGAATAAGGCTTGCTAAGTACACAGCCATAACTGTTCTTATTTATTTTCACAATATAAATATCACATTGGATAATAGCTGTAAGACAATCCAGAGTGTTTCTGGGGAATTATTGTACATCTTGGGTAGTTTAAGTCATCCAACCTTCTGGCTTTGTGCCTTGAAACACTACCAGAGACACGTTATAATCATCCAGAAATGCACTGCCTATTGCAAATTACAGCTTAAACCAAAACATTCAGTGCCTTGCGCATATACCCAAAATATACAATTTAAACAGGTATTGTAATGTGCATGTTTAAGAAAAGGAAAAAAAAAAAAAAGAGAGGTGGAGGGGATGCATTTATAGCAATACAGTGTAAATAATTTCGCTGATAGCATTTGTAGCATTCATGACTGAAGAGAAAAACGGAAGGGAGACTATATAATGTCTAAAACTCTAGCACAATCACTTGATGTTTCTCTAAGTTACACTTCCTAGGAAGAGGTTTTGCTGTAATAGAAATACATGTGATCTATGTGTTCATATAAATATCTGGATTAAGCTGTCTCAGTGACAGGACTAAATGTAATTATTTATTTTCCTGTTTTCTCTTACATGAGAGATCAAATTAGGAGATCCTTTTTTGCCTTCTCTCTACCTTGTTCTGTTGTTCATCCACTCTAAACTCTGCCATCCTGGACTGTTCTCTTCCTCATCCTGATGAACATATTTCTTAGCCTAATGTTTTTATCGATACTGTCTTTATCTTCCCTGTGATAGTTTGCTCTGAATCAAGCAAAGCATTCCCTACTGGATAGGGTTAAGGAGTTACCAGCAGCTAGGCACACACCTCATGTTGTTTCTTTTCCCCAACCATCTTGTTTTTGTCAGATAAAATAGCAAGCAAGAAGCAAATTACAATGTTTTCCAATATTAAGCAAAATATTATGTCTTCTTCCTTGTAGGCAATTTAGCTTGAGCTGGCGGGCTGCCCATTCTGATGCAGAAGGACACTGCTTTTTTGGGAGGCTGTGCCAGATAAAGCAGTTAGCTTTTCTGAAAGCGAAGGCTATTTCCCCCCCCTTGTTAGTGAAACAAGACCTTATCAGCACGTAAGCACAGCCTGCACGACAACACAAAGATACCTGTTTTGCCTCACATTCAGTTTCCTCAACAAAGTATGTTTCTTGTGTGGATATTGAAATAATAACTTTTAAGTTAGAGAGTATATTTGCTTGCACTGCAATTATTAACTCCTAAATTAAGACACATTTCCAGCTATCTGGTTTGAGGTTTTCAGAGGAGCCTGAGTTGACTGCAAAAAGCTATGTCTGTACCGGGAGATTAACTGTGTCTGTGCTCTTTAACACTGAAGCTAACAAGCATGGAATGGCACATATCCATATTATTCAATTTTCTTATCCTCCAGAATAGGGTGGCTATCTCCAGACCACCTCCTGGAAACGGTTTCTGGCCCTTACATACCTCTGAGTCGTGTCACATGGTGCAGAATGATAGTTAACCAGTGCCAAAAGCATTTGTAGGGCTAGTCAAAAAATTTAAGCATAGAGGGATTTTTGAGAGTCCATCAATATTCCCCTGAGACTGTTTTCACTTGAGGTCAGATCTTAGTGTCATTGGCTGCTCTAAAGCAACCAGTCTTAGACACTGGCCCTGGACTTGGTCACTTTACATGGCCAATTGTGTTTTATAAATAAGTCATTCTTAACTATAAAGGTATAGAAAGTGTAGTCATAGCACAGCTTTGTCATGTCTGATCGCCTTCAACAGCATTCAGTGTCTAATGCGGATTTTTAGATGATGTTTATTAATAATAGTAGTAAGAGGAATAACATCATAGTCTCATTGTGTAGGCTTCAGCATTGTATGAAGTTACTGCACGCTACAGATATCACTGCTGGTCACGGTTTTGTGAACTGCAGATGTTGATGATACTGTCATTGACTTGCTGTTAAGTAGAACACAAGCAGGATTTTTTCTCCATTTTGCTTTCCTGCAAGATTATCTTTTATCATCTCTAATGCCATTGGGAGGGTTGATGTCAAAACTGTATAGGTGTAAATAGTAGTCTTGTATACCTCAATGTGGTCTATATATATATGCTATATGTTCCTGATGGGGAAGGACCTGCTCCAAAGTGTCTGTCTCTGTTTGGTTACAAAACTAGATATCTATGGTGTAGACTGATGATGTTTTCACACAATTTTGATGTGTTCTGTATATATGTAATGAAGTCATAGCACTTGCTATGTGACATCAAAGCTTGTTGATATGAGAATGAGTTTATCTAGTGAACAAGGATCACATGGTGCATGTAAGAATGGAAAAGAGAAGGCAAGTTATAAAGCTGAACCTTTTTTATTTACACAGCAATATTGTAATAACCAGCAGATTTTGGGGAAGGGGTTGGAAAAATAGTAAGAAGATAAAAGTACTTATGTTTCAACATTGTGATTTTTTTTTTTTTTAACAAGTACAAAAGTTCATTTCTACATATTAAAATAAAAAAAATATCCTTAAATTTCAGGCAGGATCTTGAGAGAGCTATTGGCCTTTCCAATCAATGCTTGCTGGGATATTTTCTTTATTTTCTTTTTTGTTTTGTTTTTTTTTCTCTCTTCTCAATCCTTCTATGGTACTATTAATGTTAACCTCCTTAGCTGCATACTTGGAACAGCCCAGTGTGATAGCTTTACTACAAAGAGCTTCTGTGTATTCCAGGAGTCAGGATATAGCACTCTTCTGACAGAAAATGCCCTGTAACGAATGTGAAGCCTAGACATTATTTATTCCAAATACAGGATCTTTCCATCTGCAAGTTTATAGAGGCTGAGAAATTGTTGAATTTGGAGATTTGCAAATAAAAATTACAAGCTCAACTCTGAAAATATTCCCTCCTGGAAAACAAGTCCTATTCCTTCTTGTGAGCATTATCCTTAGGCAGCACTAGACGGGCACAGACAGCATTTTTAAGGTGGACAGCTTTGCTCATAAAGACATGGCACCAACTTCTCCTGGAATGAAACAACTAATACTTTTGGATCCTGCATTCAGGTACCTCTAGAGAACAGGCTTTCACTTGTGTTGAATTGCATGGAATTTTTGTTGTGTCTCTTAACTAAGCCCACCTTTTAGGCTGCAGCAGGTTAAAGTCAGAGCTGTGCAAGCTTTGAGAAGCCTAAAACAAAATTAAGGCTGGCTTGCTTCCAGAAATGGCCAGAGCTGGGAAATTTAAGTCATTTTCAAGTTGGAGCTTTTTTTTCTGGGGTTTATGTCATCACTTATGAGTTAAAACTGAGGAAAAACCTGGCTGTAACTGGTTTAACCTCTTTTTGCCTCCTTCCTTGGCCTAGAGTCTTTATTCCATATGTGTGACTTGTTTGTTGAGAACTGACCACTGATGGGATTATACAGTGTGCTGAGTCTCTGGAATTGCCCATTTAATAAAGCATGGGACTTTAGAGCTTTTATTTTAAATTTCTATTGAGCATCAATTGCTGTAATATCTAGGAGATAGTGGTTCATAAAACATTTTTCTATACAATAAATTATTTTTCCACTTTATGTTTTCCTATAATTTAGCTGTTAGTGACTATTTTAAATTTGATAGCCATTACCAACACTTTGGGAGGCATCTTGCTTCTGGCTTAAGATCAGGGATAAACTTATGTTTTCTGAATTTTTCCTGTGGCAGAGGGGTAATTTATATACATAATGGGTTTACAGGTGAAATCACTCTGAAGCCCCAGATCAGTCCTTAACTTCATGCATGTGGATGTCTGTCATGGATGTGGACGGTTATTATGAACTGGTCCAAGAGACTCTGATTGCATCATGGGAATCTGAGGAAATAGTTTATTTCAGTAAAATGCAGGTGCCTATAAGGTTAGAACTTGACCTTTTGAAGAGCTGTCCAAACATTTACTCACTCTCACAACACCCTCATGAAGTAGAGGATAAATATTATCTCAGTTTTATGGAACAAGAAGGTGAGCACCAGGAGAGCCTGTATTAAAACCCAAGAATCTGTGGCATGCAGTTGCTTGCTTAGTCCATTAGACCGTGGTGTTTGGTTTGTCAATAGCTTTACAAACTAGACAAAACCTTTAAAATACCAATTAGTTTAGATAGGCAATGAGTTTGTATCTCTTTGCGTAAAACAGAGATAAAGCCATTTCACATTTTGTAGCCTAACTTGGTGAATTTGTTCTATATTTCTTTTAAAGTGAGGGTTGTTCTTGAAGATGATGGTGTGTCAGCCTCCTGGATAAAAGTAAGCTCAGAAAAAGGGATGGTATTTCCATGTTAAATGAAGTAAATCATCGCTTTAGCCTTCATTTACTAAAAGCATGTCATTACAGAAGCATTGCTGTACATGTAATTCTCTTGGTGACTGGTTCTATCATGTTTGCATACAATGAGTTTACGTTGCTTTTATGCAGAATAGAATTTACAAAGCATTTTAATCATTCACAGCAAGTCTTTGTGGTGCTTTATGTCACCCATCAGTTGAAACAAAGCTGAAAAGCACTCTAGAAATTACAAAGGCTACCATCATCATCCCTTCCAAACAGCAGTGGAATTGAAATGATACAGGACAAGAGGGCAAATGTTGAGAACTGGAAAAAGAGAAAAACAGAGCAGCATGAAATGTCAAACCACATTTTTAAGGCACTTTCTACTATATTTCCATAAATGCATGAGGGAATTATGTTGCAAATACTTGAAACTGTTTATTTTCATTTTTGGCTTGATTTTCTAGCATTGAAAAAACCATGTCTAATGATCTTGAGCATTCTCAAAGAAAAAAATTATATTTTACATAATGGTTTGCATGTGTGAGTTCCCTCTGGCAGGAGCACTATAATTAGCCTGTCGTCTCGCAGAGAGGAGACTATCTGTCTTAAAGATGCAACAACGAGTCTTGGCTGCTAGAGCTAGAAGCAGAATATTGTGATTTTGTTAAAAGATAAACGTTATCCCTTTTCACTTATTCATCTTTCTTCTCTTCCTGCTTCTTTGGCTCAAAGCTAGCCTGGAGAAGCAAAGGACAGCCGAGTACAAAATTTTCTTCCTTCCTCATTCAGCAAGCCATGGCGAAAGATCTTGGCTTCTTGACATAAATAACTTTGCTTTAGCTCAGCTTGGAACATCTTGGGCAGCCTTTCAAAAATAAAAAGGTTCAATAAACGGGGACTTAACTTCCTGTTTTACTTATAAGTAGCAGATTCATTTAAGGCACCTTTTACTTTGGGATTGTCCATATACTGCCTGGAAGAGTTACAGAATCATAGAATCATTTTGATTTGAAAAGGCCTTTAAGATCATCAGCTCCAATCATGAACCCAACGCAGCCAAGTCCACCTCTAAACTCTGTCACTAAGCACTATATCTACATGTCTTTTAAGTACTTCCAGGGATGGTGACTCCACCACTTCTCTCGGGAAGCCTGTTTCAGGGCTTGACATCCTCTTTGGTGAAGAAATTTTTCCAATATCCAATTTAAACTTCCCCTGAGGCCATTTCTTCTTGTCCTATCACTTGTTACTTGGGAGAAGAGACCACCCCTACCTTGCTGCAACCTCCTTTCAGGTAGTTGTAGAGAGCAAGGAAGTCTCCCTTGGGCCTCCTTTTCTCCAGACTAAACAACCCTAGTTCCCTCAGCCACTCCTCATAAGACTTGTGCTCTATACCCTTCATCAAGGATGTGGAATATTATTCCTTTGCACAACTTTATTGTAGCTATTAAAAGACAATCAACTTGAACAGGGCGGTGGCAGACAGTGTTGTGTGCTTCAGTCTTTTGCGGTCTTGTTACTAAAGGAGAGTAATTTTGGTAGAAAGACTTCACTGCTTTTGGGTAGCCATGTGTGTCCTTGATCAGAGGAGGGGAGAGGAGAGAAGGAAAACTCAAAACCACCACAGAGGCAGAAAAATGTAACTGGTTTGAGCTGGCATAGGAGTTCTGGTGTGTGTTAACTCTTGGTATTATCATGCCTGAGGTTTTATTTCCAGCATCGACAACGAGAACTGGAATACAGGAGATGGTCACATATGGCATCTTCCCAGGCCCAAATGGTTACATTAGCATGGACTGGTTAAGAAGGTGAGGTTTCTAGTGGGGACAGGAGTATATTGAATTTCATGTGAAGACTGTCATATATCTGTGTGCTAGTCCCTCAGAGAATGTGTTGATATGCTAGTGAAAACTAACTCAGTGGCAAGGGCATTTCTCCACCAAAAAAAAATATGTTCCTTGAACACATACCCATTGTCAGAGTCTTTGACTTGTGCCATGTCTGTTTATTCTCAAGCTTGCTTTAGGATCCTTATGCTGTTGCTGTCCTTCTGCCCCTCTTCTCTCCCATATTGTGTAATTTGTCTGACCAGTATAATTTTCTTATTCTTTACAACCTTTCCTTCTCCACCCCTCTGCTTTCCTTTGCCAAATAGTCAGAGATTTTCTCAATTCTGAGTTCCTATGTAAGCTATAATTTTATTCTATTATGAGTGAGCACTGCTACTGCAGGCCTGGAACTGATTACTGTTTGCGTATATTCAGCATCAACAACCAAAGAGTCAAAGACCAAAAAGACTTCTCGGAACCTTACGAGGTTTTAAAAATTACCTTGTTATTCTTTTCAGATTCCCCCTTTTATTGGAAATTTATCTACTCTTCCAGTTTTCTCCCTCTCTGGAGATATTCAAGACCTGCCTGGATGCAATCCAGTGTGATCTGCTATAGGTGGTCCTGCACTGGCAGGCGGGTTGGACTAAATGATCTTTTGAGGTCCCTTCCAGCCCCTAACATTCCTGTGATTCTGTGATTTTTATCTGGAATTCAAAGACCAGGTTTATCTTTTAAAGAGTTCTTGTAGGTGTCGGTTATCTTTCCAAACAGTCCAAAATCCTAAAATTTTATTTTAAATTAGCACCTATTTCTAGTCTTGGACACCTCCAAAAGTCGTCGATGAACTCTCTCTGCTCTTTCTGCAATGTCTTTGCTGGGAGGCTAAAAGCAAAGCTTTTGTGTGTTTTATGTTGGTACTTGGCCCTGCTTGGAAAAAATATTTTCATTGTTTTTGTAGTATTTCAGTACTTTAGTTTTCATCCCAGAAAGGATATATAAAAATCAAACCCAAAACCAAAATGAAACAAAACCAAAAAACACCAAACAAACATGCAAACAACTTTAAAAAAAAAATCCCTTGGAAAGTTAAAAATCTTAGGGATTTTCAAATGAGGGAGTTGGTTCTTTTTTAAATGAAAAGACTGAAGAGAGGTTTGCATGCTGCAATTTCCAGTGACTGTCCCTTTAGAAAAGTTATATGTCACTGTTGTATACTGAAAATATGGGATAATTAGGAACTGTCATATAAAAGAGGTAATACTGGCAAATTAATTAATACTTAACAGGAATATGAATTGAAAGATGGAGAAAACCACAGTCAACTAACACAGAAATAATTCTTATTCTGTCTGTATCACTGTACCCTAAAGGTCTTGGTAATAAATCCTAGTTTGCCATAACCACCCCAGGTTTGTCCTATATACTCTCTGGGAAGTTTTCTTAACAAAACCAAAAGGTATTATGAAACGGCCATTGACCACTTCATCTTCTTGCTGTTCTTTGCTCATTTCTTGGTGGTTTCTGTCCCATGCAGAAACACTTCTGAGAATGGTACTGCTCTTCTGGAAGCCACAAAACACAACTTTCTTAAGTGGTCTTTTATGGACTTGCATGTCTTATTTTAAGTCTGCTTTAGCATAAGATGCTTAATTGACCTATATCTCTAGACAGGATAAATGGAAGCAAGTCATTCTTCCCTTGTGTAGTATATCAAAGGTCCTTGACTGGAAAGAGACAGTTATGCCTACTACTAACCTAATTTTGTGTAATAACTATTTATGAATCTTGAATTCTGTGATTTATTTGGTCAAATTTGTTGTCCTTTTTCTATGTCAGAGCCTCTCCTTATCTTTTGCTGGCAGTTCTCTCTCTCTGGCCTTTCACTTCTGACTTGATCTTTTCAGAATAAGCCAGGTGAAGTAGTTTACAATATTTGTTATTTAATAAGTGTAAGGATACCACTGAAGAAGGGAACTCTCTTGACTGTATTACCTTCTGATCATTTCTGTTGTCCTTCAGATTATACTATCTATTGTTCAACTACATTAATTCCTACAGTTACTGTTCTGCTGAAATAATCTGCTGAATCTTCATATTCTATTATTTACTGCTGCTAGCAGGAGGTTCTTTAAAGTCAGGCAGAATTAGGCTGTGATTGCTTTGAAAGTAGCACAAATACGAACAAGCTTGTAGAAGACAAGTCAAAACCGCTGACCCAGTGTGCACACCATGAGCATTTCAGTGGGGTTTACCTTCACTCTAGCAGTAGGTCTAGTTCTGCTGTGTTGACTGAATGCCTGTTAGCGGTTGGAGTGCATCTTTCGATTTTATTTAATAAAAAAAAAGTTCAGTTAGTGTGCTCTGAAATCACACCACAGTGTAAACTAATGTGCAGTAAATGGGGATGAATGGGAGATTTGTTTCAAAACCACACCTCTGATCCAAGCTAAAATGCTTCCGTAGGTGTATCCTTTTGTACCTGACCCAGTAATGGGCTTATCTGGATCAAGCAGTGCTTAAATATTTCTGTGTTTGTAGCCAAAAAGTTTTTTTAGTATCCCGACAGGACATGTTCTTTTCACATTAGCAGTAACATGGTTATGGAGACAGTCATAATTGCTGTTCTTATGGCTTGTGTTTATGTAGAAAAGTAATACCAGGGAAATTCAAGTTAGAAATAGGGCACAAGAAAATTAACAGTGGAACAAACTACCAAGTGAAGTTCTACATTGTCTTGTTCTTGATGACTTCAAATGGAGGTCAGATGCATTTCTGGAAAATGTGCTTTTGTTAAACTGGTTACTGGGCCAAAATAGGGGCAACTGGCTGAAATTCTGTGGTCTGTGGTATTCAAGAGGTCAGACTAGATGATCTAATTTTCCCTTTGGCTTTGAACTGTATGAATGTGAGCAATTCCCCCGATTTCAAGACGTTTGAGGCCATTGAAAACTGCAGGATCGAGGTATCAGTTGGCAGTAAAGAATATTTGCTATTTTGCTATGAAATTAATTTTAGGATATTGTGTTGTTATATCCTGCTTTATGATGATTATTCAGGTTTAATGCGATCTTTGTGTAAGCAAGGAAAAAAAACCCCACCACCTATATCATGGTTTAGATTAGGGCAACTGTGTCTTGTAAATGGCCCTTGGAGTTGCTTATCGTGGTTCAGATTCAAAATCAGAGATGGAATAGGACTATAGTTTAGTATTTCAGTGCCAGGAAGGTTAATGGGTTATTGACAGCTTTAGGAATGAAATGTCAGGGAGGAGATTAGAGCAAACACGTATCTAAGCCAGCACACAGCATGGCTGGTTTTAATAGACACAGCAGATCTTCTGTAGTAACGCCTCCATTATTAGTGCCGTTATCACTGGTTCCAGATGGTGTGATCACAAACACAGAGCTTTTGCAAGGACCTATATTTTATCCCGATCCCTTCCTCCTCTGGATTCACCCAGAAGGCAGGCAAGTGGTACCACAGCCCACCCCCACTGTTTTATTTTTCTTGCCAGGAAGTGTGGGAGCAGGATTACATTTGGGGGTCCGTGGCCACCAACAGTGCCTGCTTTGAGTCTTTATTAAATGAGAACATCCATTGCTGTTCTCAGACACTTCCCTGTGCACGCCAGTCTTTCATTTGTACTGGGCTGATCTGTGCCCTATACTAGAAGATAGGTGGTGACTCCTTTGCACTCAGTTTAGAGCTGCAGTCTGACTCTTTCGTTTTTCAACCAACAACTTATTCTCAAAATCTATTCTCAATGAGTTTCCATCAACCACTGCAAAATCACCATCGCAGATAAAAAAAATTAGGCAATTATCAATTCCTTGACAAAACATGTTCTGTGAAAATTTGATAAACTGCTCTAGTCTTCACAGTGAGCATGAGTTTGAACACATTTGAGAAAAGGAAAGATAAGGAGTATCCTCTAAGGAAGAATATGTCAGGAAAAATATGTTTTAAATGCAGCACTGTGGAAAACCATGTCTCAAAATAGATCGAAATGATCCAATGTTCTTCAGAAATCTCAGATCTTAATGTTTCTATCAAGTAGGAGACGCAGATGGCAATTCTGAAAAATGTCCTCTTTGTAAGTGCATTAAGACATTTCAGTTTAAATCCCTGAGTTACCTAAGCAAGCATATATGTGATAAAAGATATCTACTTTTGGCCTTCGAATGTAGAAAAAAGACCAACATGGATTACCAGTGTACTTCTTTGCCGTGTGTATCTTGCACATTTTGGAGGAAGGAACGGGAAAAGGAAAAAGTATGCAGCTTCTGCTAGGCTCTGTTTGGGTTTGAATTGTTTGGGCATTTCCAAAAGCCAACTCTGGCACTTTATGTCTTGCTTTCATCAAGAAGATGGCAATTCAAACCGGTTAACTGAATTTTGGTTAGTGTAGCAGCAGGTCTCTTCATGTCTTGCGCTTTGATATTTGTAAGTAAACACACATGATTTATAGAATATTTTATTTCAGTTATTTTGATTTTGCCTTTCACCTCTTAGACCCAGAAAAATCTAAAGTGCTTTAATAACCAGTGTCCTTGTTAGAAACTTATTATGTGGCTCTTTTTGGAAAGGAAAGTTGAATATGTGGCATAGTGTAAGGAATTTTGATGTAATTTGTTTAGAAAGGCTGTTGCTTGACAAACCTTTTTTGAACAGGCTACATGGTAACTGAGAAATTAGAAGTCTTGAGGCTGAACTGGATAATGGACAATAGATGCTTTCACTTCTGTTGCCTGTTTAAATCCAATCTGTCAAAGATTGAAAATTGTTCCCTTTCCATACTGGGCAAGTAGCCTGTGAGTAATTAGTTAGTTGACTCTGCCTAGTGCCTGATTGAAATTTGCCCACAAGACAAAAAACACCACCCCATTTGGCACTCTGGCTGGTTGCTTTAAAAGCCAAAGCTGAATCAGCAGCCATCTTTGCTATATTCTCCCTCTAGATCAGGACTAAGATGTTTTATTATGCAATGTGCTTATATTGTGTTGCCCCCAGTTTTGTTTTGTGTAAGACCTGTCATAAGTACTACACGTAGCATAGCCAAAAAGGGTTGTTTCTCAGGGATGGATGAATTTAATCCCATTTCAGAGAACCAGAATCCATGGTTCACCCCAGCTTTGAGGAATAAATACCACCTAAAACCACACTGTTCCACAATATGTCTGCATTTGCTAAGACCTAAGACATTTTCAGTTGACTCATGCCCAGCTAAAGACAAAGGGAAGAACTATTACAGCAATTAAGTAACACCAGTTTATCAAGGGAGAACAGAAGGTTGCTGGAGAAGAGTTGCAAGTTCATCCAGCCTCAGAGCAGGGCAAACCTAGGGGACAGCATTTCTGCAGCAGAAGCCTCAGCCTTTCATAAGGGAATATTTCCATAAAAGTGAAGTGGTCTTGAGCAAATTTTTTAAATGGATAAGACATAGGCATGCATGCTTTAACATGTGCCTTTTTTTTTAACTCTCTCTCTCTCTCTCTGCATGCTTCATCTATTTTTAATATACAAAATTGGACTTAAGCTTCTGGGAAGTACAAAAGCTCTCTCAAGTTTTTGAGAGCTCTGCACGCTGGATGTCAACTGCTGGCTACTCAGCTTGTCAATTTTGGTTCTCCTGCTTCTATACATATACATGGCCAGTGGCCCCTTTGGTATTGCCATGTATCACAGCAATAGATTAAATTTTCTGTAGTTTATGCACCAGCTGCTAATACAGTTATAGAGACAACAGTTAGTTGGGAGAGGATGAATCAGAATGATTTGGGTGGAATTCTATCAAGAAGAGAAGCATTTCATATCTTTACAGAGGAGGTGACATCAGTAGGAGACAAGGACGTGCAGAAATAAGGTTGAGAAAAGACATGCTGGGTGATTGAAAGTGATGACTTTTACAGGAAGAGTGGGCTGGAATGCAAGGAGTGGATAAACTGAACTGAAGGGCAAACAGAGACGAGTAGAAGGAAAGATTTAATCAAAGTTAAAGAGAATAGAGTTGGTAATAAAGAGTTTGAAAAGGAAAGTACTGTCATGAGGAACAGAAAAAGGTGGACAAGAAAATGTGTTGCAAGAAGAACCTTTTTAAATTTCAAGTTATTGGAGAATATTTTGTAGACTATAAGAAATGAATCAATAATGGTGCACCTTTTCAAAAACTAGCAAAGGAATAAGAATTGAAAAACAAGAAAAAGTTTAAGTACATTATATTATATAAGGTTTATTTCTGAAACTAGTTGAACTTCTAGAAAGTCACACCTGCATTCAAGACTCAAGTGTTAAAACAGCTCCATCATACAGAAAGAAGTGTCAGGATTTAGGAAGGGATAAAACATCCTGAATACACCCAGGGTGATGAACTCTTTTGACACAGACACCAAGCATGACGAAATAGTGCTTTGGACCTCTAAGATCTTTTGAAGATATGATTCCCATTACAGGTGCTAAGTACAACTCTCCTCCCTTAAAAGTCCAGCTCTGCTCCTAAATCCATTTTAGTTATAGCTCTGATTATCTATTGGTAGGAGCAACATACTTTACCCAAAGGCTATCTGTAATAAAGAAACACCTGTGATCCTGTGTGTATGACTATGTACCAATGTCTAAAAACTAGATCTTAGCCCCATTGACATGACTCAGATTCTTCTGTCCTTAAAATCATTTATGATTTTGTGTGAAAATTTTCCCTTCCACTTACAAGGATTTGAGGGAAATAGTATTGAACCCATCAGCTGATGCAGCATGATAACCTGTAGTAATTTCTACTATTTTTTTCCATTTAATCACACTTGAAAGGCACTTGTAGAGAGGTAGGCACACATACAACAGCAGAGCACATTGTGTCACCTGCTCATCTCCTTTTATCAATACAGCCCGAGACTAATGTGCCTTTGGACATAGAATAGCCAATCAGAATGGCAGTTAGCCAAGCTTGACCATATTAGGTGAAGCCATAGGCTTGCTTTACCCTTTTTAGGGCAGAACACAGGCCTTGCACAAGGCATGCACAAGCTGAGCATGTGTACCTTGTTTACCACAGGATTCAAACAAGCCTGGAAAAGCCAGAGTCCTCAGACTCAGTGTCTCCAGGTTCTTTGTCCTCTTTCCCAAGGTTGTTTCTCCCCAAAACAGAGAGAGGAAGAGCAGAAAAACGTCTGGACAAGCCAGGACGTGTATAAGCCTGTTTTGGCCTGCTTAGGCCTACCATGACATGGACATTAGGAAAAAAATCTTTCACAGAAAGGATCGTCAGGCACTTCAACAGGCCGCTGAGAGAGGTGGTTGAATTGCCATCCCTGGACACGTTTAAAGGCCATACAAATCTGGTGTTTGGGGACATGGTCTAGTGACAGATTTGGTGGAGTGGGTGAAATGGCTGGACTTGATCTCGGAGGTCCTTTCCATTCTGGATGATTCTGTGATTCCACAATTCTTTGATTTTAGCATCTGAAGCTTAGTGTGGCTTCTCCTGAACACATACTCCGAGTCTATTTGTACAATACACTAGTAAAATGGCAAGCTGAAGGGTCAAAGTCTTCACCATAGATAGGCTACAGTTGTGCTTACTCCTGCCCTGTACAACCAAAATCAGCTTGTTCATTTATGTGCTGATGGAGGCTTCTGTGCAATATCATTTACAGACATCATGTTGTCTTTGTAGATGCCTTCTACGATGTGAGAACACTGATGAGTGGAGGGGGAAGGGGCTGACCTTCCACTTACCATATGGAAAACATCTGTAACAGGCAACATAGCTCTCTCTCAAAAGAAATGTGTTGCTGTATCATTGTTTCTTCAAAGTGTTACATAGACAAAAGGTACTAACTTGAATTTTTACCAGGGTTGACTGTCCTAACCTCTAGAGCCATTTGCCATAATACCAAAGTAGTCTTTTAAACGAGACAGGCAGTAATGTTTTACAATGTCTCACACAAAAAGAATGTTGCATCAACTGGAAAAGTATAGAGTAGTCAAAGTGCTCCAAAAATAAAACAAAAGAAACAGTATCACACCCTTTTATTGTGGCCCCTTAACTCTAGTCCTCTGAGAACATCACTGATTGATGTCAGTGATGCAACCTAAAAATTAATGTCAATTACCTAAAACAAAATGAACATAAGCAACATTAAGGGTTTGATTTCATTCTGCAAAAGCCAGGAAATTCAGAGCTACTGGATCGCTAAAAACCTGGATTTGACATTCCCATCTTACCAACATGCATTCTGCTGGGGGGAAGAGGAGAAACAAAAAGAAAGGGAGTTATACCATCACAATAAATAATGTGGCTGAGACAACAGGCTCTCTCTTTGCTGAAGTCCCAGATCCACTGGGTCCCATTAGCTTTAAGACCAGTATCTGCAATGTGTTCTGGGTTTAGGGCTCAGTAACTCCCCTACCACCTTTCTGTTTTTTTTAAATAAAAATTCTTTTATTGCTTTAGTAACGATAGCATTTAATGAGAGCTAACTGACTCTTTGTTTACTCTAATTATTTACTGCTCTTGTATTTCCAGCCATCGGAAGTGGGAGTGTTGCTGTCAGCATGATTATTGCCTGTTATGTATTTGATGCAATAACTGTGCATCCAAACAGGACTGACCCCACACTCTTTGATAAATGAACATGCAGTAATCGAGCCGTTCTGGTGTCAGCATGCACACAAATCAAAATGTTCTAACATCAAAGAAGTACTTATGAAAAAACTTTCATACGGGATTTAAATATTCCTCAATGTTATTAAAAAAATATGGGCTGCGATATCATGAAAAGCCCTTGATGGAGTTAGAAGTGGGTAATCCATCTCCCTATCCTTAAGCCTATATTTAATGACTCAACAATGGCAATCAGCCAGAAGAATCTCATGGCCTGGGCAGTGTGTTTTCAGCCAAGTATTAGTTTTATAGATGTGCATATAAATATATGTGTTCGTGTATAAATGTGTGTGTTCTGTAAAACTGGATGCAAAAATAGATGAGATGTGGTACCAAAGAAGAGTTTGATGTGATGAGTCAGAGCGGTGAGATACTGTTAATGGCATTGGTCTGTCCTAGTATTTCAAAATAGATTTTGAGTAAAATGTGCCACAGAAAGTAATATCTGTCCGTGAATCTATGGAGGGGGAATATGTAGTACATAGTATGAAAGGTCTCAGTCCACCTAGTTACTTTATTTCCTTTACAAAGTAAACATTATTGCCCCCTCCATAGACTGATCAATCAGAAATGACCAAAAGGAATTTTTAGGCAATTTGAGGAAGGGCATTCTGGAATTCCGCTATTCTCAGCAACCAACCAGTGTCTCTAGGATGGCCCATTTTGGCAAGACATTAGACAAGTGTGGAATAGATGGACAGAATGACATTTGGAAAGATTATAGATAACTCAAGCCACATGTTAGAGAGACTAGAAGTCCATCTTGCCTTGTGAACCAGTTTTTCCAACATACGAATGTGGGTTTAATATAATTTCTTCCTTGGGATCTCAAGTTTTTTTGTACATCCTTGTAGATCATTACTTGCCAGAAGCTCTCTGAAGATGTAACAAGTGCTCTTCTCTGTGCAGGCTCCTTATGCAGGAGCCTGCAGTCAGCATGCTGGCCAATGTGCCATGAGAGCTGTTAGTGCTTGTTAGAACCCTGTCTAAATACGTGGGGGAGTCTATCTCTCTTGCAGGCCTCTGACATTAGGAACTGCTGGGAAGAGACCCAGCTCCTAGGGCATCAGGATCAGTCTTTGCAGCATGAGTGGTGATTCAACAAGACTGCCCTCTTTGTGTATCCCCTCTTGCTCATTTATAAATGAAGCCACACACAAACTCTTCATGTGTTCAACAAGTTTCAGCATTGAGATCCTAATTACAGATCATCAGGAAATAGTGAGCAGAGCCACTGTCACACAGACAGAGTCAGAGGATCTGGTGTTGTTCACAGATGACTAGATCATTCCTGTTATCAATTTATTTTCCTTTTCTTGTTTGCTTTGCATATACTGAAGAAATCTGTTATTCATACTACTTTCTTTTCCATTTCCTCATGCTTAGATCTGGCTTGAATGGGATTAAAGTGTCCTTACTTTGACATAGATGCCCAATAATAAACTAGGTTGTTATTTAAGGGAGGAGCATCTTTCTGTGATTATCACCAATTAGAAGTAAAGTGTTAATACTTCAAAGGGAGTAACTGCTATGCTTTGTACTTTTTACAGGCACATTGCATTCTTTGCTTAAGGGCTAGGACATCCTGCATATAATTAAAGACTAAATTATAAAAATTTCCTGTAATCAAAAATTAAAAAAAAAAAACCAAACAACAAGCCTTTATCAATAAATGTCATATAGGGATGGAGATTTGTTTTGAAGAATAAGGGTGTTTGGGTTTCACAGTTAATGGACCTTTTTTTTTTTTTTTTTTTTTTAAGTTTGAATTTGATCCTGGTATTCAGAAGTTCAGGAGGGATCCAAAAATGTATTTTGATCTGTGACTATTTGTAATATAAATGTCATAAAACTTGGTAGTGTATATTAATTTATTCTAATGATAAAGTATTAACTGGTTAAACTGCCTCAGTGCATGAATTTTTTTTAATTCAGTATGTTGCCAGAATACACGTGAAAGATCAATTGGATGCCATTTTGTAGCCTAATCCCAGGTAATTTATTCAGTTTTACCTGAGAGAAAGGCCCAAATATATGTTCTTCTGGTTTTAATTGTCCTACTACAACTGATTCAACTTTTGCTTGAATAAGGAGTGAATAAAAACGGAGTGTGAGCCTCAAGATTTGGCTCTCATTCATTAACCTCAGGGCAGACTTCATTTTGTATGATTTTTAAGCTATTAAAATGTTGGTTGGCTTCCATCTGAGCTCAAATTCCTAATATCACCAAATAATTATGTGTAGATGATGAAATGAAAAAACAGGCGTGCAGTTTCCCAGTGCACATTTCAGTCTGGGTGGCTGAAATGGCTCACAACATTCAATGCATGAAAATGGGGTGGATTGAATAAATTAGCAGAATCACAAAAGGAAACCACTATAGGAAATAGTTTTACATGTATAATCACTGAAATACTCTAGTGAATGTGTCAATCTGTACTAAATAAATATATTTGTTTATAGACATGCTCTGTATTACCTTCCACTCTTTCACAGCACTTTGCCAAACAAAATCCCACTAGAAGTAGGATGTTCGCACCCGAGTAGGAGTTTCTTGGATAAATATTTTTTCTATATTGAAACGAAAACCACTTCTACAAATTTCAGACTGATTGAAATAGTATATTTCTTTTGCACACACACACACACACCCTTTTTTTTTTTTTTTTTTTTTTGCTTCTTCCCATCTCCTCTACTGGCAACCACTGATGCATTACCTTAATTCCTCTTACCTCCCACTGCTGCCTCTGGTGAGCAGGCGCCTAGCTGCAGACAGAGTACATCAGTCAGTAAGGAGCATTGCTAGAAGTGGCCGCACCCGGATACTGCCACCAGCAAAGGAAAGGATCTTGGAGCCTGGGAGCCTGTTTGCAACCCCACTCTGTGTTCTTGAATGCGTTCTTGGTGAAGTGCTTCATTGAACCAAAGGGAGAGTAGAGATGCTGTGCCCTTTCCAGAGACCATTCACAGTCTTTTTCTTTACAATTTCAACAGTTCCTTCTCTCCAATAACTGCCAATTTCACCATCCATTTCTGTACATCTTGTATTTTAGCCATTACAATGGGAAAGGTAATGTAAATAATAATTATGGAATAATGTCCAGTGCTTTCTAAACACCATGCATTACCTCTGTAATCAAGCAATCCTAAAAAACATGAGTGATAGTATTTCTGTTTCAGAGGCAGGGGAAACTGAAACACCAAGATGCTAAGTGGTTTGTCTGAGGCCACACAGCAAGTAAGTGTCAGAGCTGGGAGCAGAGCCCAGCCCTGGCTCTACCCTTCTACTCAGACAACTCCACCACACTCTATTGTTTCCAAATAAATTTGTTAAGAATCGTATGCTGAACTCGTGAGTAGTAGTGACATGGAGGGGGAATTTAACCTCTTCTGTTACTTCCTACAGAAAAAAATACCTAAGCCTCTGCAGAAAAGGCATCCTGGGAGAGGGGGAGTCATCCAGGTTATTTCATGCAGAATTTCTCTTAGGGTGAAGGAGTGTTTATATTAGTGGTATATTATCATATATGGTAATGTGACCATGTAATGCCATGAGCCATGAAACAGAGGTTTCAGTATCTAGTCATACCTAAAGTCTTACCTTTGTTTGTCTCAAGGCTTCTAGCTTTAATTTATGTCTCAAACATAGTAAAGTTGCCCACATACATTATTGCTGTGGTCTAGCTAAAGCAGCAAGTTGAGACACATAAGAGTAGATGTTGCCCTCTGAGGAACTCAACGTGTTTTGACCATCTTGAAGAAAAGCAATAGAATTATTAACAAACTAATTGTGATAAGGAATATCAGGAACCACAGCATTTATATTGTGGTGGGAGGTATAAAACTGTCCCAGTTATGCTGGGCTCCAAAAGGTTGTATCCATCAGGATCTGGTGCTTTGCAGAAATCTGCTATGTGCTTTGCTGGTAACATGTTATGGGCAGACAGTTATGGGCCATTAGATTCACAGCAGAGATGACTTGCTGGACTTCATCTTACTCCACAGCAGAAGCAGCCTGCTCCCTTGGTCCAGGGAAGGGTGGCGATGGAACCCAGCTACAGGTCTTGCAGCATGAGGAAAGGAATTCTTCTCTTTGATTGCAAATGTAGAGCAGCCCGTGGTTGAACTGGGGCTTGGAAGTGGGTTTTCTATCAGTGTACTAGCCAGTGTCACGTTTTCTCTGACAATTAAAATGGGTATCTTGCTCTCAGACAAATAAACCTTTTTAAGGTTGGTGGCAGTGATGGAAAGAACTTTGCAAAAATACGTTTGTTTTGCAAAGTTGGCTGCCAAGTGTTGTTTTATAGTTCCATTTTTTCCTTCTTTCTTACTGCTTACAGTACCCTCTGAGAAACTCTAAATGATCTCTCTCCCTACCAATTTTGTTCTTTTTTCTTTTGGCAGATATTAATACTCCCCTCCCACACCCCAGTTCTTGCCGTGACAAAAGTCATAATCCTTTTGCTTTGTTTTTCTTTCTTATAATAGTAGCCTGTCCCTGAGAGTGACATTTGGTAGTTAACTGCAGCATCACAAATTTGGCCAAATGAGGTGAGGGACAGCAGAACAAACCCTACATTTTGTTCTCCTTATGCTGGTGGTATTGCACGAGGTGTCTGAGAATTATGTTTGGCTCTTGTTTGTCAGAAGTCCTAGAAATCCTTGGGAATGTTGTTATTCCCAGTAGCAGAAAACAACAATAAATAAATTGGTTTGTTGAGATCTAGACTATGTTCTTTAACAAACTTGGATGGTATATCCTATATATAGCCTGTTCCTGGACACTGCAACACCATTTTATGTGATTATTGAGAAAGCCAGTGCCGTTGGCAGATAAAAGGTAAACCAAAGCCCAGAACTGACTTTGCTGGAAAGCATTTTGCTACAAGCTGTTTAAGGATGATTTACAATGCTTTTATCAGTGTGTGATCTTTGTGGTCAGCTGCATAAAGTATGCTGGTGATCTTGACCCTCTTTCTGGACGACAGGTAGTCACAGCGTGGAAGCTGATGCTGTCATTAGTGACTTCACCCACTCATGTAAGACTCAGGGTAAAAAAATGAGGAATAAAGTTGGTTTACTGGCGTTTCTTACACCTACCTACAGTTTCTTGGAGGCTAGCTTAAGCATAAATGCAGTTATACTTCCAGATGTACCATTACTGTATGTATAAATGGATGCCGTAGCTTTCAGGACATCAGTGTGGCCTCATCATAAATGAAATCCATGAGATTTCATGAATACAGCATTGCTGATCTTTGTACAAGTTGTAATCAACTAAACTTGAGTCTTCATGGATAGATATTTGGGATTTGTTGTTCTGCATTGACATTATATGCAGAAAAAGTTCCCTCACCCTCAGAGTAATACCATACATCTGTGCTTTGGCTACTGATTAAAGATGGGTTTGTAGATTTAGAGCCTTCTGTGCTATTGTTTTCAATTGCAGAGAGAATTATCCAATGCACTTTTAATAAATAGAGTTTATACCCACACAAATTTATTTAAGCTTAAACAGAAGCAACTAATGCTAAACAACATATGGATTTTCTTTTTTAAGCAATGTTGCTTATACTTTGCCTCCTAAACTAATTATTATTTTAATCTCTAAATAAGATGACATTTCTTTGCATGTGGTTTGTCTATACAGGCTAGGAAAAAATAGAGGAGTAGCCTTTTCATCACATGGGTTGTAACTTAGATTTTTTTCATACCTAGTGCTATGAATCTGACCAGGATGACTTTTTTTGATATTATGGCAGGCTAATGAGATTTTAAAGTTAACTTTCCTCAAATAAAATGGAAAGAAGACACAGAGAGAAAAGGAGGAGATTTAAAATTAGAGAATCTTTGTGGTTTATGGGTTCCAGGTTATTTGGAATGGAATGAAAGTTAATGCTACATCTTTTTTTTCCATCCTGCCAGCCAGTATCTGATCCAAGAATGTCTCTTGTTTAAAGGGCAGGGCTCCCTCCACTGTTCTTAAATAAAGGCTTTCACTGTCTGAGATGCAATCCTCCCTGATTTTCAAAGCAGCATTGTATGACTACATAAAGAGAACTGTTTAATGAAAAGAAGTTTTGCATATGGTTCCCTTATCATAGGCCTGTTCATGTCATATGGTTTGATTTACATTTATGCAAATATCAGAGAATAGAGTAAAATTACCAAAGAAGGAAAGGGCTGTGGGATGTCACAAACAAGACGTGCCTATTCCTATTTATGTTTGCTAATGAAGTTCAGCCAGGACTTGCTCTTTGATTTTGATGTCTCTATCTGCTATTCCACTTCATGCATTGCAATTAAGCTACACGCCCACACACATTCAAGAGGACACCAAGAAAAAGAGACTTAAAGTTTTAGAAATGCTCTTCTGCAACTTGCTATAATTCAGGATTTATTATCTTTAAGTAACACAGTGGACCTGTGGTATGACATTGTGCCTTGTCTTTAGTGTAAGCAGAGCCACACACATAAATCACTGGAGGATTTGGCTCAACAGACTTTAGTGTCTTGGATGTCCACTAGACCTTTACTCTAGACTTTCCAAATTTTTTATCCCAAATAAGAATCAAACATCATCTCACTCAAAAATCACAGCTGTTTATTTCTCTTGCCAAAATTGTTCTTTTCATTGTGTTACAGCTGTGAAACAATGTACTAGTGTAAACTATGAACTGGAAACCATTTCTAGCTAAGGTGTCATTTCAGAAGTCAGTTTCTAATCTATGTTACCTAACTGAAGAATTCAAGTTTGGCTGGGATTTGATTTTGTAAAGCACTCCTTCAGTATATCTTGTGTTAATAAACATGTGATTATCTGTCCCTAAACTGGTCCTATGAACTCTGCAGTAAACTGCTTCATTTCATGTGACCTACTGTGAGGAGTTTTGCTACCTTCCTCATGGAGCAGTTCATTTTTGTCCTCAGAGTACCACTACAGGAGAGACAAGGGACCCCAAAAAGGGAGTAGAAAATGGAATGTTTTGCATTAAATTTAAGCATGTACATGACCAAGGCCTCGTGTTTCAGGTTGCCTTTTTAAGCAGTCATATGATAATGATGACCAAAAAAATGTTTCTGCCAGAGCTAGGTTGGCCAGGTAAGATTATATCAAGTTTTCATGACATGGGATCCATTCTGGTAAGGTGACCTGTGTAATTTGTGCCAGGCTGGGTGATTTCCTCCATCTAAAACATGATCCCTTGACCACCTGTGCACATAGCAGGTACAGTAACAGACTAAGGAACCTTCAACCGTGGCAGAGTCATCCCATGGCAGGAAAAATCAATGCACTGGCTAGTATACAGTACACTTTGAGGGAGAACACACCAGAAAAATTAGATGTTGTGTATGCTTTTCCAAAAAAGATTCCAGGAGGGTCTTTGGGCTTATCGTCTCCTGACACTGGGGTACAGCAAGATGTATCCAGCAAAATGGGTACAGCTACACCTTGGCATTTTAATCCCACATCAAGAGTCTGCATCATCCTCTATCTGTAATTCTGAGCTAAATAACCATATTTTTAAAAGAAAAGTTGGGTACTGACAAAGTGGCATAAAGCACCCAAAAGCATCATCCAGCACTTCACATTATATCAAACCACATTAAACAACTACCACACATGTAAAAACTCTCTCTTGCAAGGGTGCATACACATACAAATTTTACATAAAACATCTCACAATTCTTGGCATGTAACAATAAGCCTTTTAGTATCACAAATTCAGCTCTATATATCTTAAAGGTGTATGGCATAACTCAGAACTATGGAGTGACTGTAAAATAGTTTTGTACATAAAAGTGTTTTGGAGGTGAACCTTTATTATCTAGTAATGCATCAAAATAAGAAAGAAATGTTATCTTGTTATGGAATGGGATGAATCAAACTCCCTTCTCTGACTTGCAAAACAGTTACCCTAAAGCTGAGGTTGAAGGTAAAGATTGGTTTTGGGTAAAATGCTTCAAAATGCTATATTCTGTAATAAAATATGCATATATCAGAATGACTTTCCTTGGCTTGGAAAGGGAAAATGTGTTGTTGTCATTATTGCTGAACTTCAAAATGGCTTAAGGAATTTTGTTGGTCTTTTCCAAAGAAACTGAACTTCAGGCAGAGATTAAAGCAGAGGAAATTTCTGCCCAAGGGCAAATGTTTCAGAAAGCTGAAAGTATGAGAGACAGGGAGTTAAGTAGGAAATAGTTTTCAATCCTAACTATGGTCACACTAGTTATAATATGTATCCAAATATAGACCAGTGGGTGTGTCCAACTTTCTGAAGGTGTTATCCTCCCTCCTCTGAAACTTGCTTCTAAAATGACCTTTTCAGCAGTATACCTAACCATGTAATATTGCCCAAGTTGGAAAATGTTAAACTGCAATATTTCCCAGGTGAGTTCAGCCAAGCCCAACTCTGCTTTGCAACCAAAATTCCTCTCACAAAATTGAACCTTTTATCTTTCATGTGGATCCAACTTTATATTCAGGTTTATTTATCTTCAAGCAAACTGTACAATAGCCCTGAAAATTTTTTGTTCATGTGTTAAAGGTCACTTGGGTTATAAAGTTCTGTAAAAATATTGGGGTCAAAGTGCTAAAACCATTACTTTTGCTTTGACTTCAAAATGCCAACCATAATTGTTTGGGCAAGATGCATATCCAAAGTCCCTTGGACTTGTTGCTTGTGGTTGTGGGAATATATTGTATCCTTTCAAAATTATTGGCTGGTATGTTTTTGTGCATTTCATGTTTGGGTATGGAGTCTTTGGATTTGTGTTTTGTTTTGTATGTGGCGATACTGTCATGTCTGATGACTGGCAATATATCTCAGAGCTAATATTCTTCTCTTTGACTGTAATGCCATATGCTGCTAGATCTCTTTATGAAAGTATGGTGTTAATGTAAAGGAAGCTGCAGCAAACATCTTGTACCTATTTCCTTTTGCATATTCAGTGTCTGTAAATGTCTCTCTGAATACAGGCTTGCTGCTTTTGAAACTATTTCCTTACAGTTCAGTACAAATACTATTTATAGACAAAGTTGTTTGAGGTTATCCTTTGCTCTTAATGATACTCTTCTAATTCTAGTTTAAGAGAGAAGAAATTGATCTCTCTGAAATTAATTAGGAAATTGGTAGAGCCACTAAAATTGGTAGCTATATATGGCACTTCCTAAGTGCTTGATCTTCAGAGGCACAAAGTAAATCTGACAAAGCACTAACGGTAACGAAAGAGATGGCTGTATTTTCATTTTTGAAACTAAATGACTGCTGAAGGTGAACCAAATAAAGCAGAAGTATGTAAAACTCTTTCCTTTTTGAACAGATCATTAATATTATATTAAAAAAAAAGATAATGCAGTTTTTAAAAAGAAAATATCCTCTTAAAACATAGGGTTTCCAGTTTATGTGGCTTAAAAAGGCATAGTTTCCTATACTGATTCAGAAAGAGATGTTAAAAATGCATGAAATTTATTTTAGTAAGACAATGTCAGAAGATCTTTTAAGATTGCTTTCTTAAATGATATTTAGCTCTTGTGCTTCTTTATTGTTGGAAACATTTGATCCCAGATTGCAAGGTATGGGATGTGCTGTAAATGTGGGATGGGATAATGATTTTAAAAGAGAGAAGATTTAGAATAGGTATAAAGAGGAGATTTTTTTTTACAATGAGAGTGCTGCAAGGAGTCTGTCCCAGGTTGCCCAGAGAGGTGGTAAATGCCCCATCCCTGGAAACATTCTGGGTCATGTTGGATGGGGCTGTGAGCAATGTAATCTAGTTAAAGATGTCTCTGCTCACTACAGAGGGATTGGACTGGATGATCTTTAAAGGGCCCTTCCAATCCAAACTGTTCCGTGGTTCTGTGATACCAAATTAATTTGTACTGACCAGAGCATCTTTAAGATTAATTTGGTTTTGGGGAGTGGGGATTGTACCAGTGTGTGTTTACATAGCATTAGGCTCAGACTGAAAATTAGCTTTGGAAAATTGTAATTATTCAGTAATTTCTAGACAGCTAAGACAGGTTAGAAATTATTCTTGTACATAGTGAATGGAGAACACATGCTTGTAAAGGACAAACAGATTCAGCATAATGGTGTATTTTTGGCCTGATCTATTTTGCAGGCAATTAACAAAATGGGATGTTACATTTTTGCATATCTCTTTCTCTCCTGAAATAGAGTCACTAACCACTTGTTAACCACACTGATTTTTTTAATAGGCAAAGTGGTTGCTTACAGCTTCCCCACCAGAAATGTTCAGATTAAGAGCAATATTAGATTGGAGCCAGAACAGTTGACAAAACAGGAAGAAAGCCTTGCCTTTCTCTCTGCCTTCATCCCTTGTTTAAGTTGATGTGATAATTCATTACAGATTTTCTCTTTCTTTGACAGAGTGCCTACCGCAGAAATGGGATGACTTTTCTCGCCTGCTAATGTGGATGTGGCTGCAGCAACAGGAAAGACAGTGTTATATTAAGGTGATTTTCTTTTCCCCTCTGTGGAAGGAAAAAAAAAATACAAGCTCCAGTGTCTCTGAGTGCCATTGAGTGGGCTGGTTTGTTGTGACTATCTGCTGGCTGACTCTGTCTCTTTTTCCAGCCCCCTCAATCGTTGCTCTTGTTTACTAGCTGGAACGTTTAGCTAATTAATGGCAGGATGTTTGGGATAGTGTGTAGGTGGACAGGAATACAGATCAGACAATGCTGAAGTTTGCAGGGGACTTGCTGCTGTCAGCCTCTTCCTGAAATAAGATGTAATTTTTATTTAAGTGTTTGGAAGTCTGTGTGTTCTTCTGGAGATGTTGGCATTTGGGTTTGTTTTTTTTTTTTCTGCAAAGCAGGATAGGGCAGAAAGAGGCCAGAGGATTCTATATAACTGTGTTAATACAGGTTTATATAGGTTATGTAAAGGTTGTATGTTTTCCTTGTGATTTTTGCAAAAAGAAAAACTGCTACTATTTTCCATTAATTTCTGATTCATAATTTTTAACGTGATAACATTATAACCCAGCTCAATCTAGTGAGTGCCTTTTTGATGAGAGTAATAGCAAGATCAGGCCCAAACCTTCAGAAAAAAAACATAGGTAAACTGTACTTTACCACTTAGGAGACTTGTCTTTTTGCAGACCCAAGGACAGGCTGAGTGGTCAACCCCAAATTCTTCCATTTATCTCCTAAAGGTTGAGCCATCACTGTCTGAAATGAGGGAAAGCCTTTGCAATGGTTTGTCAATAGATTTGACCCCTATTCATAAAAATACATCCTAAAGTGTTTAAATAACTGTGTCTGTCTCAGTGGTTCTAGGCAAAGGCTGTTATGTACTTTCTCAGCATTTGCTGCAGGAAGCAGATGTTGTCTCTGTTGTTGACAAAGACGATGTTACTGTTGGATTTGGTTAAAGAAGAAACCGTTTCTTTTTTGCTTTTTTTTCCCCATATTTTAGTACTGTTTCGCCATTTAGTCTTCAAATCTCAGTCCCTCCCTCTATGCTTCTTCCCGTCCTCTACTCCTCCAACCTTTGCTGACCTCACAAACAGATTCAGTTCTTCCCATAAAACACTGTACAAATATAGAACTAGCCACGATGATGCTTGACCAGAGAAAAGTGCTCATGCTTGAGCCTGTGACCAGGATCTACAGGCATGTAACTTGTGTCCCTGCAGTACCCCTTGGCCCCAGGATCTGCTTTAGCACCACTCAGCCCGGGCTGGATAGCTAACCTAAACCTCAAATTAAGACAGAGCACTCAAGGGATCAAGAGGAGATCAGAAAAATATTGCTTCTATATAGTGAAGCCATCCTCCTTTTTTGTACGTAGTATGTGAGGTCTTTATTTTCACTCCCAGTGTACGCTCCTGCGGTCCTTTGTAAGTGATTTCATTGCCCTGCTTTCCTGGACATCCGGACGTGCTTGCAAAAACTGTGATGATGTATATAAAAAAAAATATAATAAACAGAAAAAAATGTCTCTTTGCAACCAAAACATTGTGCAATTTAATGTCATATATTTAATAATACTGCCATTTATAAACTGTTTGAGTTTTTTTTTTCTTTTACCTGCTTACACTTCTGTTTTCTGGAATTAATCTGTGTGTAAAGGACTTAAAAGTAATGTGTACAATGAAGCATATTAAATGAGGAGGGGTAGTTTTCTGATGTTCCATCTGTGCTACTTGAAATATATGATTAAACTTTTCTTTTTATCATCACTCTTATTTTTGTTGGCATCCTTAATCAGAGAAAATTATATGCTTGCTGTAAACATCCAGACTTTTTAAGAGGACACCAGCATTTATTGTATTTGGTTTCGATTTGCAGGGATATAGACAGAAGAAACACTTTCAAGCACTGGGTACTGGAATCAAAATTCTTTCCGCAGCTGTATCTCTCCCCAGTTTTACATTTTAAAATATGCATAAGCAGGAAAAATACTGGCACTTATTTTTTTACTGGTCTACTTAAAGTCCCAGAGAATGAAGACTCAACATACATTTCTCTCAGAAATATGACAGATTATGTTTTTGTTGGTCTGCTGCATGTTTGTCTATCTTGAACAGTCTGACAGGCAATTATTTATAAAATCTGGGTTTGTCCAGTAAACCCATATAATAACCTTTCACTTCTCACAAGCTAGTGAGCTGAATTTAGAGTTAAACAAGGTAGGTTATGTCTCCCTATCTTGCACTAACTCAGTTTATTCTTATTTTAGGAAGTAATTGCTTTTTTTCTCATCTTCAGAGTTTTCTTTAACTCTGTATAAAACAAAGCTAAGACTACTAGGACTCATGCTGCTTACAGAGTGTGTCACAGCACCAAACTATGTGCTGCAACAGATGTATGTTTAAGATGGTATTACACATTTAATCTTAAACCTGTTGTTGTTGTTATATGTATAAAAATCAGGTTGGGATTCAATTAATGACTGCATACAAATAGATTTGTGCTTGTATAATTTCAATTTGCAAGTTTTGATTCGTAGCAAGTAGTAACTGAATGAGGTTGTGCTGATTATTTAACATGTTACTAGTTACCTGAAGAAAGGAAGCAAAGCCAATTTCAGTAGGAATAAGACCACATAATATTTAAAGAGTATGGGATTTTCTCACAGTTCAGTGTCTGCCTTGCTGTGTGGTTGCATTACCTAGGGATTTTTTTGGTTTCCTTAGTCCAGCAAATCCACAAAACAGGGATAATAATTCAGCTTGAAAATGGTCAGTGTGAGGGAGCCACTACACAGATTCCTAATTGGGCTTCATCTCATTTCCTGACCTGTCCTTCCTCAGGGTTTCTTCTGAGAAAATAAAACCCTTTAAAAGGCTCTTCCTTTCATCTGGAAATCAGGAGAAGCTGACAGTACTCCATATTTCTCTGGAGATATCTCCGGACCCTGCAGAACTTTGCCTCCCTGGGTTTTCAGAGTGCACATCTCTTTGTCAAGTGTAGATCTCACTGGAGTGGGGGAAAAAAAAATAAAGAAAAAAGAAAAAATGTTTTCTGGCACTTCTTGCATTTAGATGAACCTTACCGTTGTATTAATGTTCTGCCATCAGCCATGTGTAAATCTCATAAAATGTTTTATAGCTTCCCGTCCAGCTCATACGGAATGTTTCATAGTACATAAACACTTCTACTAATAATTTCAGAATAAATAGATAGTGACATTAGTCACAAGCCTAACCTCTAGCTGAAACTTGCTCAGTTATAGGATGGTTTTTTGGTTTTTTTTTTTTTTGCCTAAGTGAATCATCTTGTCCAATGTTAGGGTTTTTTATACCTCTACTATATATCTACACTGAGAAGCGGTGCAGCTAGGGGAGTGCAGCGGTGGCATGCATTAAATCCACAGCTTTATTCAGAGGGCACAGGGCCAGAGCAAAGCAATGGAGCCATCCCTGAAGGAATTGAATATAAATTTGATGGTTTAAATAAGGCCAGATGCCTTAAAAATTATTTGGAAAGCTGTATCTTTAATGTAGCGCTGAACTTTCTTTCTTTTTTTTTTTTTTTT
>WBNM01015072.1:47126-100304 GCA_013399055.1 Ramphastos sulfuratus | reverse complement strand
TTTTTTTTTTTTTTCCTGCTTAAGATAATGACATTGCCTTGACAAAATAATAAAAAATAGCTCTCCTCTATTGTGGGGAGACAAAAATCAGATACGTTGACTTCTATAAATCACTGAAATGCTGGCAACTGAAACAAACTTTTAGAAGGCAGATGACTGGAAGTTTGAAGGAAACTTTCGTATTTTACTGTTAAAAGCCTTTTAACTGTCTAGAGAGCACTCTGAGACACTATGTTAATAGCCATTCTCAGTAATCAAGCTCCACTATACTTATATACTCTTTGTCCTAAGCAATACAGATTAGTAGTGGAAGAGAGCTGGAAAATCAAGAAGTAAAATTATAATAATACATTTTCATTTTACATTTTCTAACTCTCTTCTATATTTGTGTTGATAATTCATCTTAATTCCCATCAGATAGAAAAATTGGCAAAAGAGTCTTACACCAGTATCTGGGTATTTCTGGACTAGTTTTTATCCAAATGTTTTGCAGATTTTCTTATTCATTTTGTGGATGTGATCTGTCAATCTTTGGTACTTGCATGACTTTGATTACTGAGTGCCTCACAATCTTCCATGTATTTATGCCTACGGCACTGCTTTGAAATAATAATGTGTTGTTATCTCCATTTTTTTCTGAGGCACAGAAAGGCTAAATTACTGGCCCCATGTTGGGAAAGCTGGGATGGTTCAGAAAACCTGGATTTTCCACATCCACACTTATGCTCTCAGTTCCAAGGCATTCCCTCTGTAGTGAAAATGATAGGTGTTTAGGAAAGCACATAACGCAGCCCCACAGGTTAGGAGATAAAGTGACAAAAGCATATCCAGCTAAATCTACAAGATAATTTTGGGGAGGAGGAATCACTCAGTTTGGATCCAATTCAGGACTCAACACTTTAAAACCTCCCAGCTGACATGTGCCACAGCCACTTAATGGCCTTGGTGCAGAAACGTGTTTCCACCAAAACAAAGACTGTAGGACAGTTTGTCTCCTCTACACACTGCTAGATTTCTGCATTAGAAATCACTACAAGCCTGCATAGTCCATTAAAAAATCCTACCTTAACAATGCCAGAATGTTCTTATCTTGATCTCCTCTCAACCAGCCTTTGCTTAGTGCATCAGAACTACAAGGAATAATAGGAGAATCAGAATTAAGATGCTCTCTTTTAAATGAGACAGCATCTGTGATGGATGTTCACAATGATAAATGCTAACTTTTAATAAATTAATTGAGTATGAATCTAATAAAGTGCAGATAAATTGTGGTGACTAATCTTCAGCCTATAACTAGACTTGGAAGAGAAGGTGTAAGATACACAAAGCCAAAGCAGGATTCAGGTAGTCAAGAGTCAATAAAGCAATTTGGCTCAAACCAGTTTTATTTAGCTCTCATTTCCATAAGTATTTAATTAATCTGCAAAATAACTTAAAAAAACCAACCAAACAAATCAAAAATGAAAACAAGCTATTGCATTTCTTGTACTGACATGATTTCTTCAGATTTGCAAATGAGATGGCAGCAATTGTGTGTCAAGTCTAGGTGAAAACAAATATGAAACATCGCTGCAGAAAGAGAAAAAAATGCTTTTATGGGAGTAAGACCACAGCTGAGCTTCTACCCCTGAACTCCCTTGCTCAGATCACTGTATTTACTGATCATCAGTACTGAAGTCTGCTGCACATACACTTATTTTGTTGTAGCTTCAAGTATATGATGGCAGAAAATTAATTGTGATCTGTCTAACGCTGTCCATGTTGCCTTGCCCTTACGTTACCGTTAAAAGAATTTGTATTCCTCTGTTTTGGAGTCTTATGAACATTTTGCTAATCCTGAATTTTCATTGTTCAGCAGACATTGATGCTTATTAAGAGGTGTTTTTAGCACCTGGAAAAAGATATCTTTGAAAGTTTCTTCATTAAGGGTGCTGTACTTATTTATCTTCCCCGTTATAGGGGTAAAATTGATACATAGCTTCTGTAGGGCTTGAACTTATACTACAAACAATTGAGTTCAATCCTAAGGTCTCCCTCAGACTTACATGCAAGCCACTTGTGTCCTCACTGTGCAAATTAAACACAAGCCCAAGAGGAAAAGCCATGACAGATTCCTGCATTGGAAGATCAAGAACTGCAACAATTAATATACCAAGGTAAGATAAAATAAAATAATCTTCTTTATGAATGGACTCAGCTACATGGTACTGGAGAAAATATTTGGATTTTCCTATTTGACAGTTACTTAATGATTATTTCCACACTTTGATGATCAGAACTTTGCTTCATATATTTGGTAGTGAAGCCATTTAGAAGTTATTTCTTGTATGTGATCAGGTTTCAGAATCTGTACAGTTGTAAACAGTTCTCTGTCTTTCTGCAGCTGCTGTTTTTAACTAGTGGGTTAAGAACCTTTCATGTTCCAAAGGCAGAGTCTGAGTTGATTACTCTTATTTACAGTTTCCAAATAGGTGTAGTCATGTAAACTAGACCACATTTATCTGCTTGTGTGTCCAGAAGAGAATGCGTGAATATTGTCCCTGCAACAAAACCATCCAAGATATGGCCAAATCTCCATCCACACGAGAGTTAATGGAAGCAGTATGAAAATTATCCCACCAGGAGTCTGGAGTTTAAATATCTGATAGTGTCTGTGCTCAAAATCCTGTTAAACTTCTTTGGACTCTATGAAGCAGAGGATTATATTCTCACTTCTGAATGGGCCTTATGTAGGAAGTTGTTGCCCTGGGATCAAATGTATGCCACTGTCAAAATAAAACAGAAGTAAAGGTTTAGCTACAGATTGTGATAGATTTGGCCATGCTTTCAGATTATAATTTTCCCAGTGTTATGGTAGTGAAGATAAAATTTGGTATAAGCAGCCAAACTTTTGAATTTTTGGCCAGAGTCCAAACTTTCCCAGTTTTTGCCGTGACTAGATTTTATGTGTGTTTTTTATGGTGTTGAAGTTGGGCGTGTAGATGATGCTGGACTCATTTTTATTTTGTTGAGGCTTGTTTTATTTGCACTTTGGTATGTATTTGTGGTGAACAGTCTGAAAGGATTTTGCATCTTAGTTGGTTTCTTTGGTGGTCCTAGAGGCAGGGCAAAATTAATGCAGCACTTAAAGGCCTGTAATTAAATCTTTATTCATAGGTGAGCAGGAAAAGTGTATAGAATTTAATTTTTATATGCATATATATTAAATAAATATGAATATATATATTAATATTTTTTAGGAGAACTGAATTAAAAAAAAAAAAAAAAAGTTCTGCTTTTACATATCCAAAAGCAAACTTTATCCTGTTTTGAAACCTCCCTCTTTCTGCAGTGGAAGCAGATTATCCTTGTAAAGGCAAACATTTTCATTTTGTGGGAGAAATTTGGTTTTAAAGGTTGGTTTCTTTGCCGTCTGCATTACTCATTTTAATCCTGCAGCAAGTTTAATGTCACACCGTCAATCTTCAAGAGATTGTGAAGCCTTGTGAAGGTTTAGAAAAATCATCTCTGACCTCCTGTGTGAAAAAGGTGCTTTCCAATCTGCAACGGTGAGGTGGGTTTTGCTGTTTGCTTCATAGGGTTTTTTTTTTTAAAGTCAAATAGAATATTGTTTGAGAGGGAGAGATCTCAAAGGTCTGGGAATAATTCCTAATTTATGCACAGAAGGGTAGAGCACATATTTTTGCAGCACTTGAATGCTGAAGGGAGTTGTCACATCTGGACACTGCAGAGACTGCTCCCTTCAATTGTGCCTAAAATTTCCCTGTGTTCTATAACGCATGAGTTGTGCTCTTGGTTACCATTTCCTTCCTTCAGACTCCCAAAGGTAAGTGGATTGTGCCCTCTGGGGGCTCTCTACTGTTGTAACGTACATTTAAAGACGGTGCTCACGCAAGCTTGCTTGTTTGCTTTCTCTCTTTATCTCTCTCTCTCTCTCCCCCTCTTTTTCTTTCTTGTTCATTCTTTCTTGCTTGCTTTTTTTCTTTTTCTCTCTTTCATGTTCTATTTCTTGCCTTCTCTTTTTTTCTGTTTCTCCCCTTAGTGTAAAATATCACACTGATTTTTTCCCCCCCTCTTCCTTGTGTCTTATGAACAAAGAAATTTATGGGCTTTTTAAGTCAGGAAGTCTAGCTTTCCCTGACATTTTATTGCTTTAAATGTTTGAAACATTTCAATCCCAGACAATAAATATTATATGATTATTGTTTTCATATGGATAGGCTATTTCCCCCTGTTTTTCCTATCCAAATTTTTACTAGCAAGTGACACCCCAAAATTTATGGATACTGAAAATATTATTATTCAACTTGGCTGGGAAGGTCAGAGGTAGTCCTTCAATCTGCTTGCCATATAGATGGGGGTAGAAAGGTAAAATCATCTAGTATGTTTTGAATCCTGTAGTGATACAAACTTAGATCAGAAAACAAAATATCTTGTTTTATATTTCAAAAAACTGCTCACATTATAGGTCAAGCCTTGTTTTTACTGAATTAAATGGTATCTCTTGAGGCTGAAGTGGGAACAGAAGCAGTGAACCCTGACTGAGAGTTTCCCAACTGGTAGCTTGCAGGTGCAGAGCTTAGAATTTTAATTTGGTGGGATGTGTTATAATCTTTTGAAACTCCAAGTGTAGGTTTTCTTCTCACCCAAGTCAGTATCTTGCTGCTCTTGTGGTAGAAAATTCCCTGTCAAGTGGTAACCATGAAAGCAAATCTGAGGTTATACTTTTCAACATTATTCATTGGGAGAAGGCAGCTGGCTCCTTGCCGTGTGTATGGATCATCAGTTCTGCAGTACAAGCCATGGACAGTGAATCTATCTTGCAGTCACAGGTTTGATTTGTCAACCAGCAGACAAGACAATACATGAGATCTCTGGTCAAGTAGCTTAGCTTTTAAGAGTACAAGAGCCACAGGTTCAGAAGCACTAGAAGACAAACTGTCAAGTTGCAGAGACAGTAAACATATACATAGGTCTTTGGAAGTTTATTGTCAGAAATGCGTCAGACCTCTCTCAGGCTGGATAATGAATTGTAGTTGGGATAAGAAAGAGGACAAAAACCTGTCAAATCTTTTGACTTCAAAATGCTATTGAGCTGGTGAATATTTTTCTCCTTGACTTCCGTAGACAAAGGGAACCAGAATCTAAATCCATTGAAAAAGAAACACCAGTAAGTACTTGTTTAAAGTTGTTGGGTTTTGTTTTTTTTTTTTTAAAGTGTTGTTGTGTCTTTGCCCTCTCTCCTGTCTCATGCTCTTCTGGGAATGTTGAAAATAACATTCAGTTCTGTGCTGCCTTTGTCTGTCCTTTTCCATGTGGTAAACATGGACTTTTCCTTCCCTGTTTCTTACAGACCTTCAGCCAGCTCAGCTTTTCCTGTTTATGTCCTTGTCAAAGAGGTCACTGATGATATCACTCCAAGTCTACAAGTTCATTTTCCTAGGTTTTCCTAGCTACCTGCTGCTGCATTTGGTATTGTATTTATCTTACATCAGATCAAGTCTGGCACATCTGATTTTTTTTTTTAATTATTATTTTATATTTTAAGGAAAGCAGATGCTTATTCCTCCTGCTTTGAACACATGCTAAAAGTGAAGGCACTAAAATGGCTTTCTGGGCACCCAACCAGACTTTTCAGTGCCTCAACTCACTATAGCTGTATCATGGGAATGAATTCATCTTTTAAAAATAGCAGTGATAATAATGACAATGAGAAGCCAATAGGCCCCAAAATTCAAATGAAAGATGATAATATGGAAGCTGCAGTAGCTCAGTGACTGAAATGCTGACTACCACAGCTTTGCAATGCCTGGTTTCTTCTTCTTGCATAGATTGGAGGTGAATGCAGTAGAGCAGCTGCTTCACCAAGTGCTGTGTTTATTTCTTCTGATTTGAAAACCTCAAATATTTTAGTGACCTGGGAAGATACTGCATCCTAATAGAGGCAGTTACTGTTTCAGAGTTCCCTCTGGTGTTTGAAACAATTTGTATAATCTACACAATAGAAAGGAAAAAAAATAGTGTGATCTCATGTAAACCGTCCATATTTATCAAAACCATGAGATTTAATCTCCTCAAATGTGTAATTTGTTGTTGAACAATAAAGGAACCATACGTAAGGTAATATTTGAGTTTTCTTGACTGATGATACTCATTAAACTACAACAATCTCCTCATGAAAGTATCCGTTTCATGGCTGAAAACAGAATTTCAGGTTTTCGTTTAAGAAAGGAAGGTACTGATTTCAAAACACTACTTGGATCTGTTCATAACCAATTTACTGTGGTCTGTCTTGTGCCATTGTCAACTTGGAAGGATAACTCTGAAAGGAAATAATTCATTTTTCTCAGTGAAGTACTAGAAAACATTTCTTTCTCCTTGAACCTCACTTGGATCCATTTGCAAGGACCAAGGACAGCATCTGTCACCCTTCTGTGTAATCAGAGCACACTCTTAAAGGAAGACTATAAATGGAAATGTTTTCTTGAATTGGAGTCTACATGAAGAAGTAAAGCCTTATGGACATGGGTAGCAGGTTGAAGGAGGTGATTCTCCCCTTCTACTCCTCCCTGGTGAGACCTCACCTGTGGTACTGTGCCCAGTTCTGGAGTCCACAGGAAAGACATGGACCTGTATGAGTGGATCCAGAAGAGGCCATGAAAAAGCTCAGACCATTGGAATGCCTCTGCTGTGATGAAAGGCTGAGAGAGTTCGAGTTGTTCAGCCCAGAGAAGAGAAGGATCTAGGAAGATCTTACTGTGGCCTTTCAGTTCTTAAAGGGCGCCTAAAAGAAAGATGAGGACAATCTTTGTAGCATGGCCCAGCATGACAGGACAAGGTATGACATTTTGAAACTAAGAAAGGAGGAGATTTAGGCTAGATATAAAGAAGAGATTTTCGACAATGAAGGTAGTCAAACATCTGCACGGAAACCTCAGAGAGTTGGTAGATGCCCCATCTCTGGAAACATTCTAGAACAGGTTGGATGTGGATTCTGAACAACCTGATGTCTCTGCCGACTGGAGGTGAGTTGGACTAAATGACCTTTAACAGTCCTTTCCATCCCAAACCCTTCTGTGATTCTATGGAAGGAAAACAAGTTAACTGTTGTGTAACACTGAAGGTAGTCAGCTGCACCAGTGGAGAGCGGTAATCCACAACCATCAGTGAGTTTTGGTAGCTAGAGCTAATACCCTTACTCTTGGGTCCTTTGCCGTTTTATTACTGCTCTGTAACAGGATGTGCAACTGCTATGCATTAATATGTTATTACAGATTGGCTAGTGTAAACTCCAGGTGTTGAGAATATGATTTATTCTATTAGTATAAAAAGGTGTTTTCTATGGTCATATTAAAAATTACACTAACTGCTGGGCTTGCCACTGCACTGTGTGTGGCACATGCCATTTTAAACCTGTCATTTCCTCTAATTTAAGGATATGTCCTCAGAAGATCATTAATTTGGGGTGGAGTTGGGGATCATAGTGCAGCTGTGGCCTTTTAACCTCCACCTGGCCATTAATGCCTGCAAAGCATCTTCCCCAAAGGTGTCTACTGCTACTACCATGTAGTCACTGAAGCAGAGGCCAAAGAAATTACATTTTTGTATGTATTTTATATTCAAATATACTTTACATTGCATTTTTTATTTAGAATTAATTTTACCAATTACATGATGTACAAGTCCGGGAACTGTTAGGGCTGTGTTTGAGTGAATTCATTATTTGGTGGACTGCACATTCATATAGCTACGTGAGAGCCCACAACGTTCCCCTGGGTTATCCCAAAGCAGTACATGTCCCTGCAAGCATGAACCCTGAGTACTGTTGGCATGGCCTTGAACTCCTCCCGACTCTGCTCCCCTCTGCCAGTGCAAGATTCAGGAGTCCTGGTTACATCTTACCCTGAGCAGCTGGAGATTCAGTCTCTATGGCTTATGTGAAGGCAGTGGAGTGACTTCAGTCTGTCCCAGATGACTCCTAAAACCCCAAGATTATCATGTAATGCCCTTGCTGGGAACCCTCAAGCCTCTGTGCTGCCTCCCCTCCACATGTTTCTTTGGGGGATGTTAATGATTTTTCTTTCCCACTCTCAAAAGCTGTTAACTTTGCTGGACTTTACACTCAGCCTCAGTAAGCCAAAGACTCAGCTTACTTTCTGAATGCAGTGAAACAAATGTGAAAATCACATCCACTCTGCCAAACACTGAAAGCAGAGAGGCTGGGTCAGGAATGTGACATCAGCCGCAGTGTGAGGTGCAATATCTGGCACCATGCTTCCTAGTTTTCCAGTTCTTTGTGCCTTTTGTCCACACAACTTTGTCCTAAGTCCTTGCTCCAGAACTGGTTTGGGATTTCCCATCTGCTCTTTCAGTAGCATTGCAAAACCACAGTATCTACTAGAAAAGCCTGGATCTTGCCTGGTGTAAAATCAGCTCATATTTTTTACGCATCTTGAGCATGCATTATCTCTGCATGCTGCACTGAGCTGCAAGTTGCCTATATCCAATGCACAAAGCCTCACCCAGAAGCACACCAAGCTTTAGGACCTCATTCAAATGCACACAGAAAGCCTGCAGGAGAACTGCCTGTCTTAAACAGGGTCCCTTATATCTCTTTTTCCTGGCAAAGGTTTATCTAGCTTGTGTTTAAAGACCCCAAGGATAGAGATTTCAGTCTTGAATCTAGTGATGTTCTTGATTCTCTTTTTTTTTTTTTTTTCCTATCTGGTTTAAAATTTTCTTTGCAGTAAAGACATTTCTTATCCTATCAATGAAGACAGATTTTACCAGTGCACTTCCTAACAGCCTGCTCTGTACTTACAGGCAGTTATATCCCAAGACCCTCTCTTTTGGCTAATAAGTGTAACTTGATCAATCTGTCCTTGCAGGTTGTGTTTTCCGTATTTCCAGCACCACTTTCTGTCTTGACAATGAGCCATTGATAACTGCTCTCTGGGAGCATATATCTACAGCCTTGTCCCCACTCTCCAGCAGTTTTATCTAGACCATGTTTCCCTCACCTGATTAGGAAAGTGAATATGAGACAGTGTCAGAAGCCTGCAAGTGCCAATGATGAATCTATTGCTTTTTCCTTCACCATAGGGCTTGTCACCTGTCACAGAGATCCCACAACAAGAGTTCAAATGGCCACCAAAAATCATATTTTCATACTCAAGAGTAGACAAAGGATTAGTCAGAAGTGGGGATTATGCAACCTGTAGATGAACTGGGCAACAGAAGGTCTGAGGTACCAGAGTCCTCCTGGGGGGCACCCTGCCCTGCAGCCAGACAGGCAGCACAAGCAAGAGGCAGATAGCATGTCTCAAAAATCCTCTGCTCTCACCAAGTACTGTCTTCACACTGATACCGATGGCCCTGTGACAGATCACTGAATGCTGACAGGCAGCAGCTGCCATGTCTGCTCTTCTAATTTACAGTGTGAATGTTGTCATCATGCTGATAATCAGATATTTTCCCCTGACTTCACTCAGCAGGTGAGCTGAAATGCATAACCATTACAGTAAAGTTAAATTAATTTCTAGTGGTTATCTAGTGGCTTCTTTAATTGTTACTACCTGCATAGAGAAAGCCAGAGTGCTCTCATCAGTGTGAACCTCCTACTGATCTGGATTAAAAATCTTCTTCATTCTTTATTCTCCAGATTTTAATTTCCTGAATCCTAGACCTTACAAGGCCATGAAATAAAAGGAGCTTCATCCCTGGGAGCATGCATGAGAATGGGACTCAACGACTCCTGGATTTAATTTCCAGCTTCCTCTCCAAGTTCATCAGGGTTCCCATCACCTCTAAATGCTTCAGTGACCACATCTGAAAAAATAATATTTTTCTAGGTTCAGCCCTAGCTCTCAGTGCATCTTTCAAAAGAATAAACCATCATCCTGATTTTATAGATGGAGAAACTTAGGCTCAGCAAAGGGGAACTACCATTCGCTCCTCGCAAGGCACCATGCCCTTGAGTGTCACAGCTCTCTGCACAGGAGCTTGTCCACTGGACCAGACAAGTGCTGGAGTGGAAATAAATATTCCTCCTGATGACTGTGGTCTCTGTGGTCGGGGCTGAGGGTCGAAATGTGCACACAAGGCCTGCACACAGAAACCACAGAATCCCCCACAGCTCCACTGCACTTTATTAAAAGTCAGTGCTTCTGTGAAAAATGGGTTTTATAAGAGTTAGGTGCCTTAATTATAAAGTCATGTGTGTTTGAATGACTTCTTCCCTGCTAACTGTTTGTGACAGCCTACAAATGTGAAAAGTATTACCAAGCCTATTTTTCACATGGCTATGGAGAGGTTGTAGTTGTGGAAAACCAAATCCTATAGTATTCTAATTAGAAAGACCAGTGAGTCTTTAAATATGTTTAGCATTGTTTGAGTTTAGCAGCAATGCTGATGCTCTTCATAAGAATGGACATACAGGAGTCTTAGGATAGCAATCATGTCTTAAATAAGCAATAAACATAAGTGATCTACAGGGCAGATTCTTCATTTGGAAGTGGATGGAGGTAAAGAAATCATTTCAGAGGGGTAATGACACATGTCAGACCTGTGCAGGTTTTATATGCATTTTCTGCAGAGCTGTAACCTCTCAGAATTTATTTAATCCTCATTCCTTATTAGACTAACTGACATCTAATGGCATGAGGTCCAATACTTTGTAGAGCTGAATTCTTAATACTGCTTCTCAGTGGTAGACTCTCAAGGTTTGAAGCATCTTTATCAACAATTCTTGGCCACAGGCTTTGCAGGGGAATAGGAAAACACACAAGATCTCATGTGATTATAGAGACTTTCATTCTGGCATTAAGTATTTATCCTCAGATAAATAATTTTAGTGCTAGATGACGGTCCGAAATGCACAACTTTTTTTTTGTCAGCTATGTCTTATCTTCATTTCTCCACCACTGAATTTTGTCAGTTTCAAGTGATAAATGAGTTATCTCCCCATGTGGTAGTTTGAAGGGTCCTAGGTCTCCCATAACAAAACCATAGGGATGGAGGCCCATCCCAAGGCCTGTAATTATGTTGCTTCTTTATCATTTCTTAAATAAAAGAGTATATTTTTCCAGTCCAAAGTAGATTTCCCAGATTTAAGTTAATTATCAGAAATCTGTGAAGTCTTCTCATTTCATCAGTGCCTTTAGAAAAAAGTATGTAGCTTTCCAAAAGCACTTTCACTTATACCATAGACAATGGTAAAATCCCTTCCTTAGAGGTACTGAATATGTGTATAGTCAAGGGTTGATTTGCATACACCTTGGCCATCACTTGGCCTCAGGAGTCTCACTGGCTTTGTAGGCAATGGTAAGAAAGGATAGGGTCATCTTTGGAGGCCACAAGATGAAGCACAGCCACGTTAACACTATTAACTTCTCAATCTATCAAGCAGCAGGGAGGTACCTAAATTGCCTGTTAGAAACAGGCTCTAGACAGACCAATTTCCAAATCGTGAGGCATACCACGTGTGTTTCTTTTCCAGTATGTACTGTGGATGAGACAGAAAAAAAAATGTGCTGTGTAGATGAAGCACTGGCCAAAATAGCTCTTGACTGACTTAGAAAATTAGCCTGTGATTATAAGGTTGTGTTTACCACTGAGGGAACCAAATTCGGGCTGGTTGTGGCTCTTCACTGGAGGTGTCACTCTCTAGAATGACTCCTTAAATCTGAGAAACCAGCCTGGAAATCTTAAATCTGACTTCATCATCCCTTATGCAGGCTATGAAGTTACACTAAGGAGACACAACTGCCTTTCTCACAGCACTCCCTATATTCAAACACATCACAGTAGAAACTTGGAGATAAAACAAAATAATTTGGCATAAACAATTAACAGTGCATTGGAGAGAGTGTGGCTGGTTACAGAAACCAGCAAGGGTTTGACAACCACTGCCTCATTATTTACACTTCCTTACCAATTTGCTTGCCACAATCTGCATCTCTAAGAATGAAATACTTTAGTTCTGTCCCTGGTATATCTTCTGGCCAACAAAGTTAATAATATGATACTGAGATCTTTTTGTCAATCTGTGTCACATTTTTTACGATACTGTCACGAGGCACAGGTCTAGATAGACATGAGAGAGGACCACTGTCCTACACAGGCAAGTCAAGTGAAGAGTGGAAGAGGAACAGGAGGTAAATTGTGTGGTTTCAGGAAGAAAAGATGTCGGTACCAGGTTGAGATGGACACGGAGTCACGTTTCCTGACTTGTTGCATTCTGTGCTACTGTGTCTTGAATGATGTAATACTCCCTGTGGCTCTTTCTGAAAATATTTTCGTAAGCTTTGTGTGATGAACACTCTGCTAAGGAATTGCTTAATACTATGATCCCGTGAGGGCTTGGAGCTTTAATATTTTTATTCCAGTCTAGCTGGATTAATTTCCTCAAATTCATATCACACCGAATCAGCTATTACTGGTTTATTCTCCATTACACCAATGGCAGCTACTACCTAGGAAAATATCAGAAGAGTTTGTTTTACTACCTTTAGCTAATAGTTGTATACTGATCCCTGTGTAAGATGATTCTGTTGCAAAAGCACGGGGGGTTTGTGCTGAGCAAGTTCACACACACCTGTGTTTCCTCAAGAGATCTTGGAAACTTTGGTTGTCCTACATTGCTCAGGTTTGGTCACAACATGAACTTTCTAATTTTTGGCTATTTTTGATTTCTTACTCTAGCCTATAGGAGTTCATCTGAGGCTATAGGTGAATTTTCAGTGCAGAATTAATCCCACCCAGCATTAACACTTCAGTTCCTTGTCAAAGACCCTCCCCCTACTCGAGAGAAATAGATGCTTTAAAGTGATGAATCTGACCTATTGTCTGCTTTAAGACTGGATTAATTGTACCCTAAAGACAGCTATTTCTTTGAAATGTGTACAAAAGGAGAGTAAATGTAGTTGTCAACATTGCTGTTATCTGCACTTGATCAAACGAATGCTGTCCTCCATGCCATATTTAAACTTATTTATCATGGGATGCCTGGATGTCTAGAATCTCTTCAGTCAGATCAAATAAGCAGACATTTTTAGGGTGGAATCCACCCTACATTAGGGTAAATAACTGAAATAGCTTGGCTGAACTGCTATCGACTACAGGAGAGAGGCCAGAATTACTATAATTTAATTCTGCAGTTGATATATACACCTATAAAGTCACAGGAGACTAAATCCCTCTGAGATCAGTGGACTTTAAGCGTGTTGTATAATGTTGTCTGTTTGCATGTAAATATTGATTCAGGAGTCTACCTGAGCACTAGAAAATCTGGGCTTTCAATCGTAGGTTTTTCTCCTTCCTTGCCTAGTCTGCTTTTGGTATGAATGCTAACATTTTGTAAAAGAAAAAAGTCTGAGAAAATAAAATTCTCATTCCCCTACTTGTAAGTTTTGTTTCACAGGGCCAGTACTTGTGAAGGAGGTCTGAAGTCAGTATGTTACCAAACAGGATTAAGTTGCAAACTTTTATAATGTACTGATTTTTTTCATCCAGAGGCATTATCATCATAGTCATAAGAAGAATGAAGAATAGGAGGAATGAAGAGTAGGGAGAAGAGTAAATGTTTGGTGTTAACCAAGGGTCATCAACAGATTGATTCCTCCCTTCTAGATGCCCAGGTTTGAGAAGAAGAAACTGTGGATAATTCTACCCTGTAATATGGGGTAGAACATGCAGACTGCAATTACATCCAGTTGTATACATAGGACAAACCTGTGGTACCTTTCTTTCTAGCAGACTGTGACAGCCATTCTTAGTAGCAGGGAATGGACACTGTCATTCCTGTTACACCCCTTGTGATGAACCCATTATGATCTGGTCTGGGGAGGTGTAGCAATCCCAGGCATTTGGATCTGTCATGATGAAAAACAGTTAAACAAACAAACAAAACCCAAACAAACACCACAGTGTAGGCCAAGATTTGAGTGCACTTGAGACAGTTTATGGTTATGGATAAACAGTGCAAAATGGAGTGATTTCAACCTGAAACCGGGCAAAACACATTGGCTTTGGATGGCTTTGCTATGAGTGATGATTAGGAGGAAAGCGAAACTCAGATAGCCCACACAAACCAAAGCAAAAGAAGTTATCTGCGTGACTGCCTGCAAACTGAACCTGCACAGTTGGCTGAGTTGCTTCATGCCTCACCTCCCTGCAGCTTGGGCGTTCAGAGTTCTATAGGGGCCAGTGATGCTGAAAAAGCATTTGGCCCTTTTCCTGATTGTGCGTAGGAGTTTCCCCAATTTGACATTTCATTGAATAGGATAAGAGAATACAACCAAATTCTCCAGACATAAGGTAGCTTTTTGAGTTTTGTTTTCTTCTATCCACGTTTCTTCTTCTCCTTACACTGCTGCTGTGATCCTTGTAAGATTTGAGAGCTTCATACTGGCCTCAGACAGTCACATAGCCATAAACTGCAGAAATGCTCACAGTCTCTTGGCATTGATGGTGCCAGCACAAGACAAAGACATTTGTGTCTAAACTTTCACACAAATCTCCTCCACAGAACTCAGACATAAAACTGCTGCAGGCTGATGCTAATTTAAGAAATCCTTATATTCCACAAAATAACAAATCAAAAGTCTTTTAACAATGCTAAGCCTCACGCAGCATACTGCTTCTCCTAATATTTCTGGATTTGTCCACAGATCCATGCATAAATTTGGAAATCTTTCTCATTATTCAAATTCTCCATGTGCTTTTCTTTTGTTTGCAGTATCTAATTAGCAAACATTAGCTAAGATACATAATTGTCAGATAATCAGATTCATTAAAAACAATGTTTAATTGCTGTTTCCAGCCTCAGGAAATCAAGTGAAGACACAATATGGATACATTTCTTATGGATACTGCATGAAAATTTGGATATAATTATGATGACTACAGCTGATGGAAAAATTCACCACAAATTATTTATTCAGGTGTAACCTTTTTTCCTGCTAAGGGAATAGCTCTAAGCTAAGCGTAGTTTCCTACGCGGTACTTGCTCGGACAAATATCGTTATGAACATTGTTGTTTGGCTTATTCGTGAATAACAACATTTGAGACTTGTTGGTCAAGCCAGCCACATGCTGCTGTTCCTGCCCTCTTCATTGAAATAGTGCTCCGATCGTTTCCATCAAAGATCCATGTGCATACATTTAAAATTCTATGCCTCTTGACACTCATCCATTCAGCCCTGAAATGTTCTGTCCTGGCCCATTTAGATCTATGAAGTTCAATCACAGGAATACCTAGATGGAAGCTGAACCAAATTAATTAAGAAGTAAATTGTAGCAAACATTGACTTAATGGATGAAAGTCAGTAACTTATATATATGTGGAATATGTATATGTGCCTAGATGGAAGCTGAACCAAATTAATTAAGAAGTAAATTGTAGTGAACATTCACTTAATGAATGAAAGGTGATGATTTACAAGGTCTTGCAATGACAGGACTAGGGGCAATGGGTTTAAACTGGCAGAGGGAAGATTTAGACTAGATGTCAGGAGGAAGTTCTTTACAGTGAGGGTGGTGAGGTACTGAAACAGGTTGCCCAGGGAGGTTGTGGCTGCTCCCTCCCTGGAGGTGTTCAAGGCCAGGTTGGATGAGGCCTTGAGTGACCTGTGCTAGTGGGAGGTGTCCCTGCCTATGGCAGGGGGTTGGGACTAGATGATCCTTGAGGTCCCTTCCAATCTTACCATTCTATGATTCTATGATTCTATGAAAGTCAGTAACTTTTATATATCTATATCTATATCTATCTATATGTATATGTATATATATATGGAAGCTGTCATACCCCATACTTGTCATTAAACCAAAATACACAATGCCAACTTAGTCACTGATGTTCAAATTTTACTCCTTACTTCAAAAAGTAAGGTGAAGTCTTACTTCATTTTGTGATGGTCATAATGTTACTTTTCTCGTGGAGCATATTCTCATGTTACACAATCATACCAGGTGAATTCTAATAGTGATCTTCCTCACAAGGGAGGAGTAACAGTGCTGCAGCCACTTAAACTGTGAAATTTCAAGTCTGATATCATCCATCATCAGTGTATTACAATACATACTACAGATGGGGCCGGTTGCCTAATATTGAAGTTATGTGACACTTCCCATTACAGGACTCTGTTTTCAGTTGCTCAGAGTTTTGCCAAGCTTTAACCATTTGGATTTAAATTCTTCATGCTGAGTGTCTGCCTCAGGCTGAATCATTTTAGAAAATGTCAGCCAAAATCAGAAAAATGCATAGAATTTCTGACAAACTTTATGTGACCTACACTTTTGCTCCTTGTACTTTGCAGGAAGGCCTTGACATCTGGCAAACAGACTGACTTTTGATTCAAGGATAAAAATGCCCTAAAAGTCCATATGAAAACTTGTGGAATCCCAAACTTTCTAAAGTCTCCAACCTTTTGGCAAGCTGTAAGGTGCAAGGATCAGGCAAGGCTTTGATTTTATTGACAATGAATGTGCTTTTGCCATGGCTCTCATGGGGTCCAAAATGTTCATTATCATCACTGAAAACCAAAAGAAAACTCTAACTCCTTCAGTCACTGTCAGGTCTGTATGTACCTCATATCAGCTCTGCTTTATCCATCATTGTTCTCTTTTAATCCATATGGCTAAAGAGAAACATTTTTTTGTGTTTCTACTATTATTCATTTGAGGTCACCCATGTCTCCCTCCCAGTTCTCATTTTATTCCTGCATTGCTTGATTACCAATCTACAACAACTGACACGACACTCTGTTGCTTGTAAGCAGTCTATTCACTCCTAATAGTCAAGGATGATGATCTAATTTCAGTCCTGACAATGCAATTAAGTTTTCAGTCCTGAAAATCCAAATCAGTGTAGCAAAATTCACTCACAGGACCTCTGTATTAGTTAGCATAGCACTTCCTAAAATATATAAAGTACCATTTACTTTAATTGTCCTTAAGGCACTTGAAGTAAATATGGAATGAAGAAAACATAATAGGGATAAACCACTTAAGTGTCCTTATAAATGGTATTCTGCTTAGGGAACAAGATGTCATCCGCAAATATGCATATGTCATATGATTTTCCAGATCATGCATCACACTTCTACATGAAGTTCATTATACAACTCAGCCCTTTCATGTAAATCTCTGAGCTGGACAAATTGCAAGTGAAGGAAGTAAAAGACTCCTAGCAATCTGTTTGAAAGGGTTGATTACAGCTGAGATTCCTCCTCTATGAGAAAATCATCCCTTGGCCGATGCACGGCTGCGTCTTGAATCAGCAAGCACGGTCTTTATGTAAATCTCAGTATTCTGCTGCTGCTTCTGCTGCAAAAGCCATTCTCACTGGGACACAGAAGGAAATCCAGTGAGGCAAGGTAACAGAGATGGAAGGCTGCTAATGGCAAGATTAGGTCTCTTGGTTGTCAGACTTGTCTCTCTTGAGCACATGTTTATGCTTTAAGTTAAATAATACAGTGTGCTTACATATGTGAATATATCTATCTATCTATGAATATATATATACACACACTGCATATTTATCTTAATGTGTGAATGGTATGATGCTGCTCTTTGTAAGAAAGTTGCAACAGAAACTAGTTTCACATTTATATATATTACATTTCATTTCATTACATTTATATTACAATGTAAAAGATTTCTCCCTTTCCCCAGATAACACAATCTTAACATTCGTGTACTCATGTACAATTAGCCCATAGATACTCAAGATCTTGAAGAGCAAGCTGATTTGGATGTTACTAGAATTTTCTTACCTTGCAGGTGGTTTCTGTGACTTCTAGCTCTCTTTTAATTGAAATGAATGCTTGATGGCTGAACTCAAGTCCTGTTTAGGGAATCAGTGAGTCAGAGTTCTCCACACTCCAGGTGTCCTTGTCCTTTTTTTCCATGGAAACATTTTTATATGTCACTGCACTTAAAAAACAAAAGAACAAGAGGAAAATAACACAAAAAAATTTTAAAAAATTCACAAACAAACCAGCCCCACAACAATCTATTGCCTATTCTACTTTACCAAGTCTTATTCTCCTGTACTTTGCAAACCCTACTATTACTTGAAGTAACCTGTGCTTACTGCCACACAGCTGCTTTTGGAGACCAGGTGTCTCAATCTATCTCTGTCTACCGGGAGTGAGAGTTTATTTACTGATATGTTCCTGATAACATTGGAACAGAAATAGATTTGTGTATTTATTTTCTACAAGTCTTTGCAGAGCTCTTCGGAGATACTTTATGGTCCTTGAACATAATGGCAAGGGAGGGGAAGGAGTTGATCTTGCCTCATTATTGTCTGCCCACTTCTTTTTATCTACCTTGATAGGAAGAGAGGACATTAAATGATGAGTTCATGCCTCCCACTATGAAGCCTTTACCTGATATATGCCCTGTCTGGTGGGTATTTGTGGAAGCAATGCACATCAGCAGGGTTTTCAAGACCACAGCCCTGAGAGGAAATGGGTGAGTTTAGATGTCCTGAATGTATTGTATATTCTTGGATAACATCATGAATACTGACATAAGAAGCCAGGCTGAAATAGTTGTGTTCTCTGATCTAATCCATATCAATTTCAAATTCCCAAACCAATTTAACGTAACTTTTCTCTCTGCACTTTTTTCTGTGTAAACCTTTCAGAAGAGATTTTATAAACCAAACTACTATACACTTTTCAGATGCATCACAGGAAAGCAGGAGATGTTTAGTGCAAATTATAAAGTTTGGCTAGGATGGAGATAGTTTGTCTAATTCAGCTTTTTGTGTCCTCTCCATTGGAAGATAAGAACTGTCTCTCACACTTTCTTCCTCCCTGTAGTAGGATGTGGGCTAGGAGGAGATGAACCACATAAAACCTGAGCATATTCATAGTAGCCATGTTGTGAAAAATCAGGCTAAACTGTTTCAGCTCTTACAGTTTCTATATGTATGTGTTTTGTGAATTAAAAACTTAAGAGAAAAATCTCTAAAATCACTATCTCTCCTTGTCTCAAGACAAAACTGGCTGAAATTAAAATGAAAACATGATGTATTTCAGCATGGCTTAAAAACAGATGTGTACTTTAAATGTTTGTAAGTCTCAGTTACTTGCTTGTTTTCAGGATGTGGTCCTCTATCTCACCCACAGCCTATACTGTTTTACCCAGTCCAAAGCTGCATCAAATTATATGAAATGTGTTGCTGGAAAAGCCCTGTTTTATCCCAAATGCTATTTTGTTCATAAGCAAGTTCGTTGGTTTTGTTTCTGCTTGTTGCTATGTGCAGCTGTCAATGTGTATTCTTGGGTGAACAGGGAGGGCTGAAAGCGAAAGAGAAATTCTTCCCATGCATTCTGCAACACAGAACTAAATTAAAACTTGCTTGCAAAATATGCAAGAAGCATCTAACTCATTGTGCTGTTTTGAGGCTAATTGGAATATTTTAACAGAGAAAATTATAGGCTGTGAAAAGGAAACAATGGTGATGTCTACTTCACTCATAGGCTTGCTGTGATGTTTAAGAAAGGAAATCAAAACAAAGATAAGCCTCTTGGGCTGTCTAGCAGCTTCTGGCTTCTCCTCTCTGCCGATTGATTTCACTAACCACTTTTTCTTCTAACCCCCCCTGATCCTCCAAAATTCACCTTATGTGTAAGGCAAACCTTGGGGTAAGGTATAGGGGTGGGGAGAAGGTGGAAGGGTGNAAACTTCCACAAACTTCAGAAAAGGCAGTTTGTTTACTCATTGGCCAGAGTCTCAATATTTATAATGCAAAATTATATGTAGAAGCATAAACGAGGAAAAACATAGTCCCTGCCATGCCATGTGGTGGCCTTCCACATGGCGATGATGCAGTGGGGTTTTGCTGCTTGCGTTGCTCCAATAGAGCACATTATCTTGAGAAGATGCACGCACATGAAGTAAACCCTTCANCCCAAACCATCACACTCAGTATCTGCCCTTCATACTTAGGGATTCCAGTGGTGGTCGTTGCCAGCTGAGGGCAAAAATTTTCTCATTTGCAGCTGTCAGTGGCCTTCAGCGAGCATCACAATGTACTTCTGTTAAGGAGAGGTTGAATCTGGGTGNGAGTTGGCCCTCGGGCTGGAGCAGTGGGCCAGCAGGTCCCGGTCTTGCAACTCCTTGCTAGGCTGTTGCTAGGTTGTCACCTAGACTCGGCCAGAGTCAAACAGACTTGGGCTTGGCTGAGCTCAAGTGGGCAGCTGTATCCCAGCACCGGGCAAGCTGCTTCAGTCCCTTGGCTCAGTGCGGAGATAGGTAGAGTCAGGTCTGCTGTTCGTGGGGGAGGCAAGTCCCCAGCAATGCAAACAGGTAGCAGACAAAACAAAGGCAGCAGCAGCAGCAAACAAACAAGTTGGCTAGGGTTTTAAGCATTTTGATGAGTATCTTTGACCTATAGCATCAGATAAAAACACCCCTGGAACCAATCCTAGGTTATTTCACCAAAAAAGGGAGATGCACTTGCCCAGCATCATGACCTGTGTTTACCAAAGACAAAGCAGGGTGCGGAACAAGCCCAAATATGGTGTCTCTGTGGTAGACTGAGAGGCCCAAGGCTTTTGTCTGCTTTCCTGCTTCTTCCACCTGGGAAGAAGAGAAGGGGGGGGGAGAGCAAGCAAGGTGGGTATTCGGGTAGGTGTTTATAGCTAGAATACACACACAAGACATATCCTAATTTGGACCTTCCACCACAACTTCTCACTCCAGCACTGCCCATCCTATCTCCCTTGCAGCAGACCTTAAAATAAGAATTCCATCAGAACAAGTAAAGGGGCAATTTTCCATGATGTTTACGTTAACTACAAGTTACTTAATCACAGCCAACACCGTTGCCTAAAAACCTGATTGGAAAACTGCTACTGAGGAGTAAAGCAGAGTAATTATTTATTTGATACTACTGTCATTACTTGTGATATTACACTGACCACTATTTTGGTTTCTGAGGGTTACTGGCTGGCTGAAGCGTGTCAGGATTTGGTGTGAATACAATAACCCTGTTGGGACTCTATCAATCAGAGCAAAGCAATGCCCAGGAGTTACAAAAGACATCCAAATTGGCCTGCTTAAGGCCCCGCAGTGTTTTCATGAAGTGGGGTGAAGTTGGGGAGATTGCAGGAGTCCTGTTTGCCTTCATATTTGACAAGACAAATAACTGGGATTATGTTTGGAAGCAGTGAAAGAAAGATCCACAGGGATTGTGGGATCATTCTAGCTGGCAACCAATTTTTTGGGGAAAATTGAGGGATGCGATCAAAGTCAGAGGTTGGGCTCTTTCCACTAAAATTGGGTTGCAATATCTGCTTGCTTGAGGAAGTTTATTGATGTGAGTAGTCCCATTGAGAGTATGAGTATTTATGTAGCTGAGAGAAGCTAATGAAATGAACTCAAGTGAAAAAAAGGATTGTTTGCATGGCCAAGAATTGTGTGATGAAGGCCCCAATCCAACCATTGTGGTTTAGGGATTTGCAGAATTACTTATTTCTACTATTGCATCTATGTCACTTTTGCTAACTCTTCACACATTCCAAGCTCTCTTCTGAAATCTACCTTGTTTGCTCTGAATTTCTCCTTCCAGGACAGTCAGAGCAACATACTGACCTAAATCTTCAGGTTATGCAGCTCACTATTTTAAGAGATAAATGAGCAACAGTCTCTCCATTCTCTGGTGTAAATTGAGCAAAGCCTCTTCACGTCAATGAAGCAACATGAAGCTGTGAAAACAGAAAGCCTGAGGCTGGATGTCAGCTTCAAAAAGAAAAGGTAACCATTGCATAGTACTTCTAAAAATAATTGTAAACCTACGACATTTTCAGGTAGAAATAATGATCTAGTTGATAAAAGATCTATGGCTGGGATGAAAAACCTGTTGATACTGTTCACTGGGGGATTGCAATACAGATCTTGTGGTGCCCCAGGTCATCATACTATTCAGACTGATTTTTCTCCAAAGGGATGTTTTCTGTCTTTTCAGCTATTCACTTTTTATCAGGGTTATATTTTTGAAGGTGTCTGTGCTCCTGTTGGCTGCTGGACAGCTGTATCACAAGGATTTCCCTCTGGTATAAAACACAGAGCTCTTCTGTATCAGTGTGGAATGCAGTAGCAAATCACTGTACAGTGGCCCATAAGGATACCAGCTACCCTTATAAACTTTTTATAACTCAGGAAAATAAACATGTGGTTTCAGCACTCTGCATAGTCAGTGCTAGCTGACTCGGAGCCTGCTTTTTAAAACTAAGAAAGAAAATATTGGTAGAGCTAATAAAGAATCAGTGAATAGTATTCTGAAAGGTCTGAAATGTTTGATGGTTTATGGATGACTTTGTATTTTATCTCCCAGAGCATCATCCAAGTTTAGCACTAAAGTGCAGTGTTCTCCATAATGTGTACTGTGATCTGAGAGCTCCTGTGGGACACCAGCCTCATGCCAAGTTATCCATGGAAAGATGTGCTAATCCAGGAGATCCAAAGTGGTCTCTGTAAGGCAAGCAGATAGATCTTTCTGCTGTAGGGAGAAAATAACTATTCGTGGCAAAAGTAGGCAAGCAAGCAGCTCTATGCAGATATCTGGTAACTTCATTTATTTTAAATAACCTTCTTTCTTAAAAAAAAATTTGCTAACTTAAAAGTAGTAGTTGTTGGGGATGACTGGAATTAAAAGACATGGATTGTGAAAATGGGTATTTGCCAACTCTACTCACTAGGATGCATTCATTGTTATTTTGGAGCCCTGATCTCTAGATGCCATTTTAGCCAATTCCTCCCTACGGGAAAAGTGTGCTCATGAGGGATCTTTCACACACTGAGAAAAGAAAACAGGAATGCAAGAACTCACAATGAGGTCACGTACCGCCAACTCCACAAATTCTAGAAGAAGTAGAGAAAAGTTAAACTGGTGACCAGATAAATGAAAATGTACTAGCTGGCAGTTTTAAATCCTGTCTCTAGACATGGCAGATGTTTCATTTGACGGATGTGTTACGTCTTGCCTGTTCTGAGCTGCAGCCTTTGCATGTGAAAGGACAAGCCATGCTGTAGCTTTTGAAAGACTTTTCTGGTGATGCCTTCACTGCTTAGGCAAATGCTGCGGTATATCCTGCTGTGACCTACCTTGTCTCTCGGTGAGTAAACTTGCAGGTGGAGGTATTTTTGTGTAGGGCCCAAAACTGCTCATTGTGTGCCTGTGAAATGCTGGCTTTTGATGAAGTCTCCCAGAGCTTCTTCCATGCAAGTGGTGTCAGGGTTGGACCTCAAGTCAAACGGGATCAGTCATCAGAAGGGCATTATGGGTACAGGTTGTTTATTTACTTCTGCTTTCTGAATCCTCAGAAGTCTAGAGCTTCTGATCCTGAATATAAACTTCCCTTTTTCTCAGGAATTACCTTTCAGTTTGTGACCGAGTGTTCACAAAGCACAATAACGCAAATTCTGAAACAAGAATTACTTCTCTTCCCTGCCCATCTAAAAGCCTGAGCTAACTAAAGGCATGACCCTATCCCTTGGCCACTCAAACACAACCATGTAATATAGTATACACTCAACTTTTCTGTGGCCCAGCTGACAAGTCTCTCTTGCCTCAGAGACAAGAATAGTTAAAGACTGGAAAAAAAATGTTTTACAGGTGGGAAATTGAGGCACAGAAGGATTAAGGAACTTGCATACAGGCAGACTGTGGCAGAGCCAGGAATAAATCACAGAAGCCTGACTCTCATTTTAGTGCCTTAATCACAAAATCACCTTTCCTCACATCAGAGCTTCCATTTTTTTTTTTTTTTTTTTGCCACAAGCTAGAGGATAGCAAGCTGTGAGGACAGAAGACCTGGAGGTCACAGTAGCAAGAATGTGTTTGCTCCATTTAGGTACATTTTCTTCCTGATAAGCCCATTAAAGATAGCAGTGTTTTCACCTGAAGGTGAAAACTTCTGCATGCTCACTGTCAGTCCCTTGAGCCCCTGTTTACTTCCTTTGAAAAGCCAAAGCAGGAGAGAGTAATAAGAAAAATAGCATTAAGTGAAAAAGCAATAATAGAACTACACAGTACAGCAAGGATTGAAATTAAGTTTGGATTTGTAGCCTGTAAATGGCTGTGTGAATGCTGAAACATTAACTCTGTTGTTTAGCTCAGATAAAATTGTTTTGGTTCCAGCAGAAAATACCTTTCTTCAGGAAGGTCTTCTGGGCTCTAATTTGGAAATTCCAAAAGACTCAAATGTATCCAGTTGTGCACTTGTAAAGAGGCGAGAGACCTGCCAATAAGTGATTTACAGTATGTTTCCCCATGTTTTACATTTTGGTAATTTCACGTTGCAACTCAATACCCAATAATGTAAAATCCAGCTCCCCCAACTAAGCCAGGAATGAACTCATGAAGGAGTGTCCCACAGGGAAGGGCATATACTACATTAAGTGTCTGTGTGCCAGCACCGGAGATGCAAAAACAGCTCCATGGAGATTTGTCCTGTAAGGTCAGCCTCCAGAATTGAAAAGGTTGGCTGGCTGAATGCACCTCTTGCTACTGACTGACTGCAATTCCCAAGACTTAGACATCACCACAGTCTGCCAAGTTTGGGTTGCTGAATGCTGGGCTCAAATGTGCCTTTAGATGAAACTACTCATGAACTAAAGTTCAAGAAAAACATTATTCTGTGTACTGGAATATACCTTGCCTGTCTGACTCACTGAAACAAGGATTGCAAAACTGCCTTTCTCCCATTGTTCCTATCTCTTCAGCAGACTTGTCAAGCCATCTAGACGAAGGCTCTCCCAGTTATCAGGTATACATACAACATCTAGCTGTGATTTCAGTTGTATCCTGTGGCAGGTGCTATTTGAGGGCATTTCTATTCCTGCAGCAGAACATGAGAAGCTGAATTAAGCCATACCACCTTGGACTCCAGGAGCTCTCGGTGGAGTTCAGTATCTGGGCAGAGCTTACTCAGCAAGGGAGTTTAAAATTGCTTTTTGGCTAGGAAAACAAATCCTTCAGCGTCAATCGGAAAATTGTATTTTTGATTTATTTTGTTTAGATAAGGGTTAAGGCGATCAGTTCAGAGCCCCTTTATGCTGTGATGTGGGTGGAAGTTTGTTCAGCCACTGAGATAGACCAGTTGCTCCCTTCCCTTCCCCTCACCGCTTCGCCCCCCCAAATTGCTCTCACCACGTTTTTATGAAACATATGGGCCTAATTCAGGCTGAAGACTGAAAAAGTTTGCACAGCACTGGTTAAAAATTATGGCTTCTTATAATGAAATCTTTGTCAATGGAAACTTGAAATAGCAGCCTGGCTCGTGACTTATGGGGAGACTGATGATGGAAATCAATTAATCATCCCATTTCCCAAAATCTGGACAGGAGGCTACACTTGAATCAGAAAGGGCCTCTGGTTTATGAGCTACTTGGACAGCTTCAAGACTTTCATTGAAAACCTCAAGAGCATGAATGGGAACAAAAATGTTGAGAGTGAATATTTTACTTTGGGAAGAACAGTAATAGGGATCCTCTTTTGAGGAACACTTGTTTGTATTCGGTGGGGGTGGGGGAAGCTCCTGTTGCTCTGGAGGCACTTTGCAGTCTTGAGCAATAGGGTCTTAATTTTTTAATAAAGGTCCACTGGGTAATTTAATTGAGGTATTCTAATTGCTGCACAGCACTTAGTCATCAGAGAGTAGCACACTGGCTTTATCTGTGCTGGGCCAGTTTGGTGATGTACACCACCTCTGTGGCTGCAAGTCCTGCAGCTGCTTACTGTGAAACCAAACATAGCTGTAAAAAACGTAGGGTCTCCTTCAGTAATGTGAGATGTTATGTATCTGGGAGCTTGGCAAGGCATGGGACAAATTTATGTGAGGTCCAGACCCAGAATGGAGCCCACCATTTCAGTAGCCTGCTTATATTATTATAGTGCTCCACATTGGCTTATTAAAAGAAACCATAACATAACCAGAGAAATACATGTAGTGGATTTTCTGGCTCAAAGGGTGAACTTCAGTGTTGGGGGCACAGGGGCATTGGTTCAGACAGGACCAGATTTGGAAGGGGAAGGATCACTCTGGGTCACCTTAAAATGTTTCTCTTGACCTAAAATGACATGTATTGCTTTTTCTGGAATTGCTTCATTCATTTATCCTTCTCTTTACATATCAGAACTTGGAAAACCCAGTTTAAATAATTTTTTAAATTAAGCCATCCACACACCTTAAACCAGAAAAACAAGAAATCCTGTAATAGATGTACCTAAAGCTAGTTGGGGATGCCCCTGCTTGCTGCAGGGGGATTGGACTAGACAACCTCTAGCGGTCCCTTTCAACCCAGTGCATTCTATGATTTCATACTGTGTCTTGCCATAGGAAGGTTTACTCACCTGTATGGTTATGCTGTGGTGGTCCAAACTAACATGAAGCTATTTCATTATTCTCTTTCCGAATGTCCCAAATTTATGGAGCTGCTGCAGAGAAGTTCAGTCCCGTCAGCTTCGCTTTAAAGTTGAACATCTGCCCTCAAATCTCCACTTACTTGTCACAAGCAAGGGAGATAACTGGTGCAGTCAAGAGAAGGAAGGATCAAGGAGCTGGAGAAGCACTGGAGTAAAGGAGCCTGAGGAAATGTCACTCTTTGGCACAAGGAGGATTTCCTTTGTCATCCTGCTTGCTTCCTGCCAGTGGGTTGACTTTAATGAATAATGTGAGATGAATGATAATTTTGGTTTCTGCCTGGACTGGGAACAGCTGACAAAGCGTTTAATGGAAGCTGACAGTTAAGTACCCAGCCACAGCAGTAAAGTGTCAGACAAAGCATACGAAAATAAACAGTCCAAATGAAAGCTATTTCTGAGCAGATTGCTGGCACACTTTCCCAACCTCAGGCAGGTTATCTGAGATGGTAATTACTGCCAAAAAATTCCTCCTCCTCTTTTTTTTTTTTTCTTTCTTTTTTTTTTTTAATATACCTTATGAGACTTACCTCAAGAGACCACAGAGCATATTTATGGCTACGCTTACCTTGAAAATAAGCAAAGTCACTACCAGAAAAGGCAGAGCTGTTTCATGGAGCTTGTACTAAGTTTGTTTGCCTGTTTAAAAAAGTTGGTTGTTTAATAGCAGCTCATGTATAGTATCTGATTATATATATGTGTGTATTTATATATTTAAAAGGTGGAGACGGGAGTTAGTTCAAGGCTTGAAGAAAGCTACAGTGCCCAGTTGTCAACTGCCTTTCTATAAAAGCCTTAACCAAAATGATCTGGGGACATGACCCCTCCAAAAGGGTCAGTATGAACTGTACAGCCAAGATTCCCATCCAGTATTTATGCAGTAAAACCCTTGCCATCACGAGCTGTACTTTGATGTCTTTTTTGCCCACAGTGAATGTTAGTTCTGCTTGTGTTGCTTTCAATCTTGCAGAACACTTAATCAAAGCCAATGCAGGTTTGTTGGTTTTGTGGGCAGAAGGGACTGCTCTGATCATCTTTTCTGACATCCTGCATATAACACAAGCATGGGATAAGCACTATTATATGAGAGTTAATGTACACAGCACCTTCATTTATTAGCTTTCTACCTCATTTATTAGCTTAGCTGTGGAAGCAGGTGACTGAGAGTCAGCAATCCTGGTCCTATTCTTGGCCAAAATTGGCTGTAAACTGGTTATAATAATATTTCCCTATCTGTGATGCCTAACTGATTCCTGCACCAAAAGGGCAACAAGCTTGCAGTGACTTAAGAGTTACTGAAAAGAATAATCCTGTTACAGAAAAAAAATAATAATCTAAATACCAAAACCAATCCCCTCCCCAAATCAAGGCTTAAACAAAGATTTTTTAAAAAATACTTGAAATTCTGAAATCTTAGCTACATAAACCTGAATGGTTTAAAACACTGAAGTACGCATTTTCCATTTCCAAGCTTGACTCTGACCTCACATCCTTGTGTTCCATTGGTGTGATTCATCTGTAGATACAAGGATTGCATTATTCATCACAGATCTTTACCATAGATATAATTACAGTAAATGCTTTAGCCTGAACAGCACGAAGCCTTCTCTAAGGTGAACACGGGAGATACTTGTGTCTGATGCTGCTCTGGTGTGATTTGAGAGATGGCAGCTACATGTTTTGAGGTGAGATCTGCAACAGAAAAAAAAACCCATGGGAGCACTTTAGCGGAATATGTAAGGAGACAGTGAAGCAATGAGTTGTGACACTATGTTTTTGGGGGAAGACACTTGTGCTGGCTAGTGAACTGAAAGCAAGAGGAAGAAAGTGTTTCCTAGCCATGTATAAGCTATCTGTATTTTTCCCATTTGCTTTGGAAATTAACAGGGCGTATGAACTTGCAATTCTCTAGTTCACTGTAAAAGTTGGGAACAAATGGCTCTAGAGCTATGGACATTAGAGGAATAATAACTGTGTTTCTGTGTCTATAAACCGTTTTGCCAGTGTAATGTTCTAAAGTGTTTTATTGTGGTTACTTTTGATAGTTCGATCTTTGAAAGCTTTACTTTCTCTAAACTTTTTTTATGGGAGGTTTCCTAGAGAAGAAAGGCTAAACTCAGCACTGTTCGTACCTTAGACCCTTCAGCTCATTCTGTAGTCCCTCTGTTTACAAAAAACTCCTGCAGGAATTAAAGCTACTAAAGGTAAAGTCTTTAAATGATAATAAGACCATTTACCCTGAGTTTTGGAATGTCTGAAGCCCCTGAATTACATGCGGATCTCCTGTATCAAGCCCAATATCTTGTGATTCACTAAACCAGGTCTTCTAGGAAGACATCCTCTTTTTGTTTGAAGACATTTGAAGACTTTGCTTTGGTAGTTTGTTCCAGTGGTTAACCACAATCACTGTTATAAATTTGTACCTTATTTCTAATTGGAATTTTCCTGACTTACAGGTCTTGTTGTGTTTTTCCATTTTTGACTGCAGAGATTTTAGATTTCTTCACTCAGAAGTATTAACGTGCTATAATCATATAATCTCTTTGTTGCTGAGCTCAACACCTTGGGCTCTTAAGGTAGAATTCACTCCAAATGGATTGGTTCTTTGGCATCTAACATAGAAGGCATCTCAGTGTTTGTCTTGGAGTTTCTTCAAAACTTCAGACACGTATATGCTCAGGAGTCCATGTTTTGGCATGTGGCACCATGCCAGGTTTAAGCAGTGGGATTTCTATACTCTGCTGGAGAAGTCCAAAATAGTTAAATATGAGATTGGTGCCCATCTTTGGCATAGCAGTTTAAGGGACAAAGTGCATACCTTGAAAATGGAAAACCTAGATGATTGGCTTGAGGGGACTAAATTTCATTTCCCGTGTCCTGGGAAAATCTCTATGCATCAGGCTGTGGAGGAGCTCAAGTATAAACATCCTTATCTTGAATGTTCAAGTGTAAATATTCCTCCCCTTAACAAGGGGAGCATTGTCTGAAAGAGAATAATCAGAGCAAACTAAACTAAGCACATACTGACACACGTCTAGATAATTTCCCAAAATCCAACAATTTATGGATCAAGAAGTTGCTGTCTTCTTTTTTTTTCTTTTTTTTCTTTTTCTCTCTTTTTTTTTCCCTAGTAATGGAAATAGGACTGTCCAATCCCTTCTTGATGTGACCTTCAGCATCCACAGCATCCTGCTGGTAAGCCCTACAGCTTGGCTATATGTCCTCTGGTAAAAACACTTCCTTCTCTTTCTTTCTTTTGGGTTTGCCAGCTACTAACTTTAATATTTCATTGTACAGGAACAATTAAGCCCATTCATTTTCTCCACATCACTCAATTTATACAACTGTGTAATACACACACTTTTCAAGTATGTCATGTACTATTACTACTCCTGTAATAATGTTTCTCTGCTCCTAGTAATTCATAAATTTCAATTTACATTTTTGTAGGTCACCTGAGTTGTCTAATGAAATTCATTTCTGATCTCATTTCTAAATGGCAATGGCCAACTCCAAGCCTATCATTTAACATGTGAGATTAGAGCAATTTTTCTCCTTTGTGCATCACTGCCTTTATCTGTGCTCAGTTTCATTTGCTAGTTTGACATCAAATCTCTCAGCATAATAAACTCTTTCTGCAGTTCTTCACAAACAAGCTTGCCCATTCTGAAATACTTTGTCATCAGTGAATGTGACCAGCTCACTATTAATTTCCTTTTCAATGTCATACACGAATTTGCTGGCTTCTCAAGTCTCTATGGTACTCACTGGTTATGGTCCTTCCCAGTGAAAATCCCTAACATTTCTTCATATTCATTGTGCATTTCCCCTAACATTATCCAGTATTTGACTGATTATTACCCTAAAAACCTTGGGCTGAGTAGGGCCTCCAACTCTCTCAGAGAGTTTTTCATAATCTACTGTTGCTTGTGCAGAGCAGAACTCATCAGTTGTGCCTTACATTTCCTCCCAGGTGTCTCTGTTGCAAGTGGAAAAGCTTGGCATTTAGCTTAAGCAAAGTGCTTAAATTCCTGATGTCACTGGTAGACGAAGGCTTAGAAGGCAACCAAACTGGATAACTCCTTGCAGGTGCTCAGTATCATGTAGCTCTTTCCATCTCAACCACATCTGAGATTGAGGCCATGATGAGGACATTCACCATCACTCCCTGCCCAAAAGCAAAACACCTGCAATTCCTGTAGGTAGTAATGAAGCTTTTATCTGAGGCAGGAGACAATCCCCATTTGCAAATATTGTCTGTGTTCTTCCTGAACCTGTGCATTCACATTCAGCTAGGTTTTGAGCATTTTCCCTGAACTGACCTGGTTCATCAAGTAATTTATTGGTTATGCTCCTGTTCTCCTCTTAGCCTTCCACTGATCCTTAAACATGTTCTCTTATTAATGATGCTATTTAATTTTTTTCCAGATAGAAATGCTGAAATATAACAAACCTTGGAGCCCTCCCTACAGATCCTCAGTGAGTCCCCCCATACATGATGACTCCTTAATGACCCCTTTCTGGTGCTGTCAGTCAGCCAGTCCCTAAGTCACTCTCTTTATGCTCTACTGATATTTCATTGTGCTAATCTTAAATCAGAATTTCAGTTCTGTGCCCTCGGGAACACACACATTCTAGGTCTGCTTTGGCATTGATTTATTTCTGTCAACTCCCAGTTCTCCTGTCTACATATATTGCCTTAAAGATCTTGCTGTTTTTACCTGAAGTCAATATTCTCCTGTCCTTTCCCACAGTGATGACATACACATTGATAAAGCTGGATCTTATTTATATGCACACCCCTTTATAATGTGCAAGGTTTGACACGGATGCCTGCAGTAAGGCTTGTACATACTACTGGAAAAGCAGAAAGAGGACATAGTGCAAATGTACATCAGGTCTTAGATTTTTTTTTGCCTCAGGTTGTATTACAATCAAGCAAGTCAGAGACGTGGGAACTGGTAAGTTTTTTCACTGGGGAGCTTTGTTAGTGACCTGCACAAGAAGCCAGAAAACTGTTATTACTTGAAATGTTAAATTAAAGGGGGGGAAAATTGCTCTCTTTCTCATTTCCCTGAACTGGGCCACATGCTTCCCTGGAGGAAAATTATTGTTGAAATATGTTGACTACAAAATTTTCTGTTAATTTCTCTCTTGCTCTGACCTGTGGGTTGTAGGCAGAAACCTGTCCTGTCTATTCTGGAGTCATCTGTGCAAGCTGTAAGCATGACCCTGCTGGAGACAGTGGATGGTCTAACACACTGCCCTTACTTCTGCACGATTGCAATAGTAGGACATCTTGCACAAGAGAGCAGAAAATGGTGCCCAAGGTCGTGTGTTCGGCCTGGTGCATGTGTCTTCTTTGTCTAAGCACAAAGGCTACATGATTAACTGGCTGCAACGTCAGCACTCACAAGCTCTCAGTGTCTACCACACTCTGCATAAAGGAGAATTGTGACATGGAGCAGAATGGAAGAAATATCCTAATTTGAAAAGTTTGGAGATTTTTATCTATGGCAAAAAGATTTCAAAGAAGGTTATTGGAAAAATAGTGAACACTTTTGTGAACTTTTTGTTTATATGAAAGTCATTATCTCTTTCCACTAGTTCCATTATGTGGGTATCATACTTAACATTTTCAGCCCTCTTTTTGTTTCTTGATATCTTTGTCCAAGTATAGTCCAAAATTCTGTCTATGGTGACTTCTTGTCCTGTTAACCCAACACAGAAGAGAGTGCACTCATTTTGCTTTTTTCTTGTGCAGAGTTTCCAGCTCTTTTGTACTGTTCTGAGGAAGTCTATCTAGAAGGCATGCCTTAGCCAAAACAAATAGGAACAAACATGGATTTCTACTATGAGATAATGAGATTTTCTGCTTAGTTCTCTGTTCTTTTCCTAATGTATTTTATCAGCATTTTTTACGACGGTTGAGCACTGCATAAATGTTGTCAGAGAACTAGCCAGTAGCTAATTAATAGTAGGGTAACATAGTATGCATAATTAGGGCTATTTTTATCATGTATTCATTAGTGTGCATCTACTGACAATGAACTTCTTTCAGCACCATGAGATCTTGTCAACAATGAGTATCACTCAGTGTCATGAGATCCTGATGAGACCTTCTCATCTCTAAACGCCGTTATTTCGTGAGTCACTGTTTCCCAAACTTTATGAATATGTTGGACAACAATCATCTTCATGTGACCTCCATCTATTACACAAATGGACTCTTAATTCTGTATCTTTTTATCTAGTTATTCAGGGAGAGAGATGATGTCTCAGCTTCTTTTTAAGCCTTTTGTAGTCTGAGTACATTGCATTAACCAATAATAAAATCTCATTGTTTCCTTCAATATGTTTTACAAGATGTGTGAACTGTCAACTCCTTCCAGATATCAGGGTTCATCCTCATGACTGGGAAATTATGAGAAGAACAAAAGCATTAGGAAGAAGTTCTACATTTCTCAATATACCTCTCTTATGACTAGAATCATAGAATAGTTTGGGTTGAAAAGGACCTTTAAAGGTAATTTAGTCCAACACCCCTGCAGTGAGCAGGCACATCTTTAAACAGATCAGGTTGCTCAGAATCCCATCCAGATTGACCTTGATTGTTTCCAGGGATGGGGCATCTACCATCTCTCTGGGCAACCTGTCCCAGTGTTTCACCTAGCGCATTGTCCAAAATTTCTTCCTTCTATCTAGTCTAAATCATCCCACTTTTAGTTTAAAACCATCACCTCTTATTCTGTCACAACAGGCCCTACTAAAAAGATTGTCCTCATCTTTCTTACAGGGCCCTTTAAATACTGAGAGGCTGCAGTAAGGTCTTCCTGGAGCCTTCTCTTCTCCATGCTGAACAACCCCAACTCTCTCACCCTGTCCTCAAAGGAGAGGTACTCCATCCCTCTGATCATTTTTGTGGCCCTTCTCTGGACGTGTTCCAACAGGTCTATGTCTTTCTTGTGCTGAGGACTCCAGCACTGTATACAGTACTCCAGATGCAATCTTACCAGTGTGAAGTACCAAATTGGTTTGGGCATCAGAGCCACGCTGTGCCACAGGGTAAAACTGACAAAACTCAAGAAGTGGCAGCATGAAGTAAAAAGGTAAAACTAAAAAACAAACAGGCAAACCAAAACAAACCAAAACCAACAAACCACACAAAAATAAACCAAGCCAACCAAACAAACAGAAAAAAATCCTGTAATATGAAGAATTTTAATAAAACCGGACAGCACATTATTTTTCATTAAAATCTTCATGCACACTAGGCAAAAAAATGCAGAAGTGAAACAACAAAAGGTGGGGTTTGGGTGTGATTTCAGTACAATCCTCAAGCAGATGTCAGGCTGTGTCCTGGCTAGATTCTCCTGTTGTAAGGTAGCCTCTTGCTAGCAGAGCAATAAGAGTAATTGCATAGACAGAGCTAAGGCCTAGAGCAGTCGTGCATAAGTTATTTCCTTTAATATGTCACTGGAACTCCTATAGGAAAGCTGGTGCTTTTTTAATAGTTTTATTTCATTTTGTTTTTCATTTATTTCTGAGCATGCTGTTATGCAACAGACCGGTATGGAGTGGAGAGACTCTCTTATGCTCAGCCCAGACTAATCCAAGTGCTGTGCTCTTCCTCTTTGCAGAAACACTAGAGGAGTTTCTATTCTCTGTTGTGCAGTCAGTGAATTCTCCGTGGAGATCTCCATCTATCTGGCAGGTCACATTACAGCCCTGCTCTTGTAACTGATCCGTCTTTTGGTTTCTACAGAAGAAGTGTTGTTGATGAATTACTGCACATGGCACTGAGAGTTATGTTGCAGAGTTGTTACTTTTCAACTAGGGAGCTTTCCTGGGAACATTCCATGATGTGCTGGACGACTGAAGAGTTTTGAGCAATATGTAGCATATAGCCACCATAACTCATTATGACCAATAAATAGAGAGAGCGAAATGGATAGAAAATTGAAGATCAAAGATGCCAGCAGGACATGCATATCTGTGATTAGTGATGAATTTTACCACATTAGAGAAAGCTGACTGACTTCAAAAGATGCTAGACCTCCTAGCAAGGCATAGAAATAAGCCCCCAAAGTCGATATGTTATGACAATTGCAGTTTCCCTCAATGTGAGACAGCACTGATTGCGCTGCCAAACACCAGCTGAATAGATTTATTTTCTCTGAGACCACTTTTCCTTTCCATTGAAGCCTTCCCTGTGCTTTCCCATGAGGTGTAGCTATAAGCACAACTGGTAGCATTGCCCTAGAGTAGGTCCATAGTACAGCTGGGCAGAAAATAATTTTGCTATTCCATTAAAACAGTTGATATATTGCAGTAACACCCCCACCACCATCACCACCACCCCCACCCCCCCAGCACACAAATACCCAGGAGTTTAAAAAAAAACCCAAACTCTTAAGAAAATAAAACTGATATTTTAAAGCTTGATTTGTATCAAGTGAAACATCTGATGCCACTAATAATGAAACTTTTAGTTTTAACGATTGTAAATTTTTTTCACTTAATCTAATTTTCTCAAAACAATACTTTTTAAGTTAAAAATATATATATATATATCACAATATGCCATTTCAGTAATTTCCTCTTTTTCAACATATGTTGAGTCTGGAGATTAGCTGAAACCAATGTTTTCCTGCAATGTCTTGGTTGCTAGGAATTGTGTTTTTCCTGTGAAAAACACAATTCCAACCAACTCTAGTGTTTATGATAAAATGATTCAAGTAGTGTTCTGTGGAATCTTAGAGCAAAGATAGCATCAATGAAAGTTCAACGCTGCAGATAAAGGCTGAATGATGAAATAAAGTGTCCAGACCCATCCTTATTCAATCTATGCATATAATGCTTTGTAAAAAAAGGGATATTGGAAAAGGGGATGACTAGATTTTCAGAAGATGGCAGAAAGCAAATAAAATCATCATCCATGGAAATGTGACTAGGTTCAGGTTTTGGGATACTGCTTGTCTCCTGTTCTTTGAAAGTATCACGTGGAGGGTAAGGACAGAGGCCTTTTTATTAAAATAGGAAGGGAGGAAAGTTTCCCACCCTACTGAAAACATTAGGAGATGTGTTAACTCAAGCCAGAGGACTAACAAAATTTGTCTCTGATTCTCATCTTACATTAACTGTAATTATGAATATTCAGTTTTGAGCTTGGATTCAACCAGTTTAGGGAGCAATTATCCATCCGTGTTCTATAATTCAGTTATGAACTGTTCTCCAAACTCTCCTCGCAGTGAGATCTGAGTTTGTATTTATTTGGACTACAGAGTCCATTTCTGCTATTGCCCTCTTGCTGTTGCCTCATACAGCAAACATCCATGAATTTGAAAGGTACTGGGAAAAGGAAGTTGATTCAATATATTTTTTAAGACAGGAAGCGTGTAAGCAAATGATCTATTAATACAACATTTATTAATACCCTTCTCACACACAGCAACCAAAACTCACAAGGCTTACTTTGAAACTGGGACTCTCTCCCATGCATTGAAACAAATTTCCAGCGAAATGCAGGTGCATGCCATATGAGCAGAAGAAACCCTGGGACCATGAGCAAGCAATTTGATGACTGCTGTGTGCTCAGTGCCTAGAGCAGATTCATGTCAAGGTGACATTTCCCTGGCTCAAGTCTCCCCTTGTCTCTTACTGAAGAGCTGTAGATGTTACTCTTGAAGGCTTCTTTTCTTACTTTTTAGTGTCTGATGAATGTTGTTCCTAAACAGTTCTGCAGGTGATTACTATGGGGAATTAGTACACTTCTTATTCACACCTTTCTGTCCAGCCCCTCTTGACTTGCATAATTCATTAAGCCAGAGGAAATGAGGGATCTCACAAAGCATGGTGAGGCCCTGGTGAGCCCCAGAGTGGCTTTTCAGTAGTTTAATTTAATGATCTTTGTGGGAAATCCTCGTATAGATGTTAAGCGTTTTGATTCCCCTTCCCATTCTTTCCTGCTAATAGGTGGTTGTGCCACTGAGACATTCCTTAAGAGGACCATTAATGTGAAGCATGGGCTTTGTTGCTGTTGACAGGCTGGCTAGCAAAGGTGAAACGTCAGACTTGGGTGACTAAATTTTTGTGGGTTTCAAGCACCAAAAATTTTGCTTTCTAGTACTGGTGATGTTTGAATCTCTGCCTGCCAACACCCATGTTCAAAGTGTCCCTTTGCAGTAGGGGCACATTGTTAAAGGAAAATACAGGTGCCAAAGAGGCTCTGTAGCCATAGCCTTCAGGCATGCCAAGTTCTAACCAGTTTCTTCACACCTCCCCAAAGTGGACTTAGGGAGTCAAGATCTGAATGAAAGAGCAAAGCCTTCAAGCTAAATTACCTGGGTCCGGTGACATTGCTTCAAGGCATGACATCAAACTCTTAGGCAATGTCTACACTACAGAAATGCAATTGCAAAGAAACATTCCCAGGTGCTTTAATGTGTTTTAGAGCCTCAGAGCAGTCCCTTTCAGACTTTTGGCCTTGGCTTGCTAGCACCCCTCCAAACAGTTTCCAGGCACAGGCGGGCAGATGGCACAGGCGGGGACCATTCCCAGCTGGCAGCTTGGGTGTAGCTGCTCTGTTTTGGAAAGCAGGAGAGTTTAATGAATGGATGCAAGCATTTCTGTGCCAGTTGGCCTCCAAGCTAGAAAGTGGTCACGGCCGTGTTTAATTTTCTAAAACAGACATAGCCTTGGGTCTCGTTCTTATCTTTGCCACTGACTTCCTGGGTAGTGAGGGCTTGGCTGTTTACCTATAAAAATGACTTTGTGAAAATGAAGCATGCATGAAAGAATGGTTTCAAAGAGTATTTATTATGAATACCATTCTTTTTAACTTAACAAGTCATTCACAAACTGATCTTGGCTTGACTTAGCGTCCAGAGATATTCACTGATCATTTACAGCAAGAAATATTCAGCCTCCAGTTTGTTTTCTTTGCTTCCTTTTGCAGTACAGCACCAGCCAGCTGAGATATCTGCTTTTGTTTTCCCTCTGCTCAATTTGATGATTGAAGCTTTTCAAACAGAACTACAACACACGGCAAATATCCACAATGACTTTCTAGATAAATAAACATTTGGGACAAGGTTATTTTGGAAGAACAGCAGTCTTGGTGCCTCCAAATGGCAAATAATAGAATGAAATGTGCCCAGACATTTTTTTCAGGACTTCTTCTGTCCTTCCTGTTAACTCATACCTCTCTCTTTTGTGTTTTTGATAGGTGTTTCTGAAGCACTAAGAAAGACACATAGAATCATGGAATAGCTTGGACTGGAAATGACCTTTAAAGGTCATTTAGTCCAACCTTTCTAAAATGAGCAAGGATACCTTTAATATGATCAGGTTCCTCAGAGCCCTGTTCAATCTGACCTGGAATACTTCCAGGGATGAGGCATCTATTATCTCACTGGGCAGTTAAGAGTCTGTCCAGGTCCACACTGAGAAAAAGGAGACTCTTCCTATTGCCCTGTTGCCCAGAAGTGGGGTGAGGATTGCTTCTGGTTTTGGTGTGTATGGGCTGTGGGCTTAAGGAGGTCAGCCCTTTGTAATGAGGTCCATGTGAGGTGACAGATGTCTTTGCCAGGCCGGGATGGCTCAAGAGACTTGCTGGAGGCAGACTTGCATGACTTAAGCATAGCTCTTGACTCCATCATTTGCTCATCTGTGGCTTTGCCTTCACTCACTTGTTTCCTTAGATGAGTTTCTCTGCCTGCTTATTTATGTTAGAAAATTATCGTTCTTGTGTTTTGGTCTGTGTCGCTTCCTCTGGGCTTGTTTTGTTATTGCACAGAGGGATGTCTCTAATGAAGTGGATGGAAGGAGGAGAACTCAGGACTTATTTTTATCCTATACATAGGAAGTTGGCCAGAACAGGGCAAAATAGAGCAGAGAGCCCTCAGAGCATTTCCATCCCTCAGGCTCAGAGACAGTAATCCCCTCAGACCTTGCTCAAATATTCCACTGCTGCCAAGGAGAACTTTGTCTGCAGTTTTACTTGTTTGTTTGTGAAATGGAAAGTGGACATTGCTTCCTGCCACAGGGACAGGGCTTTGCTGCCCTGCCATTGCTACTATCCAAGTTTATTTTATTAATGGGGAAAAAAAAAAAAAGGGTGAGGGACTTGTACATATGCATTGATATTTTGATAGCACCCAGAGGCCTTGATTGAGCTGACACTGGCATCACACATTTCTGAAAAGAGATGACAGCTGGTCCAAGGACCCTCAAATGCACCCAGAACAGACATGCTCAGGGCAGCAACACAGAGCAGAACCCAGAAAAAAACATAATGATTATCCTGCTACCACAGAGAAGTGTAAGGAATAGGAAAAAAACAGACTTTGTAGGTCCATGAGTGGTTCATGAGACCATGCTGGTACCTTAGAAATTTTGGGGAAACTAAGACATGTGTTTTATGAGTAGATGTTTATCTTGCATGCACTTTTTTTTTTTTTTTTCCCCCACCCTATGGTGATGTGCAAGGAGAGAAGCAACAGAACAGACAGCCAAGGCTCTCCCACACAGCTTTCCCAGCACAGGCCAGCATCACCGCTGAGCATCTCCCTCCTCTGCCACAGGTCCTGTAACACAGCTGGGCTTCAAAAGAAGATGCTGTACTCCCACATGCTTCAAAGAGGAACCAGGAGTCACAGAATAATTACTCCCACTCACAAGACGAAGGGAAATCCTCTTCTAATGGGGGATCATCCTGTTAAAATGAGGATATCTGGCAATTTATGACTTGCTGCTTTAAACCCTCTTCCCCTTACCGAAGAAACAGCAGACAGCAAAACTGGAGGCAGATATAAGAGCTGACGCTGGCAGTACTTATAGTGGGAGAGATGGAAAAACCTTTTCTTACTGTCCTCATTAGCATGACTCAATTAATAGTTACAATCTTATCAAACAGAGGTTGCCGTGCAAGGGGGATGTGCAGGCTGGATAACAAAGCTTTAATAATACATTTTTTTAAGATCAAAAAGCACCACTGGGTAATTTTGTCTGACTTCCTGTATAATTGGTACGAGAGACAGACCTTTTCAAGTAAAGAAAAGATGGATTTAATGGGAAGGTGTTATTAATGTGATATTTTTGTCATAATAATTTTAATAAGAAAATTTTGAATGGCTTATTTTGCAAAATCAAATTATCTGGTCTTGGTTGGCCTTCATTTGCATTTTCTTCTAGAAATGTCCTACAAACCCCAAGACTGCATCCTTTGTAGGGCTTAGACTTCTATATGTGCATTTTTTTCCCCTCTCATTGATTTCAGCTTCAAAAAGAATATTCATAGCCTAGGGCAAAGAAATTGTTGTATTTTAACGATGTGGAACTCTTGAATTAACCAGTGTAAAAATTAGTATCTTTTCCATCAGTTCTTTTACTATGTCTGACATTTATATATATTTATATATATATTTAAAATATAGATATATTTCCCTTTTTTATGCGTTTTATTTATGTATATATATTTTATATAGCTCTTTTAATTTCTGTTAGCCTTGGCCCAAGTCTTAGCAGTACTTCTTAATCTGAAAATACCTTGGCATCTTGTTTTCTGGTATGACAGTGGCACAGGTTGACCTCCCAAGAATCAAGACAAAACAGTTTCAGCAGCAGGTCCTCTGTCACACATGGAAGTTGAATGACAGACTAACCTGCGTTAAGAACTAGAAATAGGAAGACAGTGAATAATTTATACTGTGTTTTAAGTAGAGAAATCCCATCTCAGGACTCACAGAGAAGCAAAAGGAAAAGAAAGCCATAATCACAGACCTTGGTGTGGACAGTGCAGTGTGGGACGGCCCTGGCTGGAGAGTCAGAAGCAGAAGAGTGTGTTACCATATCTGCTTCTACACATGGAGCAACTCATCCAGACCTGAGCTAGTCCATGTCCAGTTTAGATTACTCAGACCTATTCATATTTCTAAGAAAGCATCACAGCCTTTGAAAGCTCAACCTCACCCAGAACAGTTTTTTTTAGAGAGAGGTCATGGGTTTAATCTAGACTGAGTCCATCTGTCTCAGAAGATTTTACAAAAGCATCACTGAGAATCGAATTTGCACTGGGATGTTTTCCACAGGCCATTAACTGGACAGATTTCTTGATGCTAAAGGGAGAGAGAGTAATGGTGAATTATAAAGCCACATCCTTCTTGGTGGCTATAAATTTGGATAAGCCCCTTTCCCCAGTGCTCTGGATTCTCACATGCTGTCTCCTCAGGCAGTTTCCCTCTCACTTGTGAAATATATTACAGTAGCCCAATTGCCAAAGGATGAATGGCCTCAATAAATTCACTCATTCTGCTGTAAGAGAAGATACCATGCTGTGGAGAGCAGTATGAGAATGTATTTTTCTCACCAAACTTGCAATTATTTCCATTCTGTGTCAATTTTATTGGCAGGTGATTTTTTTTAACTTCTTTGGTTGGCCCCCATTTGAATGTTTCCATTCTTCTTCCCACTGTAAATGCCTTTTACAATTATGGTATTTTAGCTCACATCAATGAAATCTGTGTGGGGGAAGAGACTAAAGCAAGGCAGGTCCTCGGCTGGTTGGTATCTGCCTCATTCAGCAATTCAAGAGGGCTCTCTGCTGTTTGATCCAGCCCAGGATCCATGCAGCAGTGCTGTGAGCACTGAAGGCAATCCTACTGTGCTTTTTGTAGACATACTTGATAAACTGGTTGTGCATGAGAGAAATTCTCCCCCAACTTATTAGAGGAATTGATGAATTTCATTGTTTCTTATTTTGTACACCATGTACTCATAGAGGTATCCCTTAAAAATATGAAAATGAAACATTTCTTTCAAGGCAACAGAGCAAAATTTTTACACAGGTACGAAATCAGCCCATCTTCATCTAAAATTCAACAAAAGTACAGGCCCTGCATTTCATTTTCCTAGTAACTTGACTCAGTGCTTGAAGAAAAGAGCCTAGAGATAATGGTGTCTGAGAATCTCCCAACAGCAGCAAAAGAAGATCAAACCTCACTGGGCAAAATGTGGCTTCTCTTCGACTGAGAAAAACCAGAAAGGACTAAAGCTTTGTCTCTGCACTCATCAAGATAGCTCCAACATTTTCAAGGAAACAGATGCACAAATCTGGGGCTGTCTGAGAACAGAGAAGTACAATTTCCAAAAAAAGAGACAATTTTTTAAAAACAAACTGAGAATCAAAAAACTAAATTAATTAATTTCATAATCAACTCCTAGGCAGGAAAAATAATAATAATTAAAAAAAAAAAAACAACCCACTTAAAACATGAAAAACTCACAACCACCAACTAGCCAACAACACCAAAAATGGGCAGCATCTGTAATAACTCATCATAGTTTTGTTTCTGTGACAGGCAAATCACCACTACATCTGGAACTGACTCTTGCCTTACTCAGTTATAACCAAATAATTTGTGGGAATCCACATTTTATTTGAACTGAACTACTCATAGAGTCCATGAGTAGTCCGTCTGAACTACTCGTGGAATCTTCCCCTGCAGCAGCTGGAGCAAGACTAATGCTTATTAGTGGGGAATCATCTCCTGCCACAGTGCCCCAAGTGCCCCAAATACCAAAATGACACAATCAAGAACGATCACCTAGCCCCAATATCCAAGGTCAAGCTGAATGGGGCTCTGAGCATTCTGATCTAGTTGAAGATGTCCACATTCATTGCAGGGGGCGTTGGGCTAGATGACTTTTAAAGGTCCCTTCCAATCCAAACTGTTCTATGATTCTATGATCTTGGACATCTGAGAATAATGGATAGCATGAGAAGGGGCTTACTAATGGTTTTGATTTCACCACTGCATACTAGGACAAAATCTTTCCTGCTCGCTTTCTCCCCAGCCAGTGCTCTGGTTTCTGCAGTAAGTCCCATGCCAGCTGAAGAGCCTCAGTCAGAGCTTGAGAGTCATCCATGAGGCTTGAGAACCAGTCTGATAAATGCAGCTCAGACCATATGGGGACAATAAGTTTTCTTCTTTTAAGCAAGCTACTATTTTAGTGAGAGAAAAGCGCATGAAAAGGCTCCTCCCTAAAAAAAACTACTCAGAATAATTTCTCCATGACTCAGCACCAAGTCAGCAGTGTTACAATAGTGGAAAGTTCATTCCCTTTGCTTATCATGAAGATCAGATATAGCGGCAGAGACATTGTCACTGTTAAAAGAGAGTAGTGGTTTTGCTTTATCTTCTCTTTTATGACATCTAAAGTTTGGGAGAAAGCAGGGTACAAAAGTAATAGGAAGCTAAAGCAATTCCTTTAATGCCAAGTCTTTTCATAATTGCCTTAAAATCTCAGTGACTGCAAAGTTTGCAGAAAAGGATATCTTCTGTTAGCTGACTTCAGCTGATAAAGCTGCAGGGAAGGAGAAAAAGACCTTTAAGGCACATGACCACTTCTTCAAATGTCTGCAGGCTTTGAGGTGTCATTGTTTCCTGATTTACCTCATGAAATATAAACTTTACTAAACATGGCACATTAATGACAAGGTGTGCAAACGCGCCTTTTCAACTCAGAAACAGAATTCCTTCTGTTCCAGACAGAGCTACCTCTTTGGACATAGGAAGAAAAATAATTCAAGTTTAAACATGTGTAGTTGTTTGTAGGCTCCAAGACATTTTATGGCAAATTTGTTCCAGGGTTTTTTCTCAACGTCCTCATACAAATAAGGTCTAAGTATCCAAGCCAGGAACAAGAGAGGAGACAGATACATACAGTCTAAGAATATACAGCCACAGTGACTTTTATATATACATATACACATGTATGTATATATATATAAATTCTAGACCCTGAAACCTAAATCCATATGCAAGTCTGCAAACAGACAGAAAGCTGAAGGCATTTTGGAAGAAAAAAGTATTACTGCCTAAGAGTGTGGATGCAAACTGCATACAGGTTTTGTATCTTATTCTTGGTGGGGAGGTAAGATTTTTCAGCTGGGTAGTTTTCATCTAAATAGAAGTCAGGTATTTTTCAAAAAGCTTTCTCTTTTAATGCATAAAAGTATTTTTCCAACAGAAAAAGACTGGCTTGTTAACCAGAATGAACATTTTTAATTTGATCTGAAATTTTGTTTATTTTAGGAAGGAAAAAATAAAGGAAAAGAAGAAAAAAAAAATAAGAAGAAAGGTAAAATCCAACCGTGGAAATGTTCTCATTGAAAATGCTAGCTTTAGATGAAAAGTCATTTTGAGATTTTTTTCAAATGAAATATTTCCCTTAAATCTTTAGTTTTTAAAAGAACCTGCATATTTTTCTTAGAGCTTTTAACTGGGAAGGAAGAAAGACTAAAAGGCAGTAAGTAGATTCATCTTTGAAAACATTTCTGGGGAAAAGTGAAAAATAAGCTTATGTTAAAACAATATGTTCAGTTAAAAGTAACTACCACATTTTGATCAAACAGTAGAACATCTGGCCACATCTGACAGGGCTGGCAATACTGTGTAGGTGGCTTTAGGGGCTGCATCACACTGGGGGAAAGTTGCACCATCAATAAAACCAGCCATGGGCTGTTCTCTTCCTACCCTCCCATATGCTGGGCTCATTAATGGAACATCAAATCCACAAATGTGGACATAAAGTCAGGCTATACATGTTTAACTTCTGATATGAGCATCCGAGCACTGCTTGCGGGCTGTGTTTGAAAAGCAAGGCCATATCCTGAGGGCTGTAAATCCATTCTTTTTTGATGGAAAACAAATCTCAGAGGGTTTCTTTCTTTTTTCATTTTTTTTTTTAATTCCACAAAAGAGTCTTGTATTTTACACAGTGAGCCTAAATTGCAGCAGGGAGGGGGGAAGCTGCAAATCCAGCTCAAGTCTTGAAAGATTTCCACTGTCATAGCTAGAACTCTGAAGAGTCAGAGCCCCTCGGTGCCAAAAGCAAACACATCATCACCACCACATAATGCAAACATGATGCTCTTGTAATCTGCTGTGGGACACTGGGAATCTGCCTCCCGGGAGGAGAAACAGGCAGGGAAAGCCCTGGAAAATGTTTTTGGTGACTAAAACCATGCTTTATTGCAAAGTGCGTAAAGGGCAGTCTCTCCTTTCCAAGTTGACGTCCCACCTGCAATGCGTTGCTGATTTAATAAGGGCTGAAAGGGATTATCAAGTTGTGAAGTTGTTTGCATCCTACTGAGTTGTAATGAATGAAGGGTTTTGTTCAGCACGGCCCAACTGAATGCTCCTCGAAGTGATCATAGCTGGGGAAAGGCTGTAAGTGGCCTGTGTTTTTGGTACACAGTTAATACTTGAATGTTACATAATGAAATGGTGGGTGCTTAAACTCCTCCTTAGTTTTGCAGCATGCTTCTTTCCCTTACTCCTTCACCAATACTTGCTTCAAGCTAAGTTCTTACAATGTTTTTTTCAGTCTACTTTGGTAACTCAGCATTCAGTGAAAGAAAAAAAACTTAGTATCTTCAACTCCTGTAATTAATGAGCAACAGGAAAGTTCCCTTGCATGTGTCTGCATTCACCTTCCTCCTGTAACTCTGCCCCAGATTGCCTCACCCTTGGGGAGTTTGTATCAATTGCAGTTCTGCTTACAAAACTAATGACAAGAAAGATGCTCATTCCCTGCCAATTCCCTGCAAGCCAGTTGCATTCCCTGCTGAGAAGGACAAAGAGTGCCACAGGCATGCTGGGGCAAAAGCCTCTTAATCCATCCCATTTGCAACCCAATAAAGGAGCAGAGCAACTCCACTAATTAGCAACCATGAAACCACCTGTCCCTTTGGAGGCAGAGTTGTCTGAGCAACAAGAATTGAAAACTCTCTTGTCTGCTGATCAGATGTTTTTACAAATCTGGCACCTGCATGAGGTGCAGGACACAATCCTCTCCTATATGGTCGTCTTCCCTTTTTGAAAGGTTAAAACTCCCCTGCCACAGTCCTCTCCCTGTATGGTTGGGTTTTGCTTCCTTTCCTTATCCCAATACCCTGTAGTTGTTTGTAGTCCTCTCATGCTTCCTGTCCACCAGTGAACTTTGTCTTGAGTTGTCCTCTGAGCCATTCTGTGGATCGAGGCTCATGCTAACACATCAGTACAAACAGGAGCAAAAACAGATCAGAAGAAGATGCAGAATCCCAGATCTGCTCTTCATCTAGCAGAGCCTAGCAAGTGCAAGCTTTGTCTGTGTTTCTGCTTGTACTTGAAATCTCCTCCAGCATGTGTCATTCACCATTCAAGTGTCTGGAGCAGCTAATTGCAGAAGTCCAATAGCTTCTTAAACTTTCCCCTTGCATCAAGAAAATAAGCAGCCTTATTATCTGCTCTCTCGTATTTCTGGATCTTATCTGTGTATCTCCCATATCTTGTCATACTGTTCCACAGTGCCCTTCCATCAGTTGTCCTATTCAGACATTTTTCCCCTCTCCTCCTGCCTCTGAGCACTTCTCCATTCCCATGAATAATGGTTGGGAAGGGGTCTCAGCAGGCTTAATTAAGTAGGATGTTTACCCCATCCAACTTTAGTCTCCAAATTCAGTCAACTGGTCTTTCCATACTGCTTCTACAGTCAATGAAGAAAGAAAACCCAAGGGCTGAGGGGCCATCCCTAAGCCAAATCCTTCTCTGAAACCTTCAGAAGGTCCTAGTTCTGTTCCTTGGGAATCCAGGAAGGTCTGTTTTCTAGCAAACAGATGACCCTTGAAGTGGTATGGCTGTATAGCAAAAACATCACCTTCCCTGTTTTAGATACTGCCTAAGCACCCATTATGACATTGTAAGAAAATTGTGTAACAGTTACAGGAAGAAAAAGAGAGTAAGTCAGGGCTTTGTGGTGGATTTTGTATTCCCTAATTTAACACAGGGGGAAAAAAAAAAAACAAACAAACAAAAAAAAAAGCCTAATCAGGTTAATTACCTTAATATCACAGGACCATAGAATAATTCCACTTGGAAAGGCCCTCAAGAGGTCTTCTGACAGCAGAGTCAGCCCTGAGGTGAGCCTAGGTTACTCAATATTAGAAAAGGTCCAGATTTTAGGTGCTTCACTTGGAGATAGGTAAAGAAGGAGGCAAAGTCAGGGTTAACATCAACTAAGATTAACTGAGCTTTCCTTTATATTTATGTGCATGGAGAAGTCCCATTTTGTAGTGAACTGGTTTCTTAGCAGCCAGTTCTCTCCTCCCCCATGAGTTCCTGGCTCATGTTTACCAGCTGGAGAAAACATGACAAATAGTGAAGAGATCTGCTTTGAGCATTAAACTTCATTGCTGAAAGACTAGAAACTACTGTTTGGCCTGCCAAGGCTTTAATTGTCAACTTATGTAAGAAAGGCTCTTATTTAGTCCCTGTTTGCATTCACCAGGGGGTTCATAAAACAATTATAAAAATCTAGTGATAATCTTCTTTCAGCCTTTATACTCCAGTCAGCCTAAAATATCAATCCAGTAGATGATTGCTCATATGTGAGGTCACTGAGCCACTGACTTGTCTTTCTGACTCTTTGACTTTATCATTATTAATTGTTTTTACTAGTTTCTGCTACTATACTGCCTGTGAGTCATTTACCCAGTTCACAGCCCTTAATAGGTTCATTGTATTTCCTGATCAACATTGATCCTTTCTGTTTCCCTTTTATGTGACCTTCAAAGTCAGGTTTGGATGGACCAAAAAAATAAAAATCTCAAAGACAATTTTAGAGTGAAACAAAAATTGACAGCTCCACAATTTTGATATTTCAAAGATTAAAATCTTATGGTGTTAGACTGTCATCTTGTGAACAGTCTAAGATAGGCATGAGACAATAACAGATCCTGGTTGGAAGCAAATCAGTGGATTCTCCCCACTAGGCTGAGGGCCTCAAAGCTAGTGAATGACAGATTCTGGTACTTTAGGTTAGATTGAAATCATTACATATACTGGATATTAAATTATACAGTGTAGAGCTAACTGGCTGCTGAAACTCCTATCTTGGGTAGAGATGAAAAATAAGACTTTAGGACTGGGGTTTTTTTTGTTCTTATTTGCAGCTTTGATACTACTTGAATGCAAGATGTATTTCATGCAATATCCCTGTCGTTTTAAAGACAAACTGTTGTAAGTCAAATCTTTATGTAAAATGTTGGTTCAGGCCAAGAACAGTGTAATATTTCATCCTTTAACTGCTACTCAAGAGAAAAAATAGTATTTCACCAGTGCTACCTTATTTGCTATAGCACTGAAGCATGTGATAAAGTCTTGTTGAAAACCAGGATGATCTAGAGATCTTGAAGTATCAGTTCAGCACACAAGCATGTGCTTAAGTATTTTATTAATAGAGTGGTCTGCCTGGCCTTCTAAATTGATGTCCGTATGAAATTCATGACACAGAGACAAAGCAGTCAGATTTAACCCTCTTCTTCATAAGCTTGTACAGCTGACTAGTAGACAGCATGGTATCAAAATGAGGTGAGGTTGAATTTCTGTTTCACTGCTCTTTAATTCCAGTGTCATGACAAGTCCAGAAAAGGGAGAGTCTAGTAAAAGAGACTAAACAGCAGAAAAAGTCAGATGGCATTTCTTTTTTTGTCCTATTTATTGTATTTTCAATAGAACTCTGTATAGAAATACGACTGTCTAGTGGGATTTGTAATTATGTCATAATGAATGAAATAGTCTTAATTAAAAATATTAGTCAGATCCAAGTGTTTTCAGAGCACAAAATATGAAATTTAAGCCTTTTTTGTCTGAAGACAGAATTAGCCTGAGAAATAAAAAAACAATATTTTCATATCAAGAAACAATCAGAAGATTCCATCACTCAACTGCTTCCAAGATAAGAACACTTTCCTCTGCTGTGGGACAGGAGTAATTTATACTTATTTTGTATGTAGTGGTGAGAGAATAGAGCTTAATATACTGATAATAAAATAAGCTGCTAAAAGCTTTTACATAGAAACCAGCAACTCGGAATGGGATTTTCACCACCGATGCTGAAAGTTGGCCCATGTTCAAGAGGTGTCTTTGTAGAGGTCTACATACATTATAATGTGAACAGAACCATATTTTTGACTTCTAAGCAGAAGGACTTTTTTCTCTCAAGTAATGCTCAATTTGTAAAATGTCTTTGCATAAAAATAAAACCAAAACAAAACCCAAACAAAAATATATTTTGTTATATTTGCATATAAGGCACAATTTACTGCAAAGAGTGAGATGGTAAAGGGATGCAGTATGACACTTTGAAAGGAAGTTGTACAGAACTTACAGATTTCCTCTTTAGGTGCCCAATCTCCAGTTGAGTTCAGTGAGAGTTTAGCCATTTAAACCCCTCTGTGCATTGGACACCAAGTTATCACCCTATAGCTTAGATGAATTAGATATTTCGATGTTCCTGAAAAGGATTCCAAATTGGCACTTTATTTTGCTGATCTCACTGCCTAGAACCTAGAGCCAGGAGTAATTGGCAGCTGTAATTTGGAGACTGGGATTTCACAAGGTTGGAACAAAGGCACTGTACAGTATCATCTTTTGGTTACGTTTTGGCAGATTTAAGGACTGTTGAAGAGGTGTTCTCAAGAACAGTGAACAGAACTGTTAACATAGCCTTTAAACGTTACAGCTCAAAGCTCAATTTGGCTTTGCCTTTGCCAAAGCTACTTCTTAACAACTGACTTGAAAACTGCAAGGATGAACTGGGTTTTTTCCTCCCTATGGGGCAACCACATCTTGACATTGTGGTTCCTCAGTGACCAGCAAATAATTTCATATGCTGGAAATGAAGAAAAGGGAAGGAAAGAAAATAAAAGATGCGATCTTTTCCTCCCCCCCAGGTTAATGAATTTTTTATGAATGTGTAAGCATCTCAAGTATTCCAAGCCACATCAAATCACTCCTAAAATCTGTGCTTTAAAAACAAGAATGTAGAATGTGTACAATATGAATGGTTTAAGGAATAAAATGCAAAAATATGTTGACGATGCTGGATTACCAGCCAGCTGGAGAACTAAAAAAGAGGGAGAGTGATGAAGAGAGGAACAAAAAAGCCTCTGTTTTACTGGCCAACTCAGCAACCGTGTTTTTTCAATTGCCCCTCACCATGGAAGAGTGCACTCAGGTCCTAGAATCCAAGATCACCATTTTTAGGGAGTCACATCAGGGAAAAAAGCATGATGCAATGCACAGAGCATGAGGGGGAACATCTGGACACCAAACCACTGGAGCTGCCATGTTTTGCAGAGGGATATCTCTGAGGATGAAATGGAATGAACTGTAACAAATACAAGATTTTGCTGGCAGCCCTAATTTATTTAAATGCATCCCTGGCTTTTGAGCTATTTTTTTGTTTTGGATAATGTTTAAACATGTCAAAAATCCTCTCTCCTTCTTGTCTTTCATTACATATGACAGGGAGTGGATTGCTCTGGCCATCTGTGGAGGAGAAGTGAACAGAGCTGCATCTGGATGGTCTGGGGATCACATGAAAGCTCACAGCAAGCCCTGAGCAGTTAACTCAAAACCTGCCTTTCCCTGGATGAGCTGAGGCAGCATTACAGCTTTTACCAGGATTGTGTAAAGTAGTGTTGGGAGTCTTGTAGCTGAGCACGTCTAGAGAGTGTCTGAGGGCCCTCCCTAGTTAGGCACCTCTGCCAATTCTGCATGTGTCTATGAGTTGTGTTTCATTATAATATTTGGCATTTGTTGTGTGACATCTTGAACTTGTGAAGCTATTCCTGAGGCTTCACTGTATCCCTATGCTGATTATAAAAGCTTCAGTGAAGAATACAAAAATACATGTGGTAATGTTTAGAAGAAAGAAAAGCTAATACTGGGGTGGACACCCTGCAGGTCCAGAAATATACGGAGCTCGTACCAAAAATGGACCATGTTTGGTGCAGGGTTCTGGCAAGTCACAAAACCACACCTGGGAAGAAGCAAGGCAAAGGGTGGGCTGCTGAAGCTGCTGATCACATCAGGGGGTGCTGCTGATCCCATCAGGTGCTGCTGTCCCCAGGGGGTGGTGAGATGATAGCTGGAAAGCCCCCTTCTGCCCCGGCCTGTGAACTGGTGCTCTCTAATATATGGGTATATGTCCTGTGGCTGTCAGATGTATGTTGCTCATGAGGATCAGGGTAGATGGTAGATGGGCATTTGTGTGGCAGAACTAGCTGGCTTTTTTTTTTTTCCCTTTGAAGCTTTTCCATCTTCGGTAGGTATGCTTGTTTCTAGTATATGCAGAAAGAGATAGTATCACCCAGCTGTGAGAGGAAACCTTTGTGTTTGGTCTAACTGCTACGCAGAGTCAGTGAGACATTTTCTTCTCCAACATGTCAATGTCCTTTCCTGAACTGGTGTACAGAAGCACTTTTGATAACCTTTTATAAGAAAATCTTGACAGCAATTACAAAGCTGAAATACACCTGTTTTAGGGTGTGAGTCTGGAAAGAAAAGATTGGGGAACGTTTGCAGATCTGCCCATAAAAGCAGTCTGTTCCATGTTTGTNCTTCCCTTCCCTTCCCTTTTTCTTATTTTATTACTTTAGTTTTTAATAGTTTAATTTATTTCATTTTTGTTAAATTTATTCTATTGAACTTATTGGTCCTTAAGATGTAGGAATTATGGTGTGACTGACATTAAGCAATGACTGTATGAGACACTGACCTATTGGCCTGAACCAACCCGACTTGTGGACAGAGAAATTGTCTCTCGATGCCTGCACACACAGACCTTAACCCAACTGGTGAGCCTGCTTAGAAAGGGGCAAATTAGTCATAAATACTGGCTTTCATTATTTCTTCTTTTGAAATGAGACCCAGGTTGCCAACTCACAGCATTTCACAGGATAATTTCACAGTGTCAAGTGGGCAGCAGCACTCCCAGACTGCAGCAGGGATTGCTGTGCATCAGTTATAGTATTGGAAAGCCTTTGCTGAAGCCCTGACTTGTGATTTGCCCTACCTTGAGCTTGTCCTGAGATGCTTTTTTGCCAAGGGAGAGGAAATGTGTTGCTCAGCATAGCTCAGGCTTCACTTCCAAACATCACCAGAAGGATGAGAAGGGCAGGTGGGAATCACAGCCAATTCTCTGACAACCGCAGGGTGAATAGTGCTGAAAGAGCTGCTGACAGACAGCAGGATGAATGAAGTCAGCCAGCACTGGCTCTGATGTGGGAAAAGGTCAGAATCTCCAACAGAGTTTTGATCACAGCAAAAGTTACCCAGAACTGTCTCAGCTGTGCTAGAGCTGCCTAGAGAACCTGGGGAGGCAGGAGGTATGCCAGGCATCTTCAGGGCTCATATCTTACAGCTGGGCATGTTTGCTTGACAGCTATGGTCCTGCAGCTCCTCGCTAGCAGCCACAGCTATTCCTGAGGCAAGAAAATTTCTGAATGCAAATATTATACCTAAAGGCTTCATGAAAGTGGGGGGGGGGGTGTGGGGTGTGTGTGTATCTTCGGTATCTTCCCCTTTGCTGAGGCCAAGCTGTCAAGCTGTTATCAGGTTAGAGAAACTGTTTTCTCTTCATGTTCAGACAGTTTAACAGATTTATTTTCCCCTCCCCTCCTTGGAATGAGGTTGCAAGGATTTCCACAAAATACCTTTTGAGGAGCCAAGGCTTCAACATCAGCAATTTTTAGTCAGACTGTTGGAATGATCAATAAATCGGCACCAACTGATCTCAGAGACTGAAGATGTCTGTGAGACACAAGCAGCTCCTTAGGTAAACTGGCGCAAGTAAGTCCAGTAGCTCTGGAGCCAAACCTTGAAGTGGATGCAAAATCATATGGAGAACCAGTGCTGTGATTTTCAGTACAAGAGTGATGTAATGATTGAGTACAATTCAAGTAAGTAATCTGGTCATCTGTTCACAATTTTGAGTTATGGCTGATGCCGTTTCTGCCTGCAAGCCAGCAAAAAGAGAGTGAGAACTACAGTTACTGAGTCGAGCCAAAGGCAAGGATCAACATCTTGGCATCAGTATGAGGAAATGGGGGGGGGGGGGGGGGGATGGAGTTGGAAATNGGGGTATGCAGTTTGAAATGCACCTTAGGATCTAGGATGAACCTAAAAGTTCAGAGATAGCTGGGACCTGAACAAAAGATAGTAGCTGGGCAGTGCACTGAGAGACAGAATCACAGAATCATACATAGGGACACCTATTTCCAATCATTACATCAATTGGAAAGGCATCAATTGTGAGCATAAGTAACCAAATCTGAATCCTTACCACCCAAGACAACTACTTCAAATGCATACTCATCTTTGGTGTTTGAATTCCACTTAAGAAAATTCAGAAGCACCCAGGCCCTGACCTTTAGCAAACCTCAAAGGCAACTCATAAACCACAAGGCTGGAACCGGCTAGACAGGACAAGTAAATCGAACATATTAGCACAACTTTCAACTACAGCTGGTAACCAAGGATATTAGAAATGTGGGGCATACTAGTAGCATCTACGTAAGATCTGAGAGTGTAAAGCTCAATTCAGTAAGGACTCCACTGAGTTGTCACGCAAAAGGAAGAATAACACAGCACAACATTTAATAATAATAAGTGGCTGACTTCGCCACAGAGTGGAAACAAAATATTTTTAAGTGTCAGAAACTGTAAAAGCATGGCATGATTCATCTTAGAGCAAACAGCTGCTCATGTGAATCTTGGAGTGGAGGATACATGGAAAGTCCCAAGATGAGACAATCTCTGGAGTGCCATTTTTGGGTAAAAGGCACTTAAAATCATAGATTCATAGAATGTCAGGGGCTGGAAGGGACTTTGAATGATCATCTGGTCCAG